>JACCHX010000006.1:4380000-4980000 GCA_018907135.1 Kradibia gibbosae | reverse complement strand
AAAATATTGTGCCAGTAATTACGTTATAGTATACTGTTATTATTATAATCGTGAGCGGGCCTTGCGATGCCAGTAAAACCCCCGAACGCATGGGTCCCTCTTTTGGCGTCCCTCGCTTAATGCACGCTCTCTATCTCTCTCCCTCTAGATTGGGAATCTCAGGAAACAGTCAAAGAGGTACCGGACAGCTGTAAAGGAGGAACTTCGATGTTTACTCCTTCTCACAGTTGTGCATAAAGAATGGGCTCCAGCTACATCCTGTATTAGTTGGCCCTAAGGCTGCCGTGACTCTTGAGGATCTCCACCAGCCTCTTAGCCAGGTTTCTGCCTAACCCCAGGATAACCTTGGCCCAGGCTGATGGATTCTGTGCAGTCTCAAAGACCTTACCACGGTCACATGTTGTTGCCTCGTGTCAACTCCGGCCAACCTTAGCTGCTACCCATTGACGCACCTCCCCTTTGATGAGCCTCGCTAATCGATTCAGGGCCTGATAACAGTCCCAGACCAACCTTAATTTCGTTGTGTAACTATCTCTTGCTGTCCGAGCAGATAAGCACTTGTGGGCAGTGAGGCCGATCAATGGCAGCATCCACCGCCCATCGTATTCCCATCAGCTGAGTCTGATTCACTGTGGCTTATTCGCCAAGCGCATAACTAAACTTGTCGGCTTTGCTTGCAGTACACCCCCACACCCGCAGCAAATCTACCTTTGGAGCCATCTGTAAACCAGAGCCGTCCAGCGGCAGGCGCACGACCCGCTTCCTCACCCCACGGGGAGTGGGATACGGTATACTAACATGGTATTTCACATCAAAGAAGAAAGTGCATCATAAGTGCATCCCTTCCCTCCAATCCCTTGGGGAGCCTAAGATACTCCCCCCCACCCCTTAGAATGACTCAGTGACCTTAGCAAGGCCTGCCTTGTCGTGTCCTCCAATGCCACCTTAAATGCCTCGATGCATCAAGAATCATCGCCACCATAATCTAATCCCAGCGTGTATCTAATGTAACGCATTTCTTTTTAATTTATTTAAGAATACATGAAAATTATTTTATTTTTCTGATAGCCATATTTTTGCAGTCATGCAAAAAATTTTCAATCAAGAGTACTGCTAAAAAAGTAATTAATGTTATTATTTAAACAAATTTCTTAACCTACATCCTGTTTATTTAGATTTTTGTATACATTATATTCAAGTTAATCTAAAAGTATACTAGCTAATGATTTATATTTATTTTTAAATTTAAACACACTACACATACGTATATTTTATTTGTAGGCAAAAAGAAAAATTAAAAAGTTTAATTACTCTAAATTCTAAGCGTATAACTCGAAACATCTAACAACTAAATTTAATGATTTTGGTAATTTAAATACATTTCAAATAATAGTTATTAAACTCATGTGATTACATTTGAAACTATGTTCTTCGAGTTATTCGAGTGATTTTGTTGCAATTATAAAAAAATAATGATTGCATTCAAAGTTTTCTACAAAGATAACTATCAATTACAATTACGACAATCAATAAATATTTGTTTTGATTCAAATACCGCTAAAAATTTGAATAACATTAATAATGAATGTTGTTGTATGTATCGATTAGGTGTAATAGACTTAAAACTTAATTAAATGATAATTTTCTAAACAGTCACATATATTTTTTAATTTATTAATAATTCATTATTTATTTGATTTTAGGATGAAAATGGAAGTCCACTTATAATTAATAATCGTTTTGTTGTTGCGAATCGTGTATGGAGGCCAATATTAGAAAAGGTAGACTATGATCTAAATCAATTTAACTATCATTTTTTTTTTTTTATTACAGTGACTTTATTAGGGATGCAGTGACTAATCGCTATATATTTTATGAAAATAATAAATACACTGTTTTTTGACATAACGTAATAATGTAAAATGTGCTATTATAAAATTTTAATGGCTAAATATTTAAATTTTTAAGAATCTATTATCAATTAGACGTGAGAAATTGGAAAATACTATCTTTTTTATAATGAAGAGATTCTATATAATGTTTGTGCCAATTAATCCACTAATTCAAGTAATTAATGGAGCGTAAATATATCAAAAAGTAATTATTAAAATTAATTATAGCTAATTATATTTCAAGAAGAAATATTAACTTTTATTTTATGTATATACTATTAATGCATGAATATGGTTTGATATACATTATATAAAACAATATTTTTTTAACTATTTATAATATTAAATCACATAATCCTTTTAAATTTTTATTTCAAAATAATGAAATATTGAATATAGTATTTTTATCATACCATATTTGCTACCTTTCATTTTATACAATTATTTTCATATTAGTTGGATTAAGGACTCTAATTTTTTTAATGTACTTTTTTTAATGACTTTATATATAATTATCTATAAATTTGAAAATATTATTCTGTCGGAAGCTAAAAAATTTTAAATTACGAGTATTCCATGTTCATATAAATTGGCAAAAGAAAGTAATGGAAAATATTAGTTTCTATTTACTTTCGTTTTAATTCTGTCAGCAGACTTCCTTTGTAAAATTGCATTTAACCACAAGACCGATTGACTAGAGTTTATAAGAACGGTAAATAAGTGTTGTATGAGCAGTCAGTAGAAGTTTTTGAAAACATAAATACTGAGCAAAGTCACAGCATGTAAAAACATGCCAGAATAATAGAATAGAAAAATACAAAGCATTCAAATACTGAAAACATGTCTAAATATAAACATTCTTAAATATAGTTATTTTCATAGTGATAATAGGATATTAACAGAGTATCTGTATAAATTTTGAATTGATTAAGGAAAATGCTTTAAAAAAAAAATAAGAAGCGCAACAACAACAGCAAGTTGGAGTATTATAGAGTTTAAAGAATTTCTTGCAGTTCCGGTTGGCTTATATTCATTATATTCATTCATGTATAAATAAGTCATTTATATTAACATACATAGAACTTTAAGAGTTCAATCCTGTGTAACGCGTCTTGAATTTCGTGAACTTTGTTTCTTCACTCATTCAATTTATTTTCTTTTATACAAAAAAGAATTGTCTACCTTGAAATTTCATTAATTTTTTTTATAAGAATAATTTAAATTTGTAGGTTTTGAGTTAATTTTTTCTCTTGCATTCTGTTATACTTGAAAGTAACTGTTAGAAATGTGCTCATTAAGTGAGAGGACTTTGTAACATCGCAGAAGTTTGGTTAAAAGTAATTTCTCGATTTTGCAAATATTACTAGCGGAGTTACGATTAACATACAAAGTATGATCAACACACCTTACCAATTATCTCGTACGTTATCTTTAGCCGTATTAAAAAATTCTGCCAATACAGGGCATAAGAACTTTACAGATCAATTTAATTATGAATAATATGTCATTTAAAGCAAAGTTGTTTTATAAGATTTCGACTGATTATATTATTTCCGTTTAGCTGATTTTAAATTTCGCAGGCGATTGCTTCTTTTGGTTTCGAAATCTCGTCGACGGTCTGGTGTTGCTTTAATTTTGTTTTCCATAATTCAACATAACTGTACGCACTGCTCTCAACCATACTCGACACATCGGAGTTAAAGATACTTGAGCCTCGTCAACAATATTCTTTAGTAGGGTCGGCGGGCGGGTTCTACTTCCATGGCATTAAAATGACTAAAATGAGCTCATTTTAATTGGATCGCGAATAACGTGTTTCTCAATGATATTGTTTGGCGTGCGCGACAATTAGGCGTAACACCCAGAAGTGGCAGCTTGTCAGAAGACTAAGGATTGCGTTTATGCACGGAATACGTGCTGTTAATAAGGAATCGCAATTAACGAAGGGGGGAGTTTTATGGAAGTTTCCCACGAATAACTCCCTCACAGATGATCGAAACACAAAAAAACCTACTAAAAAATGTATAATAATTCAATGTTTAATGTTTTATTTTTAAAAACATTTAATAATTATTAAAATCTTATGCTTATATTGTTCTTTTATAAAAGCCATTAAATATCCCCAATTTCTTGTTATAAATACTACTTATTATAAATATAAGGATAAAAGATTTGAAGTATTTTTTTTTTAAATTAAATCACAAATATAAATTCAGTTAAGGGAAGAGGTTTTTATCATTTTTTAATTCAAGGCGTTGTAAATAACTCATTAATGAACTATTAATACATACATTCAATGAATTTTTATGACACGTGTTGATTATTATTAAAAGATATAAATACATTAGTTTTTAACTGCTATTTCTAGTATTTTTCATACTGCATTAAAAAAGTACATCTTTGTAATATTACTATTATCAGAAATTGTTAACAAAAAATGAACGATTCTTCACTATAATTAAAATTTGTTTGTACAGGATTTTTACTGCTGCTGGGATCAAGCCTGTAAGTTCCGAACATTTAATAACAAAAACAAAGAATAATGAATTAGATGAAATTAGTAAAAAATTAAAAAACAATTATGATATTTCTGGTTGTAATTGACATTTAAAATAATGTAAACTGTAAACATAATTTTAATGTAAACGTGTTTAATATAGTAACATAAAAATTGTTTTTCAATCTTTAGTATTGATTTAAATGCGTAAGCAGTGCACTGAAAGTTTGTAAAATGCATTCTAGAATTTTGAAAACAAGAGTAACATGATTGAAAAAAGTAAAGATAAACATATAAGTTGTTAAATAGGTAATAAGAATGAAAAAGGATAAATATCTGTACCTAAAAATTATTAGGTAGTAAAATAGAATTGAGTATAGGCATTCAATTGGAGGTAAAATTTTGCGATTATATTTTTATCATACATTAACTTCTACAGCATAGGATTTGAAATTCATGATTTTCAAAATCATTATTTGTTTTTCTTATTTAAAGCAACAATTTTTTTTTATTTGAATGCAAAAATCTAGTTGAGAATCAGATGGATCATCATTTATGGTAAATAGCGCTCACTGTTTCATTAATAAATGTAGTATTAACATAATAAGTATTAACACCATTGCTGATAAGAGGTCTTCATAATATGTTTGCTTTCTTCTAAATTAAATTCTTAAATACTTTTTATAGTATAACAAAGCTAATCTAGAAATAAAAAAAGAAAGTTTACAAATAAAAAGTCTTTTGCACTAGCAGAAGCCCTTCTTAACCTTAAAAGAAAAAACTTAGGTAAATGTAATTAATATATAATTAATATATAATTAGAATTCGATTAGTCATCTCCTTCACCGCTCTAACGTTCGCCATTGTTTACGCAATTAGCGTAGATTTTCGCCAATCAGATTTTCTAGTCGTTTTAAAGCAAAGAGTACAACATATAACTATTGGTTAAATTTACGTAAATTTTAATAATTTAAACATATCAATTTGTCTCATTAAAAAAAAATTCAAAGCTTAAAAAGAAAAAAATACGTATAAGTATACATTGTTGACGTTATCTTATAAAAAGCTGGATCTTTTTATTTCGTATTTTTTTCTATCATATATACAGTATTTTTTTTATTACCCGTCATTTATATTTAATATTTCTTAGTATCTTCCTACATGTTACAAAAAAAACATCAAAGGTATGAAATCATTGTTGTCTAATAAGTATCTTTATAAAGTAAGTAAAGCAGTATTGTTAAAAATATAAAATTTTTCATAGATTATCATTTCTCTTTAATATTCTAAATAAAATGAATTCGGATAATCGCGCTTAATCCCATAGAGTTTTAAAAAGTAATATGAATTTAAATTTTTGACATCCGTGAGACTTACTGTACATATTAGTTTGATGAACTACAATATTAATTATTTTTTTCTTTTATTGCGTAAAAGTACCAATCATATATAAATATAATACTCCTTTGAACGATGTTTTTCTTTTTTGGGCCTCGCTACTCTATGAATCTGTTAGTATTTATACATTTATATAAATATATCTAGTTGTATATTTATTAAAGCCACGTGTCCGTTGAAATATTTCAATTTATCAAGACTGAGTAAGAAATTCTATTTATTTGGAAAATTTAACAGAGTCACAATAAATTACATTTATTATTGCAGATTTGTTTTTAAAATGATTGTCGAACTTTTTTATTTATTTATAATGCAGTCTATTTTATTTTGTAAGTATGAAATAAAACATTCAAACTATTTCATAAAACATTACACGAGTAATCATTATTTAATACATCCAAAGTAATTGTCTAATTTATTATTTAGGTAGTAATTTTAATGTAAATGCTATGATTGGAAATAATATTAGAACGTCAAGGTCACAAGAATTTCCATATGTCGGAGCTATTTTAAAAGTGATTAATGAAACTAGTGATCCCCTTCGAACTATGCGATGTGGGGCAACACTTATTTCTCGCCAAGACCTTTTAACTGCTGAACATTGTGTAGTAAATCTAACTCCGGATGGATTCAAAGTAATGTTAGGTTCGATTTCGTTGAACCAAGGTATAATACATTACCCTTTGTGGTGGGTGTCTTACAATATGTGGTATCAAGCACAGTTCAACAGAAGGCCGGAATATATTGCAAATGACATCACTATTGTGAAGTAAATTACTATTTTATTACAAATTGCATTCATATGTGTCAGAAGTAAGTTCTTCAACATTCACTTTCATTCACTGCTATAATTTCAAATTAATAAAATATTGGATTTTATTTTTGTTTTCAGTTAAACCAAAATGTGAATGATAACATTCCACATGCACGAATATTTAACGTTTCGAATACTGCTTTGTATGGAGTACAAGCTTTTATAGTAGGGTGAGGCAAATCTAATTCTGGGGATGTAACTAGAAAATTGCGGGTCGCAACTGTTGAGGTCATAACGAATGATCAATGCTCAGCAAGAATGTCTGAAGTTGCTGGAAGACCTTATCGTATGTTTGCTTCACGCATTTGCACTGCTGCAGAACCTTATGTATTACTAAGAACGGTAGGTTTTGGTTCATCTTGACTTTATTTTATTATAAACTGAATATGGAACGATAATATATACAAAATCTGTATTTTTAACGATGCACATTGAAAAAAGTTTCAAATACGCCATAAAAAACTAAATAACACTTATTTATTCAATTATTTGTATGTAGAAGTAACCATGAAATATTTCAGTTGAATTTTTCAATTTAAATTAAGTAGCGTTCCGATAAGTAGAATATTCAATTTTCTACATATTAAGGTAGTACCATCAAAACTTGTGTCAAGTTTACTAATAAAATTATTCGATTAATTTCATATGAAAAAAGTAATTTATTTTTCATTCAGATTTTTAATAAATGCTCGGGTAAATGTTAAAGTACATTGAACTGACATAAAAAGCTATTTTAACGTAAAAAATTATATTTTAAAAAATAACAAAAAAGTCACGATTGAGAGGTAAAATTACATACAATATATATGTACTATATAATATATATATATACATTGATTATATATTTGTAGAATAATTTCTCATATTTCATATAAAAAATTATATTTGGTTAGAAGTAATTTTATTATTTTGACATCTTTTTATATTTTATGCTGACATTGACATGATGAAGCAATTAATGACTTTGAAAACATATTTTTACATTCACCAACACGTTCTGCGATAAATTTTCATAAAAATAATGAGTGTGTATACTATACCTTTCATACTTTTATACTTTAGCAAATAATCGCTATACTAATGCACCTCTTTTTATATTGAAAGCTAACACAATTTGCTATCAAAGCTCACCTCAAAAAAAAAAAAATAAATTATTTTTATTATAAAAAAATATATGTTAGTTTCGATTCAAATACGTTTAAAAAGTTTTTTTTTAATTTGTTAATAATTCATTATTTATTTGCTTTTAGGGTGATTGTGGAGGTTCACTTATATTCAATAATTGTGTTGCTGCTGTCAATCATGGATGGGGCTCATTATTAGAAAACTTTGACTATGATCTAAGACAAATAAACTTTCACTTTCAAGCTTTTCATTATAGTGAATTTATTTGGGATGCGATTGTTAATGGTCACGAACAGTTTTAAAAAATTAAACAAATTTTTACTGTATATATTAACTTAACGCCTATATGTGATAAGCAACTTTATTAAAACATAATGTGTAAGTATTTATACATTTAGTAATCCATATTAGTAACTTCATGCAAAATTTTTAGATATAATATATTTTTAATGTTACAATTATGAAATTCTGTATATTGTATAAAAAAAAATATAAAAATTTTTATGTCTTTAACATCTTTTTAAAACGAAAAAAATTTTAATTGCTCCCGCATTAAAAAGTATTATAATTTTTTCTGAAATCTTCTTTATATCAATAAAATAAATATGCTTGATAGATAAAATGTAGTATTAGATAAACTGTATTATTAAAAACTTTATGTATGCATCTAAACAATAATTAGTCACAGAATTGTAGTGTTTGTTTTTTAATTTTTTTTTTAAATTCGGGTGAAGCATATTTGTGAAATTCGAGACATATAATTTTGTTCTTTAAAAAATTTCAATGTAAGTGAATTTTCGTCAAGTATTTTTTAAAGGAAACAAACTGTTTTCCTAGTATTAAGACGATTAAAGCATAAATGAAATAATTAAGATAAACAGAAATGCTTGGTTAAATGTGCCAATACTTAAAAGAAACAGATAATTAAATTAAAAAAAAAAGTTATAGCTATCTTACGTACATAAATCACGACTATATTTTAGAAATAGTGATTATATTGAAGGAAAGCGATTAACCATACTGAATTACTACATCAGATTTAATAAGAAAGAGATAATTTTAAAACTAACAAGTTTTACACCTACGAAAAATTTATCAGCTACACCAATACTCATTCATATTTTTATAACGTGGAGATTTTATTCCTGATATTTTTTAGCTACCCTCTAGTATAAATAAAAATCTTTTACATTAGCATTCCAAGACTTTTGTAGATCGATTATGCCTTACAAAATAGATGGAGTTATCGGACGATTGGGAGTGTGTCTATTGCTCGCACAACTCATAGTTTTCCGTGAGTCAATGAAACCTAAATTCGTAGTTTAACGCATCGAAAGATTACAGGAGCGACGTCGTGTCAGAGCTGAATTTGTTTAGATGCCGAGCGTCACGTTGCGAGAGCCCTGGTCGGAGAAAACGTCAGACAAGCCGAGGAAGGTGAGTTCCCGTACGTGATATCGATAGTGACGGTGTACGAGAACGACACGCGCCCACTTGAAAGAATCCACAGGTGCACGGCGACCTTGATATCGGCTCAGGATGCGATAACCTCCGAGCACTGCATTTACTCGCTCTCGGGAAACGCATTCAAGCTCTTGGCGGGTTCCAACGATTTGCGCCAAACTACTCCTTACTATTATTGCTGGTGGTGGGGATACAATTACTGGGCATCCCAACGAGGCATTAGGCCCGAATTTCGCCAAAACGACGTGGCTTTCATAAAGGTCTGCAAGCTCTGGTCTCTTACCCTTTTCTATCGGAGAATAATTAGACTGATTTTCCTAGATCTTAGGGAACGTACCTGGAATTATGGCCTACCCGCAAATTCCCAACATACCAGTGGAAGATTTATTCGGGGCGCAAGTCACCACCGCCGCTTGGGGTAAAAATAGCGAAGGCGTGACCACGAGGATGATGCACGCGGCCACCCTTAACGTTATATCCAACGAAGAATGTATGACAAGAATACAGGAGATCAACGTTCGGAGATTATTTGTTCACTCGAGGCGAATATGTACTGTTGCCGAACCTTTTATTCTAGTTCAAGGGGTATGATTTAACTTTGCACACTCAACGACTGTATTATCTATATATTATCTAAATTGAATGACAAACTGAAAATTTTGTATAAGGTTAGCAAAATTTTATTTTTTTAGTGAATTTATAATGCCTTAACATTTTTATAAAATAAATATGATTCAAGTTTTCTTTCACATCTTTTTTTTTCTAGACAAATTTTTTGGTGAATTCTAACAATCGGAAAAACTTTCTCTTTAATAAAATGGATGAATGATTTATAAGTATGATTATTAAAATATTTTTTTAAGTAATTTTTAATATGTTGAATAATATTGTTTAAATAAAATATAAAAATTAATAATAGTTAATGGAGTAACAGGAAAAAAGTCCATATTAAAAAAACAAGTTGAATTTTAAAATTAATTTTTTAATTTTTTAGTTTTTCTTCTAACTTTCAGTCTAACAATTTTAATATATTTCAAACCTGCTTAGTTTTTTACAAACATAATTTAAAAAACCAGCTTTTTACTATAAAAACACAACAAATTCGTTAAAAAATAATATATATATATGTGCCCTTACTGTGAAGATCTAAAATAATTAATTTCAGATTAATTTGTTTTAATTTAAATGCACATGTGATAATACAACTAAATTTTTATTTGTTTAAATTTAATAATATACTTCTTTTAATTTAATTTAATACTTTGGCTATATTTTTTGAATTATACTAATCGTTAAATATACATCATAAAATTAGATCAGATAAGAAATCAAAATTACGTTAAAGTTCTTTTTACTGTAGTCTGCTGCTGATTTTTATACTGAAGAGATTAATATTTAATTTACAACGAGAAATATAAATTTTTAATTTTAGATAATTCATAAAGTAAGCATTAAAGGTAGAAAATTATTGTTTAAAATAAATATTTATGTTGTTGAAAAGTATTTAATTTTATGGTAGAAAAATTTATTTTTTTTTTTGCTTTTCTGAGTAAAATGAATACATACCACTTAATCTAAGTTATTATATTTATATACGCATGTATTTTTACTGCAAAAAAAAATAATGCATTTGATAATCATGTTTATTTCATCTGAGTTTTTATTAATTTTCCAATCCATAAATATAAGCTTTATGTATAAATATATAATTACAAACTTATTAAGGCACAGTATTGCATTGAAGTACATGTGTTTATCTATACTAAGTAAATGATAGTATTTTATTAAAAAATTTTAACAGTCTAATCGTAAATTTTTTTTCTAGATTCTAGATTAATTTTAAATGATGTTTGACACGATTTATTTATTTCTAATAGAGTTTTTATTAATTCGTAAGTATAAAACGAAGCATTCAAAACACTTCGTAAGAAATTACATCAGTAATCCTTTTATAGTACATCCAACCTAATGACATATACTTTACTATTTAGATAACCATTTTCATTTCACAAATTCTATGATCGGAAGCAATATTAGAAAAGCGAGGACACGAGAATTTCCATATGTCGGAGCTATTTTAAAAATAAGTAATGAATCTGACGATCCCCTTGATACTGTTCGATGTGGGGCAACACTTATTTCGCGCCAAGACCTTTTAACTGCTGAACATTGTGTAACAAATCTAACTCCGGATGGATTCAAAGTAATGTTAGGTTCGATTTCGTTAACACAAGGTATAATACATTACCCATTGTGGTGGGTTTCCTTTAATATGTGGTACCAGGCAGCGTACAATACAAGGTCCCGATATATAGTCAACGATATCGCCATTATAAAGGTATGTTACTATTTGATTGTATGTTAAATTTATTAACGTTATAATTAAGATATTTATTATTCGTTTGCGATTCACTGAAACTGAATTATTTACAAGACTTAAATACAAAATTGTTGAAAATCATTATAATTGAATATAATAAAAAATAACTCGTAATTTCGTTTTTAGTTAAACCAAAATGTGAATAATAACATTCCACATGTACAAATATTTAACGTTTCGAATTCTCAATTGTATGGAGTACAAGCTACTATGGTAGGTTGGGGTACATCAAATACTGGTGCCGTCACAAAAAAATTGCGAGTCGCAACTGTTGAGGTCATAACGAATGATCAATGCTCAGCAAGAATGTCTGAAGTTGCTGGAAGACCTTATCGTATGCTTCATTCTCGTTTATGCACTGTTGCCGAACCTTTTGTGTTGCTAAGATCGGTAGGTTTTGGTTCATCTTGACTTCATTTTATCATAATCTGACTATGGAACGATGACATATACAAAATCTGCATTTTTTAACGATGCACATTGAAAAAAGTTTCAAATACGCCGTAAACAACTAAATAACACTTATTTATTCAATTATTTGTATGTAGAAGTAACCATGGAATATTTCGGTTGAATTTTTCCATTTAAATTAAGTAGAGTGCTAATAGGGTAATGTATTTTTAATTCATATTTTTATTGAATGTTCGGATAAATATTAAAGTACATTGAACTGATATAAAAAGCTATTTTAACGTATAAAAAATTATATTTTAAAGAATAACAAAAAAGTCACGATTGAGAAGTAAAATTACATACAATATATATGTACTATATAATATATATATATACATTGATTATATATTTGTAGAATAATTTCTCATATTTCATATAAAAAATTATATTTGTTAGAAGTAATTATATTATTTTGACATCTTTTTATATTTTATGCTGACATTGACATGATGAAGCAATTAATGACTTTAAAAACATATTTTTACGTTAACCAACACGTTCTGCGATATAGTTTCATAAAAATAATGAGTGGATATACTATACTTTTCATACTTTAGCAAATAATCGCTATATTAATGCATTTTATAAATGCATTTCTTGTTATATTGAAAGCTAAGACAATTTGCTTTTAAAGCTTACCTCAAAAAATAACTATAATTATTATTATTATAAAATGATATATTTTTCTTTCGATTCAAATACGTTTAAAAAGTTTTTTTTAATTTATTAATAATTCGTTATATATTTGTTTTTAGGGTGATAGTGGAGGTCCGCTTATAATTAATGATCGTATTGTTGCTGTCAATCATGGATGGGGCCCAATATTAGAGGACGTAGACTATCATCCAAGGCAAATAAACTATCATTTTCCCGTTGTTCATTATAGTGACTTTATTTGGGATTCGACAGTTCATGGAATTGTAGAGTTTTAATACTCTTAATAAATAATTTTCTTAAATATTTACTAATCCTTTACCTTATCGACATTTTATGTCTAACTATGGACTTTTATGCCGCAATACTTCTGAGTTCATCGAAGTATTGCGGCTATTTAATCTGAATTATATTAGTAAATCTTTCTTGTTTATTGTGAAAAGAGACTAAACTTGTCAATAAGCTACTTTCACCCATTTCAGAGTGTACCTTCGGTAGTTTTATCTCATTTTCACAAAATAGAAGTGTATTTGTTATTTCAAATCAGGTTCATCTTTTGTTATTTACTGGTCCTGCTATTTCGTAACTTTATTTCGTTTGTTAAATTTTATTCACATCTATTTTGTGACTACCAAACGATTATTAGATCCAAACTAATAATTTGGATGTGATCAGGAGGTGTTTGTCTGTTGTGTGTAGCATATGTATCCATCTGCTGCAGACCTCTAATTGCTTTACAGAGTTATCTTTCTTTAATCTGGATAAATTATGTTTTGGCCGAATTAAAAAAATTACCTACCAGTTGATCCCATTTGCTGTATTTTGAGATACCCGTCAATATCCGATATTTTCGTAATTTCAACTATTTCTGCTAACCTATTCTACACGAGTACATCAAATTTTTTGGTTCTAACTATATCCATTAATACAAAATACGTAAAATGAACCAAAGAAATTGTTTTTCTATTAGTATTTCTAAATCCTTCTCCACTTACCTTATGAGTTTTGCTTAGGGGATCGGGGAATCGTATAATATTTATTTTTTGGTTTTTGATATTAGTATACTGACCCAGTCACCGTTTATTGTTAAATAAATCTCCGTTGCGAACGCTGTTACCCTTGCGTCAAAAATACTTTATCTTTTCACCCTTTCAAATGCCTAGTTTTTAAGTATTAACTTTGTCAGAATTTTTATTCATAAAAACCAGTCGCTCATCTCTTCTCGTAATTTTTCATCCCAATATATACACTACGCTATATAAGTTTCTTAACAACCGTTGATTCTAGTGTAAAGAGAGGTAGTACATTCGGAGAAGCGAATATTGACACAATTATTTTTAATAATTAATAGGTCTTGCTTTATAGAAAAATCTAGGTTCACGATCATTTTGCACGGTCTGTTACCTTTGATGGTTTTTGGTATGGTTGTTTAATTGCTCAACCAACTATCTATTTCAAAATTTACATTTCTTACAAATACAATATCAGTGTGGGCTGCGCTTGGGATTGTTCAAATACTTTCGAGTGCTTGTTTCGTAGTATATGAAAGCTTACTTTTAATTCATTTTATCAATTGTGAGTAATCGTTGATGTCTTACGTCTCAAAAAACACTACTTAAGAGTATGAAAAAAGAGACGAACTGTATCACAGAGATTTTTTCTAAATTTCGGTGAGTAATCTTACTCTGTTTACAATTTTTTTAAGAAACTTTATTTATTTCAAAAATTGATTTCAAACGTTCTCATCGCAATCAGGGCATTTTCACCCTTTAACAACAATCTCCTACGCAATTAATAAACTAAGCCTTGCAACGCATGCGATAATAAAAAAATTATTCGAAAAGATTAAATTCATATAGATCCTTCGTTTCTTCGAACGGTCGTTAAAAATTGTACTAATCTAACGAATTTCCGTAAACTATAGTCTCTCGTTGTGCTCAAATGATTCAACAAATCCGAATTCCCGTTATTTTCAGAATTGTTACTTATAATACTTACCGTTCTTCACAATATTCACAATGTCAATTGAGACGTTGCTGTTCCCGTGATAAACAACTGATCTTAGCTCATTAGTGAGTTATTGTAGCTCTTTTTATCTGACGGATTTGCCTGTTATAACTGCGTTGCTCCATGTAACATCGTTGCCGTAAAACGTAATAGTTGTGTATTTATGCCTTTTTCTGGCATCTCTTTTGATCATATTACTCAGATGTCAATCCCAAATATGTTGTTTCGCATGAAGCTCGTCTTCGTTGTCCAAACCGTAAAGGATGTAAAGTGGTTCATCGTAATCATCCAAATAGCGAAACCCTTTCTTCGATTTTCGGTATTTGCGTACGTATATCGTATTTCAACTTTTTCAAAAAAGTGCCAATGAAGTGGTTAACTAGATAATTAAACACAGAGAAAATTAAGTATGGAAAGTGAACTGTTCGATTAGAGGATTTTCCAAAGTGAAATTCGAAATAAATTTAATTGTAAAGATTGCCAACGGGAAGTTTTGATTTCTCCTCACTGGTCTTAGTTAAATATTTAGACTTGCTCTAACTTTACATAAGTATTCAAAAGAAATGAAGCATAACATTAATGAGGGCCAGAGGTCGCATAGATCTATGTGAAATCGACCCTTACTTGCCATAGTACAATGGAAAAATGAGTCTTCTAGGTAAACATAGAAAAGATTCCGAAAAATCTGAATCACCCGATAATGAAATGAATCCACGCTGTCGTGGCTACATGCCGGAATAATAAACAGTGTCAAACCTTGCCCTGACTGATCCATGTACTATACCAACAATTAGAGAAAAGAAAAAAAATATCCTTCTTTTTAAAATTTAATGAAAAAAGTATGGCTACTCGAAATATCAGCTTCAGATTTTTAAATTCAATGCCTGTTTAATCATATTTTTTGGACTAGGATTGAGCTGGCCGTATTCGGGGTTCACCAGAAAGAGGAAAATCGAGGCGAATAAAGTAAAATTAGGAGGCGTCTGAAGTAACGAAATAATAATAAAAAATCAGTGTTATATGCCCTCTTCGGGTGCGTCACGTTGGATATGGATTTATTTCTTCTACCATTTTATTTACAAATAAAATTACAGATAGTTATGATGATGTTTAATTTAGCTTATTAGCTAAAAATATAGTATAATAAATTTATTAAGGCTTTATAATAGGAAAAGAGGACATTCCCCTCGAGTTATCGCGCCTAGTAATCGCGGCGTCATATTTCACTGCTGCGAGCTCACGAGTCGCGTGTCGTCGCGTGTGTTGGCGCCGGTCTTCTTCACGAGGGATAGGAGGATTCGCCCCTAAAGGCGCGGAATGCCGCGACGTCCTGCCCTTATTGGGCTCCGCGCTGCTCGAAGGGAGTCCGGCCTCGTCTGTGTGTTTCTTATTTCCGCACTTACCAAAGTCACTATCGGCGTCCTTTGCTGGTATAGCCCGGATTCCCGGACATAATCCAGCGCGAGGCTTAGGGGCGCCTCCAGCAGGTGGACGTCCACCTCCGTCCTTCGAGGGCCACGCGTAACCTCCACCTCTGCTCGACGGCCGAGGTGGAAGTCCGTAGACCAGCGGCAAGGTGAGGTCCTTCTCCTCGGGTACCGCGACCCTCCGCAGAAGGTACGCGAAAAAGCCCGGGCTCGTTGCGGAGATGAACTGGTTAAAGCTCACCAACGCTGCTACGTCAACTTTCACGTTGGGGATGGGCCTTTGGCCAGCCAGTCCGCAGTACACTATAGGGCCTGGTGTGACCGTCCTCATCTTTCTATCGGCTGTGACGATAATCAGGAGTTTCCGCGCTGTTCGGCCGGGCCCGTCGCGCATGGCAGAACTTGTTGTCAACGACATGGAACTCCCTCTCTTCCTTAAAACGACGTATTTTTAAAATTACCGGGGAGTTACTTGCTAAGGCCTCTCGTATCGCATCATAAACTTAATGTTAATCTGATTTTTGGATGAGCGTCTTTGTCAATACAAACTCTCCGGGGTGGAGGCCCAATCTATTCTTTCTCAGTCGAAATATTGTTTATGTTTCGCGAAACTTCCACTGATCGCGAAAACGCGACTTTTCATGTTTTGCTTCCGCGGCTCTGCCATTCATTACGTCCTGTCCTGGGGAGGTTATGTCCCTTCATTGCAGTTCAGGCAAACGGCAGTCCCACGTTTTCTGGCTGTTGCGGATAAACTGCGCCACCATTGTTTTAACGATGCGATTCACTTGCATTGCGGGGTGTATAGATGGGTGTACCGGTATTGAATTTTGCATGCGTCCAACACGGCCTCAAATTCATATAAATTAGTGGCCATTGTCGGTGAAAGCGATTGACGGAATCCCGTGGCGTAGGAAGATCAACTCGTTAAATTCTTTGGCGACAGTCCGACTAGTCGCTTTTCGTAATGGGACGATTTCCACCCGTTTGGTGAAGCATTCCTGTATTACCAGCAGACAATCCGTGCAGGAGAGACGACCAGAGTAGCTGACCCACGAGGTCTGCCGATTCTATTTCCCAGGGGCCACGAGACTTCCGTCCTGTGCATGAGTCCCGAAGGTCGGACTCGTCCGACTTTGGTACAAGGTGAACGAACACACGCATTCGCTTACCATGATTTTCAAACCTGGCCAAAAGTTCTATTAGGCTACGTGGGTCAACATTTTCGAGGTCCCCAGGTGTCCGATCGTTTCCATATCGTGGTTGAGACACAGCCTCTATCGGCTGATGGAACGTATTGCTTTTTGATGGTCACGGCTGTCAGCGCTCCCTCCTCCTCCGGCTGCCGTAAAAGAGCGTACGCTAACTCGTTCTCCTTACCCGACCTAACTTGAACCTCAAAATCCCATTAGGCAAGCTCGTCCGCAACGTCCGTTGAATTTTCTCAATTCTCGTTACGCGGTGGGAGGGCCATTTTTAGAATGGCCAGTATCTTCCCTGGGTCCTAGCGTACTCCCTCCTTGTCTACTACGTGTCCCAGGTAGACAAGTTGCCTCCAACCGAAGAAGCTTTTCTCCCAGTTGGACTTCAACCGCGCATGGCATAAGCAATGTAGCACGCATTCGATGAGGCGCCTGTGCTCCTCTAAGTATAAAGAGTAAGAAAAGATGCACCGCTCGAGTTCGGGTGTAATGACTGAATCGATGAGCCTTTGGAACACTGCAGGGGCGGAATAGAGCCTGAATGGTATAACTCGGAGCTGCATGAGTCCTCGCCCTGGTACTGTGAAAGCCGTCAACGGCTTGCTCTGCGTCGTCGGTACCACCTGCCAGTAGCCATTCTTGAGGTCGATGGCGGAGAGATATTTTGTCCCCCTCCCCCGCAGTTCCATCAGCGTCGCCTGTATGTGGGATAGAAGGTAGGCATCCTTCTTCGTGACCTCGTTCAACCTCCGATAGTCGATGCAGAATCGATGGCCGCCGTCCTTCTTTCGACTAAGTACCATAGGTGAGCTCCAAGGACTCTCTGAGGGCTCGATCACACCTTCCGCCAACATATACTCGACCTTCAGGTCTGTGGCGCGCTGCATCGCCGGATTGAGCGACCGGTAGCCCTGCTTGACGGAAGCCACCTCTTTTACCTTGATGTGGCACGTCGCCATAGGTGTGGGTCTCCTTATCGACTCCATATACCTATTTTATACTTATAAATCGATCGACTTCTTCCTCAGGGCTCAGCTCCTTGTGTCCAAAACACAAGAGGGGCGTCGCTTTTCCCATCCACTGCGAATGTTCAGCTCTTTGAAGGCCTCCACGCCGAGCAGCATGTCGGTACCGCAACATCGGTCTATCCCACGTACCATCCATGAGGTTTTACCTATTTAGGTACCTATTTTACCTATATAGGTTTTACCTATGGATTCCTCCCTAGAGCACTGACAATGAACAACGGTTAGAAATCGATCAATTAACGGTAATCTGTCAATATCTGAACAGGTATACGGTTTTTGCAGATGCTAGAGTTTCGTGTATTACCTCTGCATAGCTTACATTCCTGATGATACGAGTATAATTTATATTCGGCTTATCCCGGTCTGTTCGTATAAGTACTCTGTAAGTCTGGTGTCCTAGAATTTGTATCTATTCATGCCCAACCTATATACTCTATTTTCATGCTCTTGATTCGAACCCTAAAAACTCTACCAAACTTCGAACCTCAATCGTTCTTACCGGTAAAGGGAAAATAGGCCAAAGCTATTGCTAGTCTTTAAAACCTATTCTTATATAGTAAAATATTTTATTTTTCAGTACATAAAAAACGTTCTTATATCGTTCAGGATTAGTTCAAATAAACTAAGATAATCAAATTTTTATTTTTGTTTTTTTTTGTTTACCATACCAAAATTATCGCTCTAGTACCCATTTCCTCAGTAGTTTAATTATAAAATGTCGCGTCTTCTTCCAGTCTATTCTCAAACCAACAGTGGTTGTACTCTTTTCGTAATAAGATTGGTTGTTTTTTGCTTTAGGAATGAATAAAATAATACTCGAATTAGACTATGAAATTTTTATTATTACTGTAAAATATTGAAAAATAAAAAAATGTATCACAATCATATAACAAAGTCATTAAGACCTTCAAACATTATTAAAAATTGATCGTATTACACAAGTTTCATATATGATGAAATTCAAAATATTTTATGTTAATAACAGAAATAAAATATTCCATTTTTCTTAAAAAAATTAAAACTATCGATCATTAAAATTCTGAATCTTCGTGACTCTACTATAAATATTCTGAATTATTTATTTTTTACAATAATAATGAGCTATTAATAAATTATGTGCATGCATTTTGAATTTATACATATAACAATTAAAAAAAATTACCCCAGTACAATAGCAAGTTATCATATTACATAGGCTAAAGAACATCTTGAAGTTATAATTGGCTTATATTCAACGAGTATAAATAAAAATCTTTTACATTAGCATTCCAAGACTTTTGTAGATCGATTATGCCTTACAAAGTAGATGGAGTTATCGGACGATTGGGAGTGTGTCTATTGCTCGCACAACTCATAGTTTTCCGTGAGTCAATGAAACCTAAATTCGTAGTTTAACGCATCGAAAGATTACAGGAGCGACGTCGTGTCAGAGCTGAATTTGTTTAGATGCCGAGCGTCACGTTGCGAGAGCCCTGGTCGGAGAAAACGTCAGACAAGCCGAGGAAGGTGAGTTCCCGTACGTGATATCGATAGTGACGGTGTACGAGAACGACACGCGCCCACCTGAAAGAATCCACAGGTGCACGGCGACCTTGATATCGGCTCAGGATGCGATAACCTCCGAGCACTGCATTTACTCGCTCTCGGGAAACGCATTCAAGCTCTTGGCGGGTTCCAACGATTTGCGCCAAACTACTCCTTACTATTATTGCTGGTGGTGGGGATACAATTACTGGGCATCCCAACGAGGCATTAGGCCCGAATTTCGCCAAAACGACGTGGCTTTCATAAAGGTCTGCAAGCTCTGGTCTCTTACCCTTTTCTATCGGAGAATAATTAGACTGATTTTCCTAGATCTTAGGGAACGTACCTGGAATTATGGCCTACCCGCAAATTCCCAACATACCAGTGGAAGATTTATTCGGGGCGCAAGTCACCACCGCCGCTTGGGGTAAAAATAGCGAAGGCGTGACCACGAGGATGATGCACGCGGCCACCCTTAACGTTATATCCAACGAAGAATGTATGACAAGAATACAGGAGATCAACGTTCGGAGATTATTTGTTCACTCGAGGCGAATATGTACTGTTGCCGAACCTTTTATTCTAGTTCAAGGGGTATGATTTAACTTTGCACACTCAACGACTGTATTATCTATTTTTTTATCTAAATTGAATGACAGAACTGAAATTTCTCTATTATCCAGTGATTTTATAATGATTCAACGTATTTATAAATAGTTTTTGGTGAATCCCAACAATCGGATTAACTTTCTTTGTAATAAAGCGGTAGCTTTCAATGTAAAATGAAAATAATTTGTCATTGAAATGTAGCAATCGTAAAAATCATAAGGCCAATAATTATACAGAGACATAATAACGCAGACACGCTTTTGTTTTAGGGTGACAGCGGAGGTCCATTGTTGTACCAATGTTATATCGTAGCGGTGAATCATGGATCCTGTCCTCTTATACCCAATGTACCGTTTCATCCACAACAAGTTAACGTTCACAGTTCTATTCAATATTATCGAAATTTTATTTTAGATGTTCATCAGCGTACACACACAGTATTTTATCAACCACCACAATTTCCATAAAAAAGTATATGCAATCTTTGTATACAACAAAAATATTATACCTTTGTTTTATGCGCATCTGTTGATAATAAAAATTGATGGACTACATGTCTTTATTAATTTAAATAATCAATTTATACACAGAAGAATACAATGCGTCAATATAATGAAATGCATCCTAATAACGCGACTGACACTACTGTCTGTTGAACATGAATATATCTAATCGATCTTCATGATTGTTATTCATTTTTTTGTTAATTTTACAAAAAATTTACAACGGGTTGTTTATTTTGCAATTTTCTGTGAAAAACAAACAAAATTCAACTAACAAAAAGCTACTTTGTTAAATTTTTTATCTTTTGTTCTTTTGTTTTTCTGTGAAGAGCTTACCGTTTCCCGGTTCTTTTTTATCATAGTTTCTAATTATATCAAACAATGTGTGTTTTATCAGAGAGTTCTATTCAGTATCCTTGACATTTCTACAACAAAACATCCACGAAAAAAAATTTATTAATAATTATGTAATATATTTTTACAGAAACCTAAAATTGTTAATGCTACAATTTTCTCAGAATATTTATAATAATAAAAAATAATAAGAATATTCTCGTTATAATTACGTTCATGGAGTTTTGGTTCGTTAAGACGGTTTACGTGACGGCTCTTGGGCATTCGCTCGTTTCTTGGGCGCGCGCGGTGAGGTAGAGGAGGGTCTTAAGTGAGGTACAGCTGATGTCCGCTATTTAAATCCCCGCGATGGTAATTAAGATTGGCGGGTGGTTAAGACTACCTTAAATTGCAGAAGGGAAAATGAATAACAAAACAAAATAGTAATAGAGCTGAGGAACACTATTGGGGAAAACGAGACACCCGCGGGCTTCTACAGCTGGGCTCCGCATGCCAGATCTCGATTCTCGTTTGATGCCGTGGATCCCTCTACGCTTCTCCTCAGCCTCCTCTACCTTGGGAGGACAGGAGGGGTTCGCTCGTAAAGATCTTCTCCACCCCGATGTTGCTCGTTTCCTCGGTATTATACGAGTTCGCTTTTCTTCCCGGCTCTTCGCATCTCGAAGCAAATGAATTCGTTTTCCTCGTGCGGCGACGCCCTCGCATCGTGGCTGGGAGGCTCTTTGGAATACATCGAAGGTACTCTAATTTTGGAGACGACCGGCCCGATTGACTGGTCGGTGGCATTTAAAATTTCGTCAATGTACCAAGGGCAACCTTCCTTGGCGGTCAGCTGAGAGCGCGGGCTATGCGTTTAGCCGTTTCGAACATTGAATTTCGCACTCGTTCCCTCGAGCCCCTCCTTCCAGTGAGACTCTATCATTAGCTTTACTATTTTTGATTGTAACAAGTATAACGCGGCTCAGTCACGTTATTTCACTTGACCCGAGAAGATTAAAAAAAAATGTCTATTGCTGTTATAAGTAGCCATTCTGGCAGGAATGAGGGAGGGCCAGGACAAACGGGGCTTGCCAAAACATAAAAAAGAAGCTGTTATAATTTTAACTGTGTTAACATATCCATAAAACAATTACAAACGTGGAATTAATCAACTTTTTCTACTGAAAAATTCTAATCGAATATTTGTATGTCAAAACCGAGTTTTTGCCGAGAATAATATAATACAATTATTATTCATTGTTAAAGTAACATATAAAAGATTTCAAAAAAGTTGATATTACCTATTATTATTCACATATGGATCACATATGCGTTTTCTTTTAAAATAAATGGTTGAAGCTGTACGAATAAAAAATATTTGACAAAGTTAAAAGTCAAAACAATGTAAGTTGCCAAAAAAGAAGCGCTTAATTTATAGTTATCAAAATTATTAATGCATGTTTAACTAACGACAAATCAAGAATTCAGTAGCTTCTATATCGCTAAAATATAGAAAAAAAGACATCACAATTCGCAAATGACCAAATAATTATTCACTCTCCTGAGTCAGTTGTTCATTGAACTGATATTATATTTGGTTACCCGTATTAGCTAATGTTTAGTCAATAAAACGATTTTAACTTTCTCCCTTGTGCAGAAACATAAATGCTTTTCGCGAGAATAAATTCGAGAAAATTCGAGTAAAATAGACTAAATGTCGCAAATAATAATTTTAATATCTATTATTTTGGCCTTAATTCAGTTGAAAAATTAAAATTGGATTAAATACATACTTATCGTATTAAAATTATGTTTTATATAGGTTTTATTAATACTTTTTAGCAATTATTAGCATTGTCACTTGCTATATTAAAATTGTATTAAAATATATTAAGCCTTACCTTAATAATGCAAAATTAATATTAATTTTTTACTGACTGTTCGCGCGATTATTGACCTCACTAGGCCGTGAGTTCGAGAAAGGGTGAAGGAGCGTGATCTGGATTTGAAATGAATTAGAAGATATTTTTGGGCTCATTAACAATTATTTATTCGCCCACACGGTTACAAGTGGCATAAAAAAACCCCTCGAGGTAGGGGGAAAAAGCCTCGCTAATATATATACGCACGGCGCGGCCACCCTTACAATGTCATACACATTCACCCACACACACATACCTCGCACCCATCCCACCCTCTTGTCGGTTGGCCAACCGGGCTCCCTATGCGTTAGTCGGTCGCCGTGGTAGATCGCAGGGGATCGCCACCGGCCGAGGCCTCCTACGCTGTTGCTCGTCGTGGTCCGATCGCAGGGATCGCCACGCACCGAATTATTCGTTGCCGGGCTTTTGCGGTATCACACGCGCTCTGGTGATGGAGTCGTCGCAACCCGCTTCGTTCCCGTCTCACCCTCGCACTCATCGTTGGAGGTCGTCACTCATACTCTCTTTCGGGCCCGATGGTGCAGGACTGTCCGACTCCCTCCCACGCACTCTCTCGGGCCCTTCTTCCTTCCCTTTTCTCTCTCTTCCTTCCGTTTCTCTCCCTCTTATTTCCGCATTCTTTGCGGCGCTTACTGTGCGCCGCTGCCACCCGCTGTTCAGGCGTATTTCGGGCCATTTTGGCCCGAACACTGATTCATTAAAAACCCTTTTTTAATTACTCGACTACCATGAATTTTGTAGAACTCTAATGAATAGATATTGAAAAAATTAAATCCCCCCAAAAGCTCTAAAATATTTATGTTTCGATGTAAATAAAATTTAACGCAATCAATAAAGTACCTTTATAAATTTATAGAGAAATGTATTCTGTAATTACTTGACCACAATAATAATAATTATTATTAACGAGAATATGTTCTATGGTGTTAATGAAATCAACCCCCGGAAGCATCGGTACCCCTTTTGGAGTCCTTCACTATCACTGCGTACTCTCTACCACACTCCCCAGAATTTAAGAATCTCAGGGTAGAGTCAAGGCTGCACCTTCTGTGGCTCCAAAACAGGCACCCCAAAGAGGAGCCTGCTCTTATCGAACAGTGCCAGAAAGCTGCACAGCAGGTGCTTAGAAGTTTCCTCCACTTTACAGCCATGTCTACAGAATGAGTCTGTCTCCAGTCCCATCTTGAATTTATGAGCTTTGAGACTGCCATGACCCTTGAGGATCTCCATCAGCCTCTTAGCCAGGTTTCTGCCTAACCCCAGGATAACCTTGGCCCAGGCTGATGGATTCTGTGCAGTCTCAAAGACCTTACCACGGTCACATGTTGTTGCCTCGTGTCAACTCCGGCCAACCTTAGCTGCTACCCATTGACGCACCTCCCCTTTGATGAGCCTCGCTAATCGATTCAGGGCCTGATAACAGTCCCAGACCAACCTTAATTTCGTTGTGTAACTATCTCTTGCTGTCCGAGCAGATAAGCACTTGTGGGCAGTGAGGCCGATCAATGGCAGCATCCACCGCCCATCGTATTCCCATCAGCTGAGTCTGATTCACTGTGGCTTATTCGCCAAGCGCATAATTAAACTTGTCGGCTTTGCTTGCAGTACACCCCCGCACCCGCAGCAAATCTACCTTTGGAGCCATCTGTAAACCAGAGCCGTCCAGCGGCAGGCGCACGACCCGCTTCAGCATCCCACAACCCACAGGGAGGTATACGAACCTGCATTTCTTATCTAAGAAGGCAGTGGTCCTGGTGCCTTAGCACATCACGAGTGCCACTCGTCGTTCCTGCCCCTTGAGGAGCCTAAGAGACCCCCCTCCCGACCATGCGCTGCAGCGGCCTCATGTGTTACCTTAAGTGGCTTGATGCCAAGGATCGTTCCCCTTACCACGAGTCTCTAGTAAGGATATAATCTGCATATCCGACAGCTCACTTCACCAAGCTGGTCTCGCAGCCTCACCTTTTGGTACCAGATGAGCGGAACCAGAATGGGGGCAACCTGAACCTATGGAGCCCCTCAGCACGGCATCGTCCTTACTCGCTACCATATGTTGGTTTCCCAGCATGCAGTCCACTCACTTAACTATATAAAACAACTATATATAATATAACTCTGTGATGCATAAATCTTGTCCATTGCCCGTCTTATTACCTCCCAATGAGATGTTGCTAAAAGCTCCTTCTGTATACAGAAGTGCCCAAAATACGTACTCCTTCGCCCTCAGTCGCCCCTCAATCGTCGTGGCTATCCTATAAAGGACAGTCTCTGCCGATCTACCTTCCCTATTTGTCATATTTGTCATTATAGAGATCCCTATTATAAAGATCCTGATCGTCCATCAGCCTTTCCACGGTTTTGAGAATAAACGAGGTTATGCTTATCGGACGGAAATCTCTCGAAGATGTGTACCCATATCTCCCAGAGTTTAGAGTAAAGACTATCCTGGTATCTTGCCACGCTCTGGGAATATAATTAAGCACAAAATTATATCGTGCCATCCTCTTACAATGAGCCTGCGATAGCATCCTCCTCACTATGTAACCGAGCTGAAAGAATGCTATACGCTCCTGCTGACTTGAACGACTCAAATGATTTATCCTCCCATTTAATTCCTTCTGGCGTGACAATCTTGACCGCCAGTTTCCGGTTTGCCGCTAACTCGATGAAAGACCTTTTTCAACCTTCACTAACCCTTTCTTTCTTAACGGCTCAGAGTGTGGGAACATTCTTCGTTTGTGTTGGTATACCTGCCATCTGGTAGTTTGAGCGTGCCTAGTACGGAATCAGGGTTTCTGGCGAGAATCCTGTTCGCATTGACCACCTTCTACCCTTTTGAGTGTCCTAGCAAAAGCTCTTTCAACTTTCCTTCTTGGTCTACCTTATGCGTTCCCGGTACCTGAACCGGAGACCCTGTACCGGGTACAGGGCCCCGGCATCGTATTTAATGGCACGGTTGAGTGATGTCAGGGTATCCTGTCTTATATTATCCAGTCTATCCGTCTCAGTTTATCAACATATTTCGCTCCTTTTCAGAGCCCATTTGTGTTAGCAGTTGTAGGCACTCATAGGCTTGGACGATGTACTTGGTTAATTCCTTCGCGCTCCTTGCCAAGGACCAAATGCCTCTTCACTTCTTGCACATAGTCCTCTCAACCTGTGCGCCTAGGGTCCCCCTTAGACACCTTGGCCGAAAAAGTTATCAGGGCATTATCGGACAGTGATGGCCTGTCGCTAACCCGCTAATCCCTGACCATATGCTCGATTGTAAAAGTAATGCAATTAATCATCGATTGCGAAGTAGTAAAGCCTCCTCTTCGGAGCAACGCTAAGAAAAAAGAAATACAAAAGAATGCAATCCAATTCGGATGTAAATCCACCAGATCAGCCGTACTTTTCTCTAAATTACAATTTCGCTCGGCCTAACGATCGTTGGCCCGTTTTGTGGATGCGCGTGGCGTTACAAAGAGTAAAAGGGAAAAAAAATCTTTAATGGCAACCACCGATAAGGGATTCGCTCTGTTTGCGTCAGACCCGTTGCCGCTCCGCGCTTTTCCCGCCTCGATATGGATGGGCTTACGACGGGGTCGCGACCTCCACCGCTTCAAGGGCAATTCCTCCTTTGACTTGCGGATCTATGGGAGATTGGAGGTCGGAGCAGTTGCTCCTTCCATGCCCTGGGCTTCCTTTGTTCACGCGTGCTAAATACTTTTGTTTTTATTATTATTAAAGAGAGTCTTTTTTAGTCCCACGTTTAGATAAGGATCAATTCGGTTCGCCGCCAGAGTGACCCGCGTACGGTGTTAGGGCCAACCACTCGGAGGTTTGGCCCGGGTTCTTCCGAGGTACCGTCTGCGACCTCATGCTCCAACAGTCTCCTGGATAAGATTACGCATACCTTAGGAATCGCATGTATCAACCATTGCGCCTTCTTTCGAACGCAATAGTGGATTGCTTCTTCGTTGCGGAAGCAAGACGCTGCCCTAGTAGAATCCCTAAAAAACACGAAGACCCCGTTTATAGGGTAATCTTCAATTCTCTCCTTCATTCAGACAGATCATTCATCACTAGGCCCACTTTCTCTTCCGCCTAATCCCTCTCATCATTCACATGGTCATGCAACCCCTATAGGATAATGAAATTTGTTAAATATTGACAAATTATTAATTTAATTACGTGAAAGCAGTTTATACCAAAGTAGAATGTATATGTATACCAAAACAATGTTCCACGAATATTTTCTCACTTTTTGATATTTTTTAAGGACACTTTGATGATAATAAGATTGTATCAATAAATTAAAAAAAAATTCTATTTCAAACGAGAATTTAATTTTTGGAGATGTGATTAGTTGAATCTTGCTGTATAAAAAGATTTTTCGAACTTTTATTTCAAAAAGTGTAAATTATAAAAAATTTGAAATTTAATTTTACTTAATTATTAACATAAGAAACAGAACAGTGAACGGATAAACAGGCGACAATGTAAAATTTCATAATCCTTAAGATATTTTCAATTTTAGGGCTAACATTGTTTGTATCAATTATTGGTGAACTCAAGATAACTAATGTCCTACACTAGTATAAAAGACCGTGCATCGAGCCTGCTCTAGTCGACTTGGAATAAGAATCGTTCAACAGCTTCCTATTGGGATGTTTCATTCAACCATGTCGTTTTCTTCTCTTCGAGATTTATTCTCTCGGAATCCTCGATAATACCAGCGACCTTACCAAGTTGCATCTTTTACATCGATACGGTTTCTCTTCAAGAGCACTTCCGATATCTTCATTGGCCTTGCAGAATTTTATACGATCTCCCTTGTATCGTTCAACGTGATTTATTAAGGAGTAACTCCTCGCCGGGGTCGATATGGAATTGCGTCCTCGTATCCGCCTCAATGCTTAGTAGGCACGAAGGGCGTCGCCTTCTAGGCCAAGGGAAAACTCCGCATAAGATAAAGACGCCTCCTATTCCATTCCTCGGCGAATGGCCGTGGAGAGTGACGCTACCGGTAGATTTGCCAGGAGCGACAAATGTTTGAATCCGTGTGGGTGGAATATCTTGGACCGTGGCCTTTACGGAGGAGAGCTCGAAAGAGCTCACGCCGTGGTGAAGAGCGATCGTGGATCCCCAGGGTATCGGTGTCTTCACTCTATCGACACCCTGACTCTCCTAATCGTGTTACTGTAACGTGTTATGTTGTAAGTTAACTCGAAGCGCTTCAAGTCTTGAATATACGCACGCGATCTTCTATTTTGACTCATCACCTTTTTTAAATGCCGCTGAGATTCTAATTTTCTGCCGAATAGAATCGTCACCTTTTCGTGTATTAAACTTGGCGCTCCATGCGTCTGCTGTATCAAACAAGATGTAGGGTTTCTCGAAAAAAAATTGCTTATTTCAGTCTACCAAGCTATTGTTATTGTTTGTGAGAGGCTTCCTTAAACAGGGTAGCAGTTTATAAGAATATTGGATGGGACGTGAATTTTTCATTCATTTGGAAAATTCAATTTTTTTTTAACTTTTTGAGAAAAAATCAGAATCCATGCATTTTACTTATTTAATCATGGTCTAATTAAATTAATTTATACAGCTTAAATTTTTAGCGACTGGAAAAACTGCGCAATAAATATGAAGTCTCAATTGATGAATGTTTTCAAATACTTCTGGAATTACTAAAAGATGATAGGTGGGACAGAAATCTAGGGAATTTACGAACGCATCAAAATTCGAGACGATCTTGAGAAGATTTTTTTTATCTAAAACGGAAAAACAGTGTTTACTTCAGGGAGTTTCTGAAAAAAGAAACATAGCAGAAAAGAACGATAAGATAAAGCGATATTGCACGAGTACAATTACCATGATGAGACATCAGGAATAAAGACAAGGTCAATTGTGTACAGCCAGCTTGTTTATCACACTAAAACGTGTAGCGTTGCAATTTATTAATGTAGTCAAAATTGAAAATACTCTATAAAGTAAATTATAAAAGAAACAAATGATAGCACGATTTTTTTATTCACGTAACTTTAATGAATAGATTTTAAATAATAGACGGACTGATATATACAAATCCATTTAGTAATAATGATTCCAGATTAAGTTGAATTTTAAAGTGAAACAGTATTGGTTAATAATTTAATTAAATGTATGTATAAAATATATTGGCACACTAAAATTAAATAAAAGTCAATAGTTTAACTTTTTGTCAAAATAATTGTGCACATTATTTCATTATAAAAGTTTTATTTATGAACTGGGTGAAAAAAATTCCCCTTTCGGGAAAAATAATTTTTTATACTTTATTAATAAAAAGAAAATATTACAAATGGACAACAAATGCATAATACTAATGTATTTATTAAAAATTTCTTGAAAGTATTACCTAAAAATTGTAAAAATTATGTTTACATAAGTGAACGATATTCTTTGCTTAAAAAATGGGTAAATATTAAATTTTTATTAACAATATTTATCTAGTTTGTGAAATTGTTAAAAAAGTATGCTAATAATTATTTATCGATAGCTTCTTTATAAGATAAAATACATTTTATCAATAACTAAAATGTATCTTGTTTGTTTGCTGGAATATAGTCGAGTTTTTAATTTATCAATGATGAAAAACCATCGATAGTATACGTTTGCTATCAAATGAATGCTTTAAAGATATTCATTTTGCAATAACCACAAAATTCGTGAATGTAATGTAATAAATATCCAACAAATGATTAAAAATTTCACTCTTTTTAATATTGACATTTCATGTTTAAGTACGTGTAAATAAAAAAATAGATTGTCAAACACAATTATACACAATCCTAATTATTTGAAAATCACTTGAGAATAAAAAAATAGAATAATAAACTATTATAACAAAATAACTATAATAATAAATATAAAAAAAAACGATTTGTAAATATTGTTAAAAAATGACGAAGTAAAGTATTTTTTAATCTTTTTTCATATACCATAAATTTGCATTTTTATGATCTCTAAAATAAGAAAATAATATACTTTATAAAAAAAAGTGTCCATTAAATACAAGATCAAAAAATGCTATAATGAGTAAATAATTATACGTGATGTTGATCGTTATTGTTGATCTATTTTTCACTATTACCTTAAACAATAGACGGTTACGCTGATTTAATAGAAAGTTTAAATTGATAGAGTAAAATAACAAAGAAGTAATTAAAAAAATAAGACTAACTAACTTTTTGATGGCCATTTTACAAACGTATCTGATTATTTTTAAATTATCCGGAGAGCAAACAATCTTATACTTTGAAAATCAGGAGTGCATTTTTCGTCTCCAAGTAAATTTGCCAAAACTTCATAAATGATTCTCGAATATGCAGAATATTGGGTTGTAAATTCAACAGATAAGTTCGACATACTACGGTAAAAAATTTCTCTTCAAATAAAAATAATTGGTAAAATTAAAAATCAATACATAATTTTCACGAAAATTCGCAAAATATGAACCAGCTTATTTTATGTATTGATTCATAATTCCAAACTAAAATGTTCAATCAAAAGTATGCGATGAAATTTTTATGCATTGTTAATCCTTATATTAAGCTAAAAGATCCCGTGTAAATAATCATAAAGTGAGCAAATTTGATAACAATGTATCGTATAAAAGCAGCTTTTTTTAACTCATTGTAAAGTCATTATTTACAATAATTTTTCATGCAAAAAAATGCATTTTTTTATATTGAGTTTTTAGGTTATTGTATCACTTCTGAAAGCGAATTTACAGAAACATTTTCATTTTAAAATGCTTTATATGTGTATTTAGGTATAGTTGATTTTTCTTGTACATAGAATAGAATTTATTAGTACAGTAGTAAACCTTTAGGTTGAATTTTCATTAAATAATAAATAGGAGCATTGATGCGTATCTGAAAATATCTAATTTAATGTGATGCCTTTCCCATTATGATTGAACGGTAATATATTTTGTTACATAATAAGAATGAATTTTAATCATTTTTAAAGAAAGTATGTACTATTCGTACTTTTCTGTACTCGTAAGACATTTTCAACCTCAGTTTTCTTATACAGTAGTAGAGCAAAGTAAAATTACTTAGATTTAAAGCTCATAGCACCCTGTAACTTTTTTTTAAATAAACTAACGTCTCTTATCCGCTCAAAACATAAAGATAACAACCTCTCAAAATCAATAAACTTGTATTATTCCGAGAATTCTATCTCTGAGGTATCACAGAATTTACTTGAATATCCTATACTATGAAAAATGAATTGTACCCTTAAAATCATGAAAATACATGAAAAGTCAACGGGATAAGAATTCGAAGTGTTATACATGTGATAAACATTTATTATTATTATTATTATTATTATTATTATTATTATTAGGAAAAATCTTTTGAAATTCGTTAGCTATTTTCTATTTCATTGCTAATAAATATTTTAGATATATTTTATAACAATGGTGATAAATAATATTATAAAAATGATGAAATACAGTTTTTTTTTATTTAAAAGCTGTTAAATTTGATTATTTACCAAGAAATAAGTGTAATAGCTTAAGCTTTCTTGCTTGCTCATTGTATGTCTTGATAAAATATAAACCTGGCAATATGGGAAAATTAAGAAGATATTAGAGTGGCATAGTAATAAAGAAAAACAATGTATTAGCTTTAAAATAAATGCATTAAATCACTAGCGAAATGTTATTATACAATAGGTAACACGCCTCGCACTAAACTTGCTTTGAACTCCCATATATAACATAAATTTCGAAAAATACAATTTACCATCGGACTGCCGTCCGCTTTCTCAAGTAATTACGACAAGAAGAACCGCAGAATGGCTTTGGTAAGAAGATAAAATTACTCCGAACCGTCTGCAAGTAGAAATTAGCAGGTAAGTAAGCTTGTGCTAACTCGGAACTTGCCCAGAAGGCCATACTTGTGTTAGTCCAAGTCAGGCTGACAGTTTTACGATAATCGGAAAAAAATGAATGCAGCCTTTTCCAGACCAGTTAACACTTTGATTAAAACTCTCAGGTATGAGGCATGCAAATTTAAAAATTTGATCTAATACTCTACAGTCATGCACTTGGACTCCTATTTAACCAACTATTTTTCCACTTAAGAATCGATTAGCAAATTTATTGAAAACATTGACAGTAATGATGCTACACAAATGTTTTTCCATGCACAGGCAAAATAGGGCATTATCACTAAATTACTTAATAAGTTGGAAGACATTGCTTCCAAAATGTCAGTTTTGATAGAGCACTGAAGAATGACGTATTCAAAAATACAAGCTTTTAAAGCTACTGATTCGGTTCAATCAGAGCAGGTCCCGCTTCAAGGCAACTTTTGCTCCCAAAGTATTACAAAATACTTAGAACAGATTGAGCTTCAGAGTTATATCCAATAATAAAAAAGGAGGGGGAGGGCGAAAACAAATGTTGCATACGACCGCAGTGAAAGGAGAAAAAAAAATAAACGAAAATCTTGCCAGATCAACTGAACCAAATTGAATGCTGAAAGAGGAAAACATAGCATCTGTCTGGGAAGGTGCGAACATTGTATATCATTGAAAATTTATTTGAAACGAATTTTCTTTTATAGATTGAATATTATCGAAAAATCAACGGTTATAAAACAGATCTGTTATTATTAAAAAATTAAATTTAAAAATTGCATGGATATTTATTTTAAATTCCATATCGATAATCCTCTTTTTATCGCATCTATTAAACTGCTTTTAAACGAATTTCAATTCTCTATATTATTCTACATATTTGATTATATTAAATGGACGTATTAAAGAATTATATGCATTTTTACTCATTTAAAAGCTGTTATTTAAATAAAAAGAACGTATAATAAATAATAAATTTCATATTTATTTTTTTAGAACACATTTTAACTTTATACAAGTCTATATACATTATCTGTAAAACAATTAAAGTAAAAGGACCGTAATTAAGAAAATAATGCTTTGTCTGTTAAATATCTATTTATGTGAGTACAAAAATCAAATTAGATGTCATAAATTTTAAAATTCATATTTCTTTCCGTGATAATAATACACTGATTTAATTCGTTAACTGCACAAACTCAACTATAGTCGTACAAAATTTATATTATTTAAAAGAATTTCCATAATCGTGACTTATTAATTTTCCTAAAGTACATAGTATTATTTTTAATTTTCTTATTAGCTTATAATTATCGCTGTCTCAAAACGCTTCATTAATATGTGGATTATTCCTACCTGGGTATTTTACTCATACGTCTCTAATAATACCGTAGTTAGAAAAGTTACTATTCAGTTGAAATAATAGATTTTTTTAACGCGATAGCTCGTATGTCAATTCTTAGGACTGTATGTATTTTATTGCATTTACCTAAACTGTATAAAATTGTATACGTTCAATGGACAAGTCTTATAAAGTAAACTCTATATTCATTTATGCACACTTTGCGATAAACTTTTATTTATTTGCAGAAAAGTTCTTTTTTATTATCTTCTTTATGAACTTACGGTGTTATTCTAGTTTTCGATGCTGAACCACTTTGGCAATGAATGACAGATACGCTGACTATTCGAGTCCCAGTGTCACAAGTTTTGATTTGAGACGGATACGAGTGGAATAACAGAATAATGCTATTAAAACAACCAACAATGACCGAACAGTGCATATTTGGATTATTAGTGAGCTAGAGCTAAAGTAGAGTTCAACCGGTACAGGAATTCTGCGATAGCCACGTCCTTCCGGTACTGCGCTACTCTTTCTACAATTAAGATAATTCAACTCGAGGTAAATTGCTAAGGGATCATTTTTAATCTTAACGCCTCTTTAACATAAATACCCGTGCCTTGTTAAATTGTAAGAATTCATAAGCATGACGAATGAAATCGGCAAAATTTAAACGATTAAAGTTTTCAATTACCATCCATTCTTTTTAGTAAAATGAGAAAGGACTTTTTCTTCGAATATACAATATTAAATAAAAACAAATTAAGTCATCATGATTGTTCGGGATTTATATTAAATTAACGGGAAAATTTTATAAATAATAATAATATTGTTACAAAACATTTTCGGACAAAAAAAGAATTTTTATTTAAATTAGCAAAAAAAAAAATAATAAAATTATATATGCATAAATAGAAGTAGAAAAACTGCTTACAAAAATAGGTAAAAAATTAATGCAGTTGAATTCTGAATTTTGTTTACGGTTTGTTCTGTCAAATTTAAAAATGCATTATATATAGGAAAGATACAAGAATGAAAAATTTCTTCTAATTGATCTGTGCCAAACAGCATTAAAAAAAAATCAACGTAGCTTATTTATTTTATTCCAACACAAAGCTCTAACATGATTACCTATTAATAAATTTTGGTAACGAACTACTTTTTTCTCACGTTATTGCGCGTCAAAATTATTTTACGCCTTATGCCTCTTTATCACTATTTTGACTTTATATTAAATATTGTGTTTTTTTAATTGTCTTTTACCGCTCAAAACAATTTCCATAATGACTATAAAAAGCAGATTATGATATTTACAATACAAGTTGAAATATAGTAATGTAAATTATTTTTGTTACACATAATATATACATATTTTAATCTATTGTCATCAGTGATTACTCGTTGTAACAGTTACTTATTTTTCTCTTTTTTAAAAATGATTTTAACGTTTATTATAGCATTGAAACTATTTCATCATTATATTTAGGAAAATTGACTTAATTTTTCATTAAATAGATTCAACGTTATTCTACGTAAGAAATGTCCACTAAATACAGAAATCGATAATTTTGATAAAGAGCAGTTGAAATTCAGAAGTTGATCTGATAAAATAAAACATTTATTTTATGTTTTTAAAACTGACTTATTTTCCCAGGTGATATTGACACTGCATGAGATCATCAAACTCAATTTTTTTAATTTTATACACATGTTGTACTATAATAACTGAAAAATGCACCTCCATTTGAAATAATAACCATGTGTGTTTATTATTATCTTTACCTTGCTTCCATATATCTCTTTGCTATTAAGGTAAACAAGCACTTAATTATTATTTGTTCCGTAAAAATATAACCTTGTAGTCGTAATTTTTCTCACTTTTACACATCCAATTTCATTTACGCTGAAATAAATTACCTTCATATGAGAGCACATTACATCTTTTTCATATTCTTATATTTTCATGCATACTATTTCTATAAGTGTTTTAATAATATTTAGATAATCAATATCTACATTCATTTTAAATTAAAATTAAAAAAAAATTTTTCTTAAAAAATTAACGTGTAATTTGTTTGCGTTGTGATAATTATTATATTATTAATATTATCAATGTAAAAATATTTTCTATGTATACATATATTATCCGATGATCAAAAAATAAAAATACATCGAAAAAAATGTTTTTCTGTTTTCAATTAACTTTCGATTGTATAAATAATATTTAAAAAAAATTTATTAATTACGAAATCTGTTCAAAAAATTCCTTGAAATAATCCAATTTTTAATAGGACGTTATGTCGTTTAATGTACGTTGAAAGACTTTTTTTCATTAAAATATAATTATTCTATTTGAAACAAAAAATTCTTAAAGTAGTAATGTAACTAGTAAATTAATAATTATATAATAACCAAATGTATTGAAATATCTTTGTTGTTTTACATATCAAGTTATTTAACAAAGCTCGTATTATTATACTATCAAAAATCTCTGCTAGCAGAAAATAAAAATCCATAATAAAAGTAGATACTATTCTTTCCTCTGTTACTTGTAACGTAAAACTGTATGAAACTATTTTAGACTTTTTGAAATAATATTAATATATATAATTATAATTAAAAGAAGACTCTCGCTTCAAAATATAAATAATGATTTTGTAATATGTATATATATATATATATATTGACGTTTTATGTACAGACTGATTTATGCGGGTAAAAATATTCAATGTTTTGACTTTAAATATTTGCAGTTAGTATATTAAAAATTGAAAAGCATAATAAGCTATACGATTAATTAAATTCAATATAAACTCGATCAATTTGTTAAGCTGTTTGTTGTCGAATAAAAAATGTAATCCGATTTTTTAATAATATAACTCTTTGAGAAATTAATTGAATCTCGCGCGTCCCCGTCAGCTCTTGCTCGTTTTTGTTTAAAACTGCAGACGGCGAAGTCCCATTCATCCGTAAACCCTATTCCCGAACCATGAGTAATCGTTTCGAGCCACCGATATTGAAACATATTTCTACCATTAGGCAGCGAGAGTCAATCCACGTCAAGGCTCTCACCCCTAAAGCATAAATATAGTCTTTCGACGCTGGCCGATCAAGTCATTAGAGTACAACCGTTTTTCCGTATCTGTCAGCTTCTCGCTATCTCTCTTAGCTTTTTGCTATCTTTTAACTATATTAAACTCCCTGCGTTAATTCGACTTCTTACCTGAAAGAGTCTGCTTAGAGACTCGGCTCTTCGATTTATGAAACGCTACGTCATCTCCAAAAGCATCCAATTATTTGATCCACTTGCATTTTTTGCCCCTTCAACTATTTATCTTAATATCTTTTTTCGGTAGCTTGCGCTTGCAATAGGTAAAATAAGACGCTCCTCTTCCTGTTCCTCTGTCTAATAAATAAACGTCTCTGTTCTCACAACACCCTTTAACTCCTTGCAGAGATTAGTATTCCAGCTTTCCAGGATAATCGCGTCATCAGTGAAGTGATCAATTGTGCATCATGGGTTTGCTGATGCTTAATAGAGAGCCTATTATCCTGCTTTCATCAATACGGTCCTCGCTGTCGCGAGCCCGATCTTCTTCGACACGGAAAATTCTATACAGAAGTATTTCCCTTCTTTTCCGAACACTTGCTACATCTTCGTCCGTTTAATAATTTAACAACTCTAATAAGTTGTCTTGAAAGTATTGATTTAATATCATATAGTCCAGATTCTCACAACAATTAGTAATATTATTTTAACAATATGAAAGACAATCCATACAACTAGTTCAAATAAATCGAGGTTATTTAATTTTAGCTTAAAAAATGGTAGCTATTGGTTTTAAGACGTTTTTGCAATGTACCTTTCTTTAAGGTTTTTACAAAATATTTCCAATAAAAAAATGACTTTTAAAGCAATTGACTTAAATTTACACGAACAAAAAAACATTTACAAACAGTATTTATAAATAATGGCTAAATTGATAAATTTAAATAAGAAAATAAATAATAAACGCTATTACTAAATGTAATTAATAAGCACAAATTTAAACATAACTGAAATAGTCTAAAAAAAAAATATAATCGAAACATAAATAGAAAATTTACAAAATACAAAACAACACGTTCGGACATTTTCGATGGATGTCTTTTCAATTTTTTACGCCTCGCGTGTGGTCGCAATATTTTGTTTTATTGGTGGTTGACAGTTAAAGACCCTTCTTAAGCTTACGTCCCCATACCTTCCACACTATCGCGCAAATTTGCCACACGAATGCTTTCGTTGACCAGCAAACGGACAGTCATTACTTAATAAGCGATTATTCTCCATCCTGCAACTGCGTTGATATTGGGTAAGGTCGCTAATTTAGGACTTACGGGGTCGTTAATCCTTTTATATACATATTTTATATATATCTATGTATGCAAACATCTGTTTTATATAAAAAAAGCTTTATTCAAGCTTTATTCAAGCTTTTATTAGCATTGATCGATATTTTTAATTAATGTAAGTATTCGCATCTATTTATCATCAAGTTTAAGAAATATGATATTATACTTGTTTTATCAAAATATGAATCTTTTTACTTCTTTGTTAATTATGAATAAGCTGTCTTAAGTTATGTTGTTAAAAATTTTTATTTTAATATCCGAAGAAATCCTTTTTTATTGTAAGCGTAGCTCTACTGTCAAGTACTCGTGAGAAAGCACAATAAATAATATTGTTAAAAATTAGAAATAACGATTATTGAAGTCAAATGTCTCGAATATAGTAGGTCATAAAGTTGCTACGACTTGATTGTATTATACATAATTTATTACATTAATGGACATTTAAATTATATATAATAACAAAAAAAACGTCTAATTTTACAACATTAAGCAAGTCACTATTGTGCTATAATTTTATTATCACTTGTGAAAATATCTCATTCCATATCGGTTGGTATTACGACCTCTTAAAAAGTTCGAAACTTGACAACTCCCAACCAACCGTTAAATACATTTTATCGTAGCAATCTAAAAAATGGAAATGATAAGAGTTAATGGTACAGATAATCAGATTGTGAGTCAATACTTCGAAAAGGAGTCGGGGAATTTGATGTCTAATGTAGATTGACCGAATTAGAAGACCCTAACAGAATTTGTTCAACATACAAATTGTCTTATAAATGTTTGGATTTTCAGTTTTATTCTTATCTCAACTCATTTTTGGCTTAAACTGCTGGGACTTAAGGGATTTTTAGTTACTTTTAAAAATATTCCTATTTAGACTACGCGCAAAAACTTATCGAGCATAGTTTTTTAATTTCATTTTAATTGTAAATCTTTGTATTAATATATCAAACTTTAAACGTATAAACTTTTTCTAATGATAAATCACACTCTAAAAAAATATAATAATAATTATACAAATGATAAATATCATATTGGTACAATTATGCACACTAACCGAATTCTGTTATTTACTTTGTTATGCCCTTCAATAAGAATTACAGCATAAAATTGGATATTCACAATCACATACGAGATACTTAATGGATATTGATACTTTTATTAGGGCCACTTCAATTTGTTGAACAAATCTAAAATCCATCAGCATTGTGAACCTTTGCAAATAACAAATTATTATTATTTTTAAAAGTTACACATAATATTACGCAAAGTCAAAATTCTAAGGCTTATTAAAATTAAGTAAATGTAAATACAACTAAAGCTTCAATTGGTTTGTAGCTCTTTTTTGAATAAATACACAACCTAAATGTAAATACAAAACCAAGCGCCTTTGCAATTAAAATAATACGTTGGTGATAAAATTTCGCTGTGCGCATTATATCTTCGTAGATTCCGAAATGCATAGTTGCATGCATAAACTCGTGATTAAGTTATACGTGCCTTAGTGCGCGCTAAAAAATATGTATTATTCAACCAGCGTCAAATCAGATGATTCGATTGGGATGCTGTCGCTTTTGGAAAAATCTTCAAAAGAGACACGCTGAATTCTCACGGAGGCCCCTACGAAACTCGACTCACGACGACTATTAAGTATGAATGTTAACTGATACGACGCGTCATCATCGTCATCATTTCCTTTAAATCAGCTACTAGGGAGTTTTCAATAAAAAGGGCCTTTCGAGTTACACCGATCAATCCTTCATTTGCTTCCGCGGATCACGGAGGAGGATAAAAATTGGCAAGGCGACAAGTTGGTAGTTTTATCCGTCACGTCACTTTGAAATAGAATGATCACGTAAATAAAATTTGAATTACAAAGCCTATTTACTTTTTCATGTTTATATACATTATTATAAGCTCGCATTACATTCTTATTAGATTATTGTATCAATAAAGACAACGTTAAATTAAGATCAATATTAAATTCAAATAAAAGTTCAGTTTTATAAATAATTTGTATTTTATGGGACTTGTGCATGCCTGGCATTAAAGTATTTGAAGGATATCTTGTATTTTACGATAATTTTAAAAAGTTATTTATATAGAAATATGCAATAAGTTAAAAAATTGAATCAAACCATATCCAATGTGTAAATAATATATTATTTAAAATAGCAATGCTCAACAATCATTAAGCCAAAACGAAGAAAGAATAACTTGTTTTTAATGGATCTATTATTCCTCAGGGGAATTGACACATGTGCAAGTAATTCGTTTGAAAGTAATTCGTTATTACGGAAATTTGCGAGGTTGTATAAAATGTCTTATAATAAAAATTCAAATATTCCAAGCACTTTAAAAATGTACACATACTTTCGCAGGACTTAAAAAAATGCTGGGCTAAATTATAAATTGGTACAAAGGTAAAATCTTTTATCTGCCAAAGTATTCGATAATGTCCCATTTTTACGTACAGACAAAGGATTATACGCTATTGTTCACTTTATCTTTAAAAACTTAAATTCAATATGCATCATAAATATCGAAAACCCCTGTACGAGCTCAATTTTTAAGACACCTATACGTATATAGATGTCTATATTTATACATATATTCAATGAACAGAGAAAGCGTGTTTTTATCTAGGCTTCATTCAACCAATTCTATTTCCTAATTTTTTAATTTATTTTGACTCAATTAGTCTGATTTGAAGGGGGGGGGGGCTTAAAATTCTATACACAAAATTATCAGTAAAAGAACTGTTTAAAAACACTGCATTTTGATGTATGATACATCGGAGAGAAACCGTAAAATTTTGTTCAATATATATATATTTATTTATTCCCTATCATAAACAAATAGACAACGTGAAAAAAAATTTTAAATCGCGTTTTTTAAAACGCGTCATTTGATAAACGAATCTATTCTAAAAAAAATGCATTTATCATTTGATATGTACTTTAGCATTAATATTCATGCGTAGCATTAATATTTTTTATTAAACTAATAAATCGTTTCATCAAATGTTATTAAAAATCGACTTTATTTGTTCCAACAAAAGGGATCAATAGATGCGAAAAATGCTGATACTGAATTCAAATACTGAAACTTCTCATATAACGTTCATAAATATTATATGAATAAATGATAAATTAAAAAGTGGATACACTGTTAGCAAATGGTTTATTAAGAAATCTAAATTTTAAGAGAATATTTTAACCAGGCATTTATTTATATATATATAAAAATCCAGCATTGCAAGTAGAAATATATATTTTTGAAATTAGGAGTTGATCCGTTATCACGTACGATGAAGCACAATTTCATCGCCATTTTAGGGAAAAACTCCCTAAGCGGATGCATTTGTCGAGCATATCAGAGAGATAAGCAGGGCCAGTATAGGTCGAGTGGGGACCAAATTAACCCGATTGGGTTAATGTACGCGGCAGTAACGGGACGTTCGGTCAACCGTAAATAAAACTGCCTGAAAGGAGAGAGATGTCTCTCTCTCTCTCTCTCTCTCTCTCTCTCTCTCCGTCAGTCTCACGTCCGCCGTCTTGGTCAACCATAATAAATCCGTCCATCTCTCTCGGGCGGCTCTAAGCCCATGGAGCGCGGAGAAGCCGGGAGACGCGCGCCTCCGCGCCAACAACCCCCGGAGGGGCAACGCCTGCGCGTCGGGGCGAGCGAAGGGAGGAGGACTCCGGAGCGGCTCGTCGGCGGGCACTCGACGCGCGCGCGTCCGACCGAGCGTCCGGAGCCTCGCCGAGGGCCTCCCCTGCCCGGATAGGCACGTGCCAGTGGAGCCCCAGGAGCCCGTCGGCCAGCGGGGAGCGCGCGGCTCCGACCAAGTGTGAGTCCCCCCCCCCTGTGAGTGCCGGCCATGTGGCCACGCGGGCCCGACACGGGGGGTTAGACGCCGGGGGGTCGGGGGGCCGGCACGGATACCCGAGCATGGGGAGCAACGGGAGCCCTAACCTCGGCTGCGGTCGCGGCCTCGAGGCCTTCCACGCGAGGTACGCCGCTATCCACGGCTGGGCCAGCCTCCTCGTCTGCGTCTTCGGCTCGATCGCCAACGGGCTCAACATCGCCGTCCTCACGCGCCGGGAGATGTCCTCGCCCACGAACGCCATCCTGACGGGCCTCGCCGTCGCCGACATGCTCGTCATGATCGAGTACATGCCTTACGCGGTGCACTCCTACCTCTACCGGCGCTCCAAGCGCGAGACCTACAGCTACGGCTGGACGGTCTTCGTCCTCTTCCACTCGAACTTCGCCCAGGTCTTCCACACGATCTCGATCTGGCTGACGGTGACCCTCGCCGTCTGGAGGTACATAGCCGTGGCCCACCCCCAGAGGAACCGCGAGTGGTGCAGCTACAGGAGGACCGTCGTAGCGATCGTCGCGGCCTACGTCCTCTGTCCTATTCTCTGCTTCCCCCTCTACGTCATGACCGAGGTCACCTCCAAGAACGTGACCCTCGACGCCTACGACCGGCAGGTCAACCTCACCGGCGCCTGGCCCGGCTCGAGCCCCGAGCCCGAGGCCAACAACGCGACCCTGTACTACGTGGCCCTGACCGAGAGCGCCCACCGGGGCCTCAACGAGATGAACTTCTGGATGTACAGTGTTGTGATAAAGCTCCTGCCCTGCGTGGCCCTGACTATACTCAGTCTCAGGCTCATCCTAGCCCTCATCGAGGCCAAGAAGCGCCGCAAGAAGCTCACCACCACGACCATGCTCAAGGTCGAGGAGTCCATGAGCCTCGCCGAGAGCAAGAAGCGCAGGCGAAAAGCCTCCCGCATACTCGACAACGAGAGGCAGACCGACCGGACCACCAAGATGCTCCTCGCCGTCCTGCTCCTCTTCCTCCTCACGGAATTTCCCCAGGGCACGCTCGGCCTCCTCAGCGTCCTCATGGGCCCGAACTTCTTCAATACCTGCTACGTTAAACTAGGTAGGACTCCTCGGATAACCGAGAATAACTTTTCGATGCTTCTCACCGAGCCCCTCTCGAGATAAGCCTTTTCTTCCCTTCCTACCGACGATCCGATTTGACCGATCCATCCGTTGCTCGACCTTCCTCTATTATCTTTGGCGCCCTGCGCTCCTCAAAGTCCTTAATTTTGTGATTGTCTTATACATATATATATATATATACATATATGATTATCTTCGGTTAAACCTTCGACCATTCCGTCTTTTCGAACAAAAAACTTCTTTTGCGCACTCAGATTCAATATCCCCAATACTTCTTGTTCTAATAATGGCTGATTACAACTAAACTTAATCTCTGTTCTAACTTTATTCTTAATTAAGCCGAGCTATTGTGTATTGCACACCTCGTATTGATTTTTTGAACAAATATTTTTATTTCAAAGAGTCTCCTAAAAAAAAAGTTTAAAACCTTGATACATTGATCTTTACTCACGTCAATATTCACTTGAAAACATGAAAAGGAGTCGTAAATTTTACAGTTTACCGTTCTTCGTTCATATCAGAAAGTGATTTAATACTCTACAAAATACAGGATACATACATTGATACAATATTCTGTGCACTATTTTGATTGATCAATATCATAAGCTGAATTATTTAATAATTTTTTTTCAAAAGTTAATCAAATTCCAATTTTTTATGTAACCTCGTATTAACTGTTGTTATATACAATCGTATATAATTAAAAAAATAATACCCTATTGTGGATGTTGGATTTTAATTATTTATTTAAGTGTTTAAGACAGTACTTTATTATTGTTTTTACTTATTATTTAACAAAATACAATATTTAATTTATAGGAATTCTCATTTGTTACTTTAAAAGGAAAAAAAAAATTATATATAAATCATATTTGTTAACGCTTACTAATATTTATTGTAATCTTTTTATAAATATTTATTAAGAAACCCTTACTTTTTGCCAATTAATTATATATTTATCACGTTTATATAATTATGCAATTATATAATTATGCATGTTTTTAAAAATATTTTTCGGAACGAGTACAAATATGAATCCCTCTATTATTAAGAAATTAGTCATTTTCATATAAAGTGACATAAATCAGTAACATTATTTTCGTTGAATTCTTCAAAGATAATTGTTTTGGAAAAAAACTTCCTTTAAACAATTATATACTAAAACCTTATTCATGTTTTCACTATATAGTGAGATTATACGGACAGATCTGTAAAAAATGTCTCTGAAATGTTATGAATAATCCTATACGTAATAGCTCATAGTAAATTTAGAATTCCATAATGAATAATTTATCGAATCGAATCTTTAAAGCATATAAATAATGTAACAATGAAAATTTTAATTAATCCAAATTTAAAAAACAAACTATTTTGCTTCATCAATAATTGGGAATTTAGTTATCTACTATCCTTCATATAAGTTTTTTTACACCCTAAAAATAAAAGTACTGGTAATTTTTTCTCAGCTACTGTATATTATACTAATAGTATGGATGTACTTCCTCCATAAATATAAGCTATGTATTATTAACATACATAGCACTTGAAAAAGAATTTACAAATAATTATATTTAAAAAATTTCTCATAAATAAATTAATGTGACAGTATTTTTAAAGAATATAATTTGAAAATTTCTGATTTAATATCCTTCAAAATGTAAGAAAAACTCATAAAAAAACAAGTACTAAATGATGCAAATACAAATTCCAGAGTTTTAAAATAGAAGTTTTTAAAGTGAAATATATTTATACAACTGCATATTCATAATTATTATTTTAATATTAAAATAATCAAAAACATCAGCTATGTTGAGCTTATTTAAGAAATATTTTCATAAACTTCCTTTATTGTTAAAAATAACTTTAATAAATATATAACAATCGAATATGAAAAAAATGTAATTGACGCTTGAATAATATAAAGATATGTAATTTATATTTAAACCAAAGATTTCCTAATGTTAAAATTCAACTAACTCATATTAAATTACATCAACTATGCATTACTTTGGATAATTTTATGAGTTAAAAATTTTAGGAAAAATAAATAATAAAATAATTAGTATTTTTGAAAAAAAAATGTGCATTATTTATAAAGAATTGTATAAAATATTAAACGTAGCATACTAAGAATAATGCATCATAATTATTTAATTTAAGAATTTATAATGTTTAATATTTATAATGTTCTTCTAAATATTATTCTTATTTTATCATAAATAAAACTATGTAATGGATTACAGTTTTCACTATGAGCAAATGACCATTAAGACATTTTTAAATATCGATTTTGTCATTATTTTTAAACTCAATGTTTACATGTTATAAAAAAGTGATCTTTTGACTTTTACCATGAAAAATTACGTATATTTATATTTTCGAATATTTTTGAGAAATATTATTAAGAACATTTTACCCCATTAAAAAATACTCAAGCAATGAGTGTAAAAAAATAAATTGTTAAAAATCCATAAAAGCATGTATTCAAAGATTTAAATTAACCGATTATTTTTTGTATAAAAAACAAAACTCGTGGGTACATTGTTAAAGTTAAAGAAAAAATAATTAATTTTAATATTTAAAAAAAAAAAGTAATTCTATACCTTAAAAGTTATTAATTCTAACCCTAAGCCCTGTAAAAATTCTAATAATCTTGCCATAGAAAGTTTTTGCATTCCCACTTTGACCCTCTTAGAACGATGTATATTACAACACAAAACGCAATTGTTCATCTTAGGGCAAAATGGAATACAATATTTAGTATTAAATTCCAACATTTTTTATGGATCAATAACATAATTATTATGTATATGGTGTGAATGTGACTGACGAATCAGGCATTTAATTATACTTATTGGACCCTTAAGTTTTATTGCACGGAAAATAACTTCGAAATTGAATGGACCATCGTCTTTCTTGAATTAAACTAGGCTCAAACGATATGAATATAATCATTAATGTAAACGGAACAATGGTAAATTTCATACGAAGTCAAGAGACATTACATCTCGTGCTATTACGGAGCACGGACGAAGTTGATGTAAAATACACTTGTATATCTGCTATTCTTGCATTGCAAACCCGTAATGTGCCTTATTAAATTAAACGCGGGTGAATTGATTATTCTACTGGTAATATTTATTTTTAATAAATTAATTTTTATTATCTGTTTTTTTTAAACAATGTGGAAATCCTCCCAAAAAGAACGATAAAGAGAAAAATTTAAATGCAAATATGTACCGAGCTCTCAAATAGACTTCCAACAGTTATTTGACAGTTATGATTTATTGGAAACACCCGTCTAATACTTATCCTGGGTAAGTTGGCAACGAAATGATTTATTCGTCAACCAATACCCTAATTCATTTATACTCGTAGCGCTCGTCCGACGATATTACCCACTATCGAGTCGTAATCAGAAGCAACTAAGCATCCCTTGGATGCGAAGATGTAGTTATATAGCACAGCCATGTAATATATCCAGTGGGCCGTGGGATTTAAAGGTCGTTAATAATATTGACACTAGTATTTGTATACTGTTTTATAACTATCATATACCGTAATTACCGAATGACAAATATCGTACTGTAAAAAAATGCACTAATAACTATCCTATACTCATATTCGAGAAGAAATCGATTAATTATTCTAACATTACAAGCCATAATTTATTTGCGTCCCATTAGGATATTCTAATAAAATAATAAATACTCATCATTTCATCATACTCTCGCTGTTTTCTTTAGAAGCTACTTTATTAAATTGACAAATTTATAGAATTTATGATATTTATGTATTATGATAAACAACGTACTAAGAAATTGGTAAAAATAAATAAGATTTATTTATAATTTTATTGAAGGACTGCTAAATTTCAAATTTTGTATTTTATAGTAAATAGAAAAACATTGAAGCGCGCTTTTCTCCGCATTTAAAATACGAACGATGTGTCTTAATTTCAATTTACTGATTGTCGAAAGTAATAATTTGAATAAAAAACTTAATTTATACATTCTAAGTTAGTTGAAATGAAGTTATACAATAGCTTATATTATTATAACGTGGGGGGAATTTATCTCTATAACAGGCTTTAGAAAAATATGTTTTCCAGTCATTATAATTATGATAATAATACTTAACAATATTTTAACATTCAAAAATAAAGAATATATTGTAATTATGGCTTTCAAAAGTATATTACTTTAAAAAAAATTAAGCTTCTGCGTTATATGATATAGGCATCTATATATTATACTAATTTTATGTCATTGTACGCTTATTAATAATACATCACAGACATGAAGACCTTATACATTTATATATCACAATGCTTCGGATACCCGATATTCCATTGTTTAATTATTTTAAAATAGAATATCTGTACCTTAGGTTAGTTAGAAAATTACAATGACATAGCAATTTTATACGAATTTAAATATGGACGGAGGATTGTTGGCCTAAAACTTTTTTGATACCTTTTCAAGCTTCGTGGCTGTACTTAAACGTAGAGTAAAAAATGTCCGGCTAAAGTATTGTATGACATACCAACATCTACATCCATTATAACTAGGGAAAAAATTATCGAGCAAAAATAAAAAAGCATGTGTTGGTTAAATAAATTACATACAAGTGTGTAATTAATAATAGGCGGTTATATATTAAAAATTGAAGTTCAAAGGAGATTCATTCTACGTAAGCCTCAAAAAATGTCCCCAACTTTGGTGGGCACACTATTAAAGTTTTTAACGATTCATAACGTAAATAATGAATGACAACGATATGCTAAACGATAAAGTGAAATGATATACGACTTGTTGTCTATATGAATTATGATAATTGACACAAAGACTTCATTTAAAATAAGAAGTTATTTTTACAGAATGTAAATGACTCTGTTCGTGTATTTATTTCATATTTCAAAAATGTATAGTAATTGTAATTTTGATTAATTTTGTCATTGAATATTATTTTTACAAGACGAGAATATAAAAAATTAGTGCCAAGTTAAAAATTTCAATAAAAAATGGAGAATTTCTTTTTAATAACAACAACTATCACAAGACTATATATAGGCTTTTGAATTTTCAAGTAAAAAAAAATGTACTCATCAAAATAATATATATATATAGTGATGTAATGATTATTGTTTCGGATGTTTAAGTTTGAAATTCAACATTTTTATATTAAATCTATATTATACTACTGAGGGCGGTAACGTTGCTAATTAATAATAAATTTACAAGATTAAGACAAAGAAGAAAAAAGTGTACCCGTGCGATTAGTAGTCAGGTGGTGAAAGTTAGCAGTCGCGCTCTCATTTCAGCCGAGCTAAATGCCGGATTAAAGGGGAGCAAGACGTCAGGAAGGATAACAAAATTATGATAACCGAATCGGCGGTATAAGAATTGCTGAATTGCCGTGTATTATCCTTCGCTTCACGATCGCTGGCTGGATGCCGTACCGAGGGGTCGGTTCCACCCTAGACCGTAGTAACGTCGTTGTATTTGTCCGAAGCCACTCCTGGACGGGATACCTATTTCAGGGTGACGAACTACGCTTATCAGAACTCCTATCCACAAGAGCGGCGTAATAATTCAAACAAACCTGTTATTATTATTATTTACATTATTGATATACCCTGCTATATATCCTGTGTGTATTATGATTGTGTATTATGTATCTAAGAGAAAAAGTATATTTTCATTATTTAATGCTATTTCAGCAGAACGATACAACCCCACGCACGCATACACCTATGCACATATACATACATGTGTACACACACACACACACACACACCCACACACACACACACACACACATATATATATATAAATGCGTATATAAAATGTTATAATTTGTAACGTCCGAAGTAGCTGAAAATAGTAAAATGCTTACATTTTAATATTCATAGTATTTCAGGTTCATAAATCTATATTTTTAAAATAATGTATAAATTTTATTCATGATTTTAAGAAGTTAGTATAAATTTAATTTTAAGCAGTTTCAATGTGTCGTTTCAAAAAATTATAAATACAAAAACTGAAACTGACAATAAACTATAGGCTTATAACATTCAATTTTTTTTTAAATCTTGATTCATTTCACTTAGTCTCTCTCTCTCTCTCTCTCTCTCTCTCTCTCTCTCTCTCTCTCTCTCTCTCTCTCTCTCTCTCTCTCTCTCTCTCTCTCTCTCTCTCTCTCTCTCTCTCTCTCTCTCTCTCTCTCACTTAAGATATATTCTTACCAATTCAACACTTATATTGTATCCTATTTGTAGTAAATTGTGTTTTTATTTGTTATTTGTACACATGATCATATTTTTCATAACCTCATTTACACAAAATAAAATACGAGTTTAAGCATTAAAATTGGTTATAAGAATTTTCTTGAAAAACAGTAATTCAAAGATGAAAAACTAGTTTCGATATTATTATTATAATATTAAAAATTTTAATAATCATAAAAATTTATCTCTTATATAAACCATATTTTGAACGACTAAAGTATAAATACGTACATATATATTTATATACATAAAGATACAGATATATATACATTATATGTATATATACGCATATGAGGCAGTTGTGTGAATTTAATAAGCGCAATTGATTCGATAAGTATTTATGATTAAGTGCAACAGTTAGAAAGTTAATACCGTTTATCTTGTGTCTTGTTAAAAATAAATATTTTAAAAAAAGAATGAAAAAATGAATTCAATGTATTCTTAATTTTTTTACTTACATTGCAGTATATATAAAAACAAAATGTTTTTAATGAGAGTAATTACTATTATATAAATCATTATAAATTTAAGTTGATTAATTTGATATTAAATTAAGTTGAGATTAAATTTTTTGTTGATTTTTTATATTAGTTAATACAAATTATTTAATAATTTTAAGAAGCTTACACTTTTTATACAAGTACATTTTTTGTTAATTATACCGCACGTGTAAGTGCAGTTAAAATTTATCATAAAACTCGCGATACTAAATAGAACGAAATAATAATAAAATTATAGTAAAATAAGTTCGTAAACTCAAGATAATATTTTATTAACATGAAAAAATCTGTTAAAAAAATTTTTATCAAAAAATGTTAAATGTAGTGTATATTTAATGGGTATAATGTTAAATGTTAATTTATTTTTAATATTGAACATGCAGTAAAATTCTTTGTTGAATTGAAGAATAAAAATTATTAATAATTAAAAAATTAATTTTTCTCTTACTGATGAAGTACGGATTTTCATATATTTATATAAATTCTAAATATTCATAATATTTAAGTAAAAATAATTTGGAGAATGATTAAAAAATTATTAAATAATTATTAAAAAAAAATTTGATTTAAATTTTTCTTTTTATTTATCAACCAGTAAACCTAAAAATTTTCTTTAGAATAAAAATTACATTTTAAATACAACAAACTTGACTATAAAAATTTTTTAATTTCATTAAACTTACTATTCGTATATCATTTACATTTCTGTGATAACCCTTTGAAAATTTTGAGCAATCAATTAAATTAGAATTTTGATACAAATATCCAAATAAGCATACGCAAAGATTTATTCAAAAAAATTTTTAAAAGTAAAAATGAAAATCTTTGACAGCTCTCGATGTTTTTACAGCATAAAATTCACTTGCACTAAGCGTAGAGAAACTATACTCAGTCCCTAGTATTTTTGCATTTTAAATAATTAATATTTAAGTATGATGAGCACAAAGCTCGTATACATTAAATCACTACATAAGGTATTACTAGAACAAAAAATGGCTAATGAATGCTATACTAGCAAAATTGTCAAAGAAGTAAGGAATTTTTGTAATTAATATAGATACGAAAAGAAAAAGATTCTAATAGAAAATTATAATATTGGCATACATCGTGTCTTTACACCTGAGAAAGCAGAATAGCTAAAGTATATCGCTAATGTAATGTGCAACAATAAACTGATTTCTGTACTTTGTTCCCATTTTTTTTTGGAATTTCTCATTACACTGATTTATACGATTGATTAGGCAAGTGGATAAAAAATCAAACTAAACTTTACTTTATGAGAAAAAAAGTTTTCCACCTATTTTAAACAAGTATAAGTTAATAAACATGTCTAGGGACACTTTTTCCACGATTTAGAGTTTCTATTCCGTGATATTACCAGCATCGTTTCACCGTTTCGCGATTTAAATTTGAATTTCCCCGAGCAGTAAATTTTTCCACCCTTTATAAAAAAAAAAAAAATAAAATAATAAAACGGGCCGGTAAAGTTTCTACCTTAGTCGACAACATTCAAAGCCTATAAATACACATTGTTCGAAAAGGCCCTATTTTGATAAGTCACCGAGTATTCGGCTGCGAGTTACGCGCACGAACATTTCCAAATGAGCAAGCCGACGAGCAAACTTCTTCCGCCCCTTTTCCCGGTGAACTTCCCGCGTGATTATTCCAGTACAATACCGCGACACGCGCGCGCGCACGATCGAGTGCGAATGTGTGCTCCAGCAGCACAGTTCAACGCAAGACACAGTTCTCAAAGTGTGTTATTCGTTGCTAATTTATCATGCCGCCCAGTAATCGTTTTTCCCCCCCGCCCCGTCCGTGCTCGCTCTGGCGAATGCTCGCCTAAGCCACCCGCTGGGCCTGATTTAGATTTCCCTACCTTTTGCCATTGTGCTCTGCTGTGACCCTCGTGCCTGGCTCTCTCTATTTGGCTCGACTACGAGGTGACTCCGAACTTAACTTATTCACCACAGCTACGTCAATCACTGCGCGATATGTTTGTGAACTCTCTTGTAAAAATCCGATGTCTTTTTTATTTCAATTATTTGGAATTTTTGCGCCTCCCTTTTTCAAGTATGCGCCTTAATTTTTACATTTGACCCTGGGGCGAAATTAATTCCATATTTTTTGCGTATTAAGCTCCATCGAAAGCAATAAAAAGACAATTAAAAAGAATTATAAAATCTAATCACTTATAAGTATGCATAAGTTATTTCTTCACTTTTAAAAACTAAGACCTTTGGACATTCTAAAAGTGCTAAAAGTTCTTTATTTAAAAGTGCCGCATACGTTCAAAGTTGAGAAATTCAAGTTTATCTGTAACAAAAAGTAAAATAACATTTACTACAAATTAATTCGTTTACTTGATACATTATTTATATGAGCCACTTAATGCTCCAATCTTTATCAAGTTTAAGAAAATTCGTAAATTTTATTATCTTACATGTAAAATCGTGCAAGTCTAGATCTCATTAGTTACCAAGAAATTCTAAGCCATTCTAATTATCCTCACGTATGAGTATCTACGAATGTAAGATACATGAAATTCAAAAATTATATAACTACAAAGACGTAATATTTAATATACTCGTTTATATTTAATATTAAGGGTGTCGAGTCAGGTCGAAATATAAGGTCGATGCATATTTAATAAAGCGTTGTTTAAATTACTCGATTCGAAAGCGCCCCTGCAAACGAACCTCTTCAGTCGCTCATATCTACAGTACTCACAAAGTTAACTTGATTGTTGGAAATTGTTGTAGTACTTTATTGCAGCACATGTATAAATATTATATTTTGGTTTATTAAGAGATCTACGTTATTTGCAGGTGTTATAAATCTATATATAAGTATAAGATATGATGATGTTAAATATCTGTTTAAATTATTAATAATAATAATAATAATTCAAATTGTTTTGTTGATTTTTTTCGCCATTTTTAATATAGCTATTTTTAATATTTTATACAATTATAATTATAATGCAACAAACGTAAAAATAATTTCGACTTTTTAAAATCAGCAGACGGTAGGATCTTTGTAAGGGCGAACATTAATTAATATAAAACTTTGAAATTTTTTAAAATACCACGGCTTTATATACTTCTTATAATATCGTTAAAAAACTTTTAGATTAGACGCGGAAAAAAAAGAAAAATCTAGAAATATTAATTTTAATTTTACTTAAATTGTGTTTCAAAAATTGTACATAGATGCAGCAGAGTGATGTTTTTTCTAGGCTGTGTACAAAAAATAAAAATGTAGTAATTACTTTTCATAAAAATGTATAATTAAATATTAAATTTTTTAGTCATTATTTAATTTATATAAATACTTTGAATTAACTTAGCAAAGTTATTATAAAATTTAAACAATTCAAATACTGATAATGACTGTCTGAAAAATACAAGCTTCAGATTTTTGATGAAAGACAAAACTTATCAGTATAAGTTAAAGAAAACTACAATGTTACATATAATAATACTTCAAAGTTTTACAAAGAGTCCTAAAATGTTATCTTATTCATTTAAAACTAAAATAAGAAAAATTAAGCCAAAGAAACGTGATAAATTTCTTTGATAATAATTATTGTCAAAAGGAAACTTCTGGTTGAGTAATGTTTTTTACCTAAATAAAATATTATGCTATTTGAAAACTTTATAAATATTATAAATAATATCTCTCATTATCGTGGTGAATTTTCTTTATAATTCTATATGCAACGCATATTATGTATAAAAATTTTAAACATTATTTTATTTAAATTTTCATATTGTAAATTAAATACTACTTCATATTAAATTTTAATCTATGAAATACTCTCTAATTCAGTAACTTATATTAACGAATCATTCCATTAAATGTTATAAAATTAATTTTATTAAAATAAATGTATTATGTATTAAAGTGTAATTAGCCTTTATATATACATACAAATAACTTTAAAATTTTCATTTTTAAATTTTAAATAATTATTGTTTTTTATATTTCAATTTTAATTTGTTTAAACCTACAAGAATTTTTTGAATTTCGTTTAGTATTAAGCTAATAGAAAATTTTTTTAAAAATCTTGAATTCTTTAGGTATACTAGATTAAATAATGTTTAATTTACTCATCCACTTTCCCCCTTGAAAAGTATTTTTGGCTTGCGTGTGCAATTCAACATAGTAATAAACTAAAAGCTACACGCAATCGATTCTTAAATATAATATGATGTAGAATGTTTAGCTGTTTTTGTTTGAAAAACTCATCTTTACGACTGCAGTCATTGTTGTATTTTTAATTCAATTAATACTTTGGCAAAAATTTTTTTAAATAAAATGAATTATATCAAGAAACCAAAAATCTTTGTTTCCAAAAAAACAATTTATTTTTAAAAAGTACTCAAGTTAATAAAGTATATTAAAATGTTTCGAATTGCAAAATAAGTATTATTTACAAATACTTTATTAAACCAGAACTGATCGATAAAACTGTAACTTCGCATCCCAAAATTTCTGAAACTTTTGCTTTATATAAAACTATAATCAAGATTTTAATTTAAACAATTATAAATACAGACTCTCATTCTAAATAATATAATATTTTTACTGTGAATTTTACATAAAACTTTTTTAATTTTTTCCTCATAAATAAATTATTATATTATTTTATTCAAAAAACATATATTTTTCAATAGTAACATAGTATAGTAATAATCGTGATAGATCATTATAATATTAATACAATGTGAAAAAACAAATAAAAGCAAATAGAACTTCATTATTATAAACAATTACATTTATGATGATACCAATGTTATATGCAAGCAATTAAAATGAAAAATATTACCGTTTAGGTCGATTTTTATGATGATTTAAATTTTTTTAATCAAACGTATTTGCTACAAAACGATTGGTTTTCATCAACATTATGTCAAATTTTTATCCATAGTACAAACCTAAGAACAGAAAAACTAAAAAAAGTATACGAACGAAATCACCTTAACAATGTAAATATACATTAATAATTCAAAGCATCAAAATAACGCTATAATTATAATTATAAAACTTATTTTTAAGTTTTAATTGTTATAAAAATTTTATGTTTTTAAAATATTCCATCCTCATTGTACCTTTTGATCTATTTAAGTTCTTAATAATGAAACGAAATTTTACTTTTGATATTTAAAATTTTGCAACTGTACAATAATAATTTTTTTGAAAATAATTTTTCTTTTAAGTATTTGACACTAAGCAATAGTAAGAAGGTAATCAATATCTTACATAAGAAAGCATTAGCTTACACATATTTTCATGAATGTTAGTGCTTTCTTATTCTTTTCACGGTAGACTCGTTTATTATTTATCGTCACTATTCTTAGCTATTCTTAACTCTTTAGCAAACCATTCCCGTAATCACATCATCCCGAAAAAGCAGACTCTTTTCCCCTTGGCAATATTAGCTTGGGTGAATTATCAGCATAATCTAGCGTATATACGCATTCTTGCGGACTCGTGGTCTTATGTACTGATCCATAATCACCTGATGCCATCGTCGTTGTTTACCCAACCGTAATGGGAGCTACTGATTCTTTGCATATAGTGTAGTATGTTAAATCCGATTGAATTAGGTGTATATCAAGCGAAAATCGGTAGATGCGTCAGCCCTGAAAGAGCAAATAAACCAAGTGGCTAATCCAAACAAAGGGGAATGATTAGAGTTCGAGTGCCATCCTTTCATTGAGTGTCCTTAACTCGAAAATTGTTTATCATCGCCCACATTTTCCAGCCCAGTACTCGTCAAGTCTATTTCTCATTTAACATCTTCTGCAACTATTCGGATCTTCACTGATTCTAGACTTTCATCTGTCAATCGTAACTACGTAAATAAACTACAATCCAAATGTGATTAAAAAGGGTAATTGAAATCATAATCAATAGTATAATAAATCACAATAAACATTATGCATTACAATCATGTTTGCATTCTTAAATAGTTATATGTATTTATTTATCGTACACCATTGAAAATAATATAGTTTATAGAAAATATTTTCATTTTTCATTAATCATTTTCAATTATTTTCAATAAATAAAAAAAATTAGAACTACGAATAAAATGTTAAATAATATGAGTTGTTGATTAAATAAAACCTAATATTTAATTTATTAGTACATATCTTATGAATACTATAAAAGAATGTATTATTGCCATACAATAATTTGTTCTTACCGTAACTGTTAAATCTTTTCTATATAATAGCGTGTATTGTGTTTAGATTTTATAATTGTACAATATTCAAAGAGAAGCTTTTTCAGCCACCTGCTAGTTCAATACGTAAGTTCTGTACAGTCGATATTATGCAACTATTACGGCTTGTGAATCACGAGAAAGTTATGAGAAATAGTGAAACTTGAGAAGAAAGGGCTTGTAGATTTATTTGGTGGATGATTTAACCCAGAACCTTTCGATTTCATATTAAATTTTCTCGCAACTAAATTTTCTATGCCTTTGAATTTCATTGCTTATAAATGTACTTATATTTTTGTTGCGATATTGTCTGTGCGCCATAGTAAAAGAACTACTTAATCAAATTATTATCCATGTATACATGAAAGTTTTCTTAGTAAAAAATAAAAAAAAAAAATTTCATTTTAGACATTATTTCTCAAGTTTTTTCTAATATTTCTAAGTGATTAATAGGCAATATCCACTTTTATTTTCAAATTATACAAAAATATAAGTTGCTTTCATTTTTATATTATCCATAAACGCTATATAAATAAAATTGTATTTATACTCAATAAAGTATTATAGTTCAATGCACTACCTGTAGATTTGAAACTATTTAAAATATATGCATAAAAATTGCAGCAAAATTCATAATGAATTTTACAATGAAAAAAGTCATAAACTGCTTTTATTCTTACAAAGTAATTCCAAATTCTACTAGAAAATCAACTACCAGCAAAGATACATATCTTAATTTGATGAACGATAAGTTCAAAATTAGATGCGGATGTGGAGTTGAACGTATAGTTTTATATATATATATATATATACATATAAGAAATAAAATTTATTTTACGATGGTGTTTCCATTAGAAATGATATTTAATGTCCTATAAAAAATATTACGCATATGATACGAGTTTGCATTATTGATCTCTCAGAAACAAAGTCATATATGGCAATTTATTTTAGCTTATATTATTTATCCGAAATAAACTATTAAAAATAATAAAAGATAACTTGAATGATATAATATAATATCAGATGAAGTATAAAGATGGAAATTACTTCTATTTTTTTACTTACAAATTTGTTCATGTAGTAAAAAATTCAATTTTAATTGACCCCTATTGCAATGTCTAAAACTGAAGTTTATATTTGAATATTTTAATTTAACAAGTGAATTGATTTATTGAAATTGTTTATTAAAATTGAATAATATTATTACCTTTTTTATTTTGGAATAATATACCAAATTAAATATGCTAAAAATAATAATAAAATGCTAACAATTAATAAAAGAGATGTATTTTTTTCTTAAAATTACAGATGTTATATTTTCGGTTAATGCCTCACATAAAAAGTTTAAAAAAAAGTTAAAAAAAATTATACCACATTTCATAATTTATAATTTAAAAAACTATTAAATCATAATTTATACATGCACATTATAAACGTGTTTAAAAATATTAATATTATAGAATGATTTTTTTTTCTAATCTATTATACGTAATCATGTATATAATGAGGTATTAAACATTATTTCTATAGAAATGATCATAGTTTACTTGAAGAGAAAAATATTTTTTTTAAATAAAACTGTGAATTGTAAATTTCGATTTAAAATACTTTATATAACATAAATATTCTTTTTATTACATATAAGTAATTTTATGTTTTAATATTCTGTAGATGTATTGCAATCACTTTTTCAATTATTATATAAATGACTATTGTAAGACTTGTTTGTAATCTATTTTAATAAATCTTTTAAAACTATGCTTAAATCTGAAATAAAAATCTATCTAGTATAAAATATACATGACACAGCCGGTGTCCAATTAAGTGCTATGATTATGATATGAGGATAATTTAAGTTAAACATTTACATACTAAAAGGTCCCCAGTTCAGTCTCTTGTTTAATTAAACTGCCTATTTTTCCTTCAGACGTTTGCCAAATATATATCAGTAACCGATCTTTTCTAATAATTTAAATTTGCACCTTTGTTCGAATAACTTGTTTGGGCTTAAGCCTCAGACATCAAAATAAATAATATTGTCATATATATTGAGAATATACAGTTTTATAAGTATAATGATGGAAAAAAATATATATATATAGTTTGTCCCTATTTACTTAAAAAGTCGGACATGTGTAAAAAAATCTTTTATAAATATAATTACATAATTAAATACTTCACATATACACACACACATATATATATGTAATAATTTGACACTCTATATATTTGTGTAAGCCAATAAAAGTACTTCACGTTAGCAAACAAAATGAAAAACTGCGAATTATTATAATAGTGTAGTCTGTTTTCTTGATACCGATGCATGTAAAATCTGAATAATAGAATTCACGCTAAATATATATTTCCTAATATTGTATAAAATGTGTTATGCAAAATCGTATTGATTCCAATGAATAGAAACTCAATAATTACATGTTTCACCAAACAATAGATTATACATGCATATTTCTAAAATTATTAAAAATCAGGAACTTTCATAATTTTCTTAAAAAAAAATCTTTTTTATTTACGTTTATGTGCATATATAAACAATACATTCTGATTAAAATAATCAAATAGCCAAGAGTATCTATAAACACACTTAAATCGTACTTTTTCTTCGGTTTGTTTCTAGTATATCTTGTTTCTCTTGAAAGTGTACGCGTGCCAAGCTTTCTTCATTATTATCAGTCACGGCCCAACTTTAAGATATATGTTAGCGATAGTTAAAGGAAGTTCAGAAACATGGATAAAAAAATAAATTTTCAAAGACTAACGATATAACTTTTGACAGAGAAATGAAAACAATATAATAATACTCTTGAAAACAAACACTTGTTAAAAAGAATTCGGGCTTTCTTCACTTTGAATAATAATATTCAAAGCCTATATAAATTTTTGAAAGTCAAAATATTATAATATACTTTTTAACAAACCTAATTATGAAAGATGAACTTTTTAATCTTTATACACTACTAACTTGTTTTGATAATACATAATCTTTTATAATGCACATCTCGACATACACAAGAGTACATACTTACATACTATACACATGAATGTATAATTATAATGTGCAATCATAGAGTTTTGCCAAAAAATATTAATTATTATATGGGGAAAATTGTTGTAATGCAAATATTATGCCATGGATAAAAACTCACTACATCGATCGAATTTTCGAAACATTACTAAACGTGATGTTGCATCACGGTGCGGAAGAATTTCAAACGTAAATAAGTTCTTGTTTTTTTTGTTTTAACATATATTGTGCTCGCAATGCATCAAATCAATTATAAAATTAACAATTTTTTTTGTATTCGACTACATTTCACAAGAAGTAAATGCTTACATGTTTTATGCTTTTACTCTGTTTCTCTCTCTCACTCTCACTACCTACTTTTTATAGTTATGCGATTGTTATGTAACATTAAAATCAATTTTTTACATAACGATCCTACAAAAATTACTTATTCCTGTATTCTGCACATACTGATCTATTTGCATATTCAGAAGCTCGCACGGGTTTACATAATTATACCTGTACATACTACTGATACCCATTCGCAACACTGCATTTATTTCTGTGCCCAGGTCTTCCTCCTTGTTGATTTTATGAGGGTATCTTCTATGTCACTACTATTAATGTATCCTTGCCTTTCGTACGTGTTTGTGTTTGCTATTATTGACCATAAATACTGTTGTCAATGACACGCTCTTCTCTATAGAAATGAAGTTACCGTTTATTCGCAAAATTTCATATAATCTTATATTTTTTTTCGAATAACAGCACTGTATATTATAATGAATATTGTAATTAATAAGTATTTTAAGCACATATATTTCCTAATAATACCGTTTAAATTAGGAATTGTGTATATTGTAGTTAATTATTTTATGAAATTATTTTAGCCAAGTTATATTAAATCATGTAAATGAATGAAAATTTACATAATGAAAAATTAAAACTTGTAAGGGAGACCCTCTTTTATAATAACCAGTAAAATAAACGTAGAAGATGTTGTTTTATTTAATGCTGATTTATTCTCTCGACTCAATCATTTTATAATGAGCTATTAAGGACATCGCCGAAACCTAGAATTTTCCTTTTTTTTTTTTCAAACTAAGTTATTTTTCCTGTTAATAAACATAGTGTGCGTCCGGAGCTTAGCACGAGTACTCGAGCCGCTCGGACGGGAACATCTGGTACGTGCTAAGAAAAATCTGCAGGAAAAATATCTATCATTTGTAGCGAGCGAAGGGCTCAACAGAGTACTGAACTCAGGCTGAAAAATTTGACCTCGAGGTAACCTCGAGCATCGGCCACGAGCACGTGCGACTCCTTTTTACAAACCACGTAAGCTCCTCAACGTAATACAAAGGTTGCCGAGCTAGGACAAGTAGACACGACAAACGATTTTCCATGCGCTTTATACACTAAGGCCTATGCATTTGCTTTGCAAAACATTTATAATAAGAGCAGTGGGGAGAGATCATAAGTTCTGGTGAACCCTTATGAGAAAGTTCATTTCAAACTTCACTTTGTGTTCAACCACTGAGTCCAACAGTTCGTTTTCATTTTCATGCTAGTTTTCTGTTCTGCGGCATCGTGTACTTAACATACACAATACGGATTTCTGGTTAAAAGAATACATTTATATTGGCATAGTGCAGATCAAATAAATATAAATATATACGCATATATTCAAAAGTTGAAGGAAGAGTTTTTTTGTCTAGATTTGTTATTCAATGTATATCATCAATCTTTAAAAAGTAAGTTTATAGATTTTTTCATTTTATAAATAAATCTTTCGTTTCATTTTTAAATCTTTTAGCGAAAAATTATAATTGCACGATTTTGACACTTTACACTACAACTTTAAGCATAAAAAGAAATGTGTCAGGGAAACGAATTGTTGTTTGAAAGTATGGCACTTTACCGCCACATTACTCGACGGACCATTTAATACAATTTGCTCGTATTCAGGATTTTTTGATGCTTTTGTACTGTGATCCTTAAAAGTGATTAACAAGCGTAAAAATCACTGATAGATTTAAATTAAAAAATAATTCGACCTTCTATTTCCATAATGTTAAGTATCATGGAACTGTGCATACAATAGAGCTTAGTTTAAGCAAAAGTAAAAAATCATATTTCGTTTATTGTGAATATGACTGAGCAAGTTATTAAGCGTGCTAATTCGTTCTGCTGCTCATTGCCATAAAACAATGAGGAAACTAACAAGCAAATCTGAAAAACCAGTGTCACCGTTAACGACGGCTATCATATTATAGCTGAAAGACGACAAAATAACGAAATAACGATAAAAAGACGAAGTAATAGAAGCGAAAGTACAATAGGAATTGTCACCTAAACAAGAATAAATAGAGGCCTTGAGAGCGAATAAGAATAATAGAGCAACTTTTATCATTTCTGTATGAATATTATATATTCTTATTTTTATTTGGTTTACAACATATTTGATTTCATTGTATGTTATTTAAGATCCATAATTGTAAATATTTTTTTCGAACACTTGATAAAATATATATTTAGTTTCAGCGCTAAAATCAGTTTTATGAACCTTCATTCGTACTTTTCATTGAATAGTATCCTTTCTTAATTAATCTTTTAGATTCCATAAAATTTATTTTAATATATAGAGCTATGATTTTAATATTATTTTTAATTATAAAAAAATTGTAAAACTATAATAAATATTAAATACTTTCTGTTTTACCTCGTAATAATGATGATATTTTCCACAGCAATCAATAAACTACATTATATGTACATTATTATATGTAATTATATGTATATTTGAAAAATGTTTGTAAGGTATGAATATTTAATACCCATTCAGTAAATTTAATTCGATCTTTTATATTAAATTTGTTTTATTTTTATAAATTATCAAAACTAAAAATTTTTAAGTTTTCGTCTCCTAATGAATATATATATATATGTTAAAATGTCAATTAAACATTTATTTTACTTAATAGTACCTTAATTTTAACTAATATAATTTATTAACGTAAGAATTTCTTATTAATATCTAAAAACAGATTATTCTAGATTCCCATTATATCTAAAATACACACATATATCGAAAATCAATGTAACAGTTTCAGAATCGTTGGAAGCTCGAACAAAAGATATTGAATAAGTTGATGAAACAAAACAATGGCAAGTTTTGCCCTAAAGCAACATTAGACTCTATTTTATGCAACACAGACAAGCTTTACTTTAATACTTATATTCTTACCGTGTCGATACTACTAAAAATTGTATCTTTTATTATATCTAATGAAAGATTTTTTTATAATTTCTTCTCATTTAAACAAACAAAGTTAAAAAATCTAGTTTTATCATCACGAATTAATTTTTCACAATTTGATTAAGTTTCACTTCCTTTAATAGTCGCTTTTTTTAGAAAATATTACCCCTTTCTAATATATTTGTACGCGAATGACTAAAGATTTTTATCCTTGACATTAAAATAATTATTCTTTATGGTTATAGTAGAAAACATAAATCATGTTTAGATATAATAGAAAAAAAATAATTAGAATAGAATAGAAAATAAGAATAGAAAATATTCCAAGCATAATACATACATTAACGTATTACAAAAGTTAATCAACTTAACTGGTGGTATAAAGAATAATGCAAACTATTGTTATAAATTGTACCTATTATACTACAGAAATACTAAATAGTGTATTTGTAATTACTCAGTTTTTGTAAATATACTAAGAAATGGTAAAAATTAATAAAAAGTTTTTTATGGTTGAAACACTATTATCACTATTTATCACTATGAATTTATCACTTTATTTATCACTATGAATTCGCAAAAATACGAGTGGTATATTTTTTAGTATATAAACAGTGAAAAATTATAAAGTAAAACACATATCAGATTTCATCAAATACCATTGATTAATGAAAAACAAATATTTATCTTACATAAAAGGGAATTTCGTGCATAAAATAAACCTCAGATATCCAATCAGTTTTAATTTCGCCAAAGAACGAAACTTACGATCATCCTAGTAACTGTATTAAAAATGTATTTTTCATTAATAATATTTATTTAAATATTCATTCTTCGTAAAGAAGAAATAATAAGATAATGCTTTAATATGATTAATTTCATTTTAATTCAATTATTTTTATAATTACTGAAAAATATCATAATACATATTATTATATGTATTGGATGCAAATGAACTGAATTATTGATAATATCATAGGACGACAAATTTTTAAAAATAAATTTATACACATTACTCACTATATCAGACATATTATTATTTGCCGTGTCATCAAAATGTGTGCTCATTTGCTTGTACGGTGAAAAAGAGCGAAAGAGGAATCAATGTTCTGTGTAAACAGCTATGATAAGAAAATATGTAGCGATGCGAAAAAGAGATGTTTCTACGATATTGACCAAATGATATCGACAAATATGAGACTAAGTAATCGAACAAAAGATTATGCAAAAAAGCTAAATACACTCCCCTTTGGCTTCAAAATATTTATCTTTTCCATGGACTACCGGATTTATTAAATACTTGCATGCACGCACGAGTGCAAAACTTCAAGATTAGTTAAGAGTACTCGCCAGATTAATATAAATATATAATAATTTCCATAATAATGTGAATTAGGCTAAAAAATAAAAGCTCAGAGGGATATAGGTGTATTATTTACTTCGAAAACATTCTTATCAATATGTATTGTGTATATACATATATATATATATTGTATGCAAGTTTAGTTAACTTAATTTTGTAAACTCAAAAACTTAGGAAAATTACATACAATATTTCAAATTTATATTCACGCATAGTACAATCACATTAAAATAATAATACTTCAATTTTAATATAAAAACAGATCCTCAATAATTAATATAATATGTAACTGTATTACTAAAGGTAATATAATAATGAAAAATATGCATTAATATGACATTGACATGTTCTAAATTTAAATGAATGTTCCTCAATGTCACGAATGGAAGTTAACAAATAATATTAATTCATTGCACAAGGAAAATAGCAAGATTTATTGATTATATATTTTATTCATTAAGTGCTTCGTTTAATCAATTTTTCTTTATATTATTGCGCAGAATTTGAATATTTGATCGCCTTATTTTTATGTATAAAATTCACTGAATTTATGTCAATTAAAAAAAGTGAAAATAACATTAAAAACTGATAATTACCTTGCAAATAGCAATTTAAAATTGTTAAAATGATTAAACACAGTATACATACTTGGAAGGAAACATCATTTTCTATTATGGTTAATTTTATTTAGGAATTATCAACGCTGATTTTGTATATAAGTGTATTTTAATTTTATAAATCTTTTATAGCATGTAATGCAAATACATCACCTTAACAACAAATATTTTATAATTGAACTGACTAATTCTTGGTTCTGAAAAACATAAGCGTCAGCGATATAATATAATAAAATTTCGTACTCGGACTGTTCAAGGGAAGTACTTCATATAAAAGGAGAATAGTCCATAAAACTCCGAGGTGAAGCACTGATTTTATTTCGGTATAGAGATTTACCTAAAATCTAAGCATCTTTTAGTTTTTAATTGCTTTATAATAAAAGAGAGCAAATACTTTTTTTTATTGTTAATAATTTTTAAATCTTTTGACAGATTGAACATAACGAGAAAAACAAATACCCGTTTTTTATATTAATGCGAACGTTTGACTGCATTTGATAAAAAAAATTATGTTGATTTTGTAAGTAATGTAGTTAAAATATTAAATTAATATTAAAAAATGTTTCCTAATGTTATTAGTACATTATAATATACATCAATTTTGTATATGACATTGTTTGAATCATATGAATAATTGCTTACTTTACTTATTTTATTAGTAAAAGCATTAAACTGTGCATCCTAATTAGATTAGTATAATATAATTCATAGAAAATCATGGACCTCATTTTTTGTTGTTGTTTTACATATACTTGTTTGCCCATTTTCATGTATATTTTCTTCAGAAATGTAAATTTTAATGAAATACTCAAGGAGTTTAAAAAATTTATATTTTACAAAGTTTCTCATTAGATATTCAGTATAATAATTTGTTATTAATTAATATAAGGTTTCACTTTGAATAATTTTGACTATGTTTGACAATTTACGTAACAAGAACGCGATCATTACTAATATGTAAAATAAATAGAGTAACAATTTACACCCATTAGCATTTAAGAAAATTATATATATTATTAGTGCATACCAAGTTGAAACTTTTAAATTGAACTAATTTTCTAAGATAAAAGTATTTTCTAGATTAACTGCTTTTAGAGTTGCCAAAGTGCAAAATACTTGCTATTACATAAAAGAGTTGCATCGTAAATTACCCTCTGTAGTAGAAATTTGGTGAAATCACCAAGGGCCTATAATTATTCCAATAAAAGCTGAATAAATGCAATAGATATAATTAAAAGATACGTTACTGATGAGACCCAGGGCACCGCGTATTTATAACTAAATAGCTTCCATATAAAATTACTTATTTTTGCTTATACGAATAATCGCATAATTCGCATGGCAAGCTCTTGTAAAAGCTCTTTATAAAAACAGTCAATGAACCAACAATAACCCAATGTGAATTACGAATATAAGTATAACAGGTAATTGTTAATATAGTATTAAATATTCTAAATTCATCATTGGCATAATAGGTAATGTATGGCTATTGCGATATTACCGTCCCCCGGAGTCGGCGATGCCTTCGTTGCAGCTGCTAATCTGGCGGAAGCCTCGTTCGTATCGACGCCTGAAAACGATTTCCGATATTATATTCAGCCCCCAACAGTTGTACGTAGACTACAGGCAGAGCAAGTTTTTTTTTCCCGAGCAATACGGGCAATGTATCGGCTTTGGTGCTTTTTCGGGGAATCCCACGCGCTTGGAAAGCGGCCACAGTCGAGAGAGCGGGCAACCGTCGTCCGAGCTTTCGACTGAAAATCGCGGCTCGGTTTTTCAACGGCTCGGATCGAGCAGGCCATTATCAATGTGCCCCGAATGCCCGTGGAATAGCGTTACCCTCGAAAATTAGCTGTCGAGATGGAAAGCCGAAGCGAAGGCAGAGGCAGTGAGCCGACTCCGGGAGCTACTTTACAGTTGGTTATTATTAAAGCTGCCGAGGTAGAAAATTGAAGCTCTCGGAATACAGAGCGTTCGCGACCCTACGGTATATTAGGTATTGGTAAGTGGACGATAAGAAGTCAAAAGGAGGAACGGGGAAACAGAGGAGCTCTGCGGCGTCTTTATAAATGGTTGTCCACGTAAACGGATAATGGGCAGGAATAATCGACAAAAACATTGAAAAAAAAGCTCTATTATGTGTCGCACTCGAATGTCATACTTAAGTTAAATATCGGGCAGTGGCTTAAATCAGACTTTGTGCACATTAGACGTAAGTATCCGCTGAATAGAGCACGGAACTCGCAAGGAACCTTCATACCTTTAGAAAATCCGAACGACTGATTCAAATTTATTTATTGCCTGAAATACTCAAAACCATTTTATCGTTAAAATTTCAGCTTATCCTCTTGAATTGCTTACTGTTTCTACGAGTTACTTTACTACTATAATAAGGACATTTGTTGCGGAAAAAATCTCTTTTCTGTTATTTTGACATCGTGCTGAGCCCAACTACATTATAATTAGATTATTTTATAACGTACGATGTTATTTTTTCTACATATATATAATGATACTTTATTTATACTGAGCGATGGATATTTATTACACTTGGAAAATTCTATGCAAAAAAAAAAAGTATGAAAAAGAAGGTGGACGATGATTATTTGTAATTAATCCTTCTTTTGTATTGCAGGTGAAACGATGGACATACTTGCCCTGATAAACTCTGCAATCAACTTCATCTTGTATTGTGCAATGAGTCGACAATTTCGAATGACCTTTAATCAATTATTCTGTCGCTGGAACCTGCTGAACCCCTGGCTTCCGATACCGCCGCATATTGAAAACAACAATGGCAACATTGTGACAAATCACACCACGACGCAAGTCACACAAGTCTAATATTCAACTGTCCAAACGCGTTTTGCACCTATAATTTGTAAAATTATCACACGCAAAAAACGATAAAAGAGCTTAAAGAATCTTTTAAAAAAATAATGCAAAAAATTAAAAAATTGGAAATTCATGAATCAGAAAGATTATGATTTTTCCAAATATTCATATACAAAAGTATTATGTGTATACAGGACAGAAATTAAAAATCAATAAAATATAAAAAAAAGTTACATAAAGTCCATCTATCCGTGTATAAAATATGGCGATGTTAAAATACCGCGGGCCAATTGCAATTACATTAAGCCTAGATATTAAATAATGTATAAAAAAAGTTATTGTTTTAAATATTAATGAAGGTTATAATAATTAATGGTCAATTGAAAATTTTTTAAAAATTTTTTCTATTTTCATTGCAATAACAATAATTGCAGAATTGAATTGAAAATTAAATGTACATGAACAATGTTATACCTGAATTATATTGATAACCTGGAACCTGCTGTTTAATGACTGAAATTATTACAATAACGCCTTATATTACAGTTATTTGTTAAAAAAAATATATATATATTTAATAAAAAACGAAAATAAATGTTCAAATAATGAAATGCGAACAACGTTAATCATTATAAAATGTTTCTCTCTATTGAGTGTGTATTTAATTATCAAATCTAATATGTTATTATTAAACTTCAAGTTCTAATTTGATTATAGAAGTGAATTTTTTTTAAGTATTTAATATATCAATTTATTACCAATGAATGTTTCTGGTCGAAATACGACGCAGTGTAATATAACAGACACAAAAAAAAATTTATATCTGTTAATTTCTCTCACGTGACCGTTGAATTCCTTTTAATAGGCTATTAAATACGATTTAATTATACAGACAAGAAAATGTAATTCGGTTAAAGTTGTATTGTTTAAGTTATATTTATATAATATGAAAAGTAAAAATTAAATTTAATTGGCTCACAAGTTGTTTCAAGAATTAAGGTTTTTACTACTACTATATTTATATACTATATTGTACAATATAATTTCAGTATAGATGTTATATTACGTAGAATGGCTAAGATTTTAATCTAATAGAGTACAATAAAAATTAATGGAAATTAAAAGTGTGTAAAGTAATATTGTATTATTTTACAATTAGTTTATTGGCAACATGCAACTGTTTAATTTATGAGTGTAAAATTTTAAAACGTATTCTTTATTTTAAACATAAAAACATTTTTACAGTTATAAATACATAACTTATTTAGTTTATGTAAAGCAAATATTGAAAATACGATGCCTTTGCTATATTTGATATAATTTTATATAAAAATAAAAAAGCTTGATTTTCTACATTCTTAATAATCTTTCCCATACTAACAAAATGAAAGAAACCATTGTATATGAATCAGAGTTGCCTTTAAAATACATTTGCAAAACATTTAAAAATTTTACGTTAGAGCACGAAAAACTTTATAAAAACGAATTTTGCTTTATTCTTATTCCAATATGAATTTTTTAATTCTATAAATTGAATTAATGCAATCTTCAATATGTCACTTTAAATCTGTTTAATTATAAAAAAAGTACAATTAGGTTATTTAACAAAATTTTAATACTAATATATAAAGACGTATTTTTTTATAGAGTAACATTTTTCTTCTCCATATTTTAATCTGTTTATTTTGTTTAAAGTACTTAAAAAATTTTATCATGACTTGATAAGGTTTACTAAAAAATATCTGAAAAAATATAAAATTTAAAAAATGTTCAAATTTTTTTATAATCATACTTTAAGAAAAAAAATTTGAATTTATTTTAAGATTGTAAATTTATGAAATACCTACAAAGTAACAATCGAAATATACAATATATTTTTACTTCGAGCTAATTATGGATAGACATGAATATTCGTAAATATGACAAACTTTCGCCTATACATTCAAAGCATCGAAACATTGAGGATTTTTATCGTTGGACTCTTTAGGATTTCAAATAACTTAATCGAAACGTGCCAGAAGCATATAAAATAGGAATTAACTTTGACGAACAGAATTTCAACCAACTCTAGCTTTTTGCTTATACTAAGAAGTTGTGGGAGAAATTAAATAAAAAAGTATAAAACAGAAAAATTTATTCTTTCTTTAAAATATTCCATTCATGGCAGGTTATTCTATAATATTCTAATATATTCTTAAATTAAAAACGTATTTCATGTATATAATATACATATTTAAAAACGGTGACGAACAATTTCATCTTATTGGTAACATTAAAGTATAATAGTGATTAATTATAAATAACGGATAAAGACAATAATAAAATTTAAAAGGCATCCTATATAAATGGCTCACAAAATTGTTTAAATAGTAAATGAACTCCATATAATGTAATTATCATTTATTTTATAAAATTGAAATTTATAGTTGCATACAATTAAAAAATATAAACAACTTATAATTTGTTTTTAAGAATAAAAAAAGTAATATTTTTACAGATTTTGCATGAATCATTTACATAAAATAAAAAAAATAAAAAATTAAAAACTGCATTTTTCCTCAAATAATAATTGTTTATTTCTTTGTATTATTTTTTCTATCATAAATCAATTAAAGCATATTTATATACACGTATTGTTCTTTAAATTTTTATAATTTGTTATCTGAATTATTGTTGTATTTTATAAAAGTCTTACTCACGCTGAAAAACGTAAAGCTTAAGTCATAAAATGAAATTTGTTTACATTCATATTTTATGTTAAAAATAACAGTTTCTTATTTATAATATAAATTACATTTAATAAATTAGTAATATAATAAAAAATAGTTACAATTTTTTTTAATAAACTAAATCCAAAATTTACATGTTAAATATTGAACTTTTAAATATAACTAATATTAACTAAACTTATATTTAAATCACTTTTTACAAAAATTCCTTAATTTACTTTAATTGCATAATTTTTAATCTTATGAAAAAGTACCAATTTCGATAATTGCGAAATAGCTTTAAATAACTGTTTTTCGCTATAAAGGTAGCTTTAAAAATTTTTATAAATATATTTTTTGTATTTCTTAATGATTATATTTTTAAAAATACAAATTTAATATTTATTATATAGTTTATTTATATATATATATATATATATATATATTATTAATTTCTTTCAATTGTTTCAAAGGGTTTTTTTTTAATTCATCCTAAAATAACAGGGTTATTCATGTACATATTTCCTGATTAAACTAATTTTAATAGGAAATATTATAATACTATTAGTATGAAGTATATGTAACAAAAAATTTTAATTAATATAATATGCATTAAATGCCGGTTAAGAAATTAAAAATAGAAGAATCGTGGTGTACTTGTAGAAAAATAAATTCATAAAATTTTCTTCTCATACTTAGATTTCTCAAAGTATAGTTCCCCAAAAATATAATATATTATATTAAGTTTTAAACACATCTGCCATAATAATAAAAAAAATCAATAATGTTGTCACTTTTGAATGTTATGCATTAATATTTGTGAAGCATTGTTGCATTTTTGAAATATAATAAATGAATGTATTGAAATTTTCTAAATGTAAATTAAAATTTGTAATTAATGTTTCAATTTCGATGTTTATAGATGCATAAAATATCATATAAATGGGAATACGATATTAGCAGAGCTTATCAAACGTGTAAATCAAATTTTTGTTTTTCAATTTAAAGCATCGACAAAAGTCTTTGAAAGAAATTGAGCATTTATTACAAAGGAGTATTGCATTTTCTGCCGTGTAATAATTGAATCCTAAATATTTATATGAAAAACTCATCGTACGACGTAATTAAAGATCTTACATCGCCCATTAATGATCGCTCAGAGCCAATGTCATTATCTATATTATACAATGTACCTCTCAAGTTAACCAACTCCAGACCGGCGAAAATCAGCGTTCCATCTAAGGGGCGCGCGCACAATGCATCAACCAGTTTTCCAACTTTGGCGTTGTTCGAGTAGTACCACCGGTCAATCGCAAGCTTTTCACCCATATTGCAAGATATTTTCCTATTCCTCTCGAGGATGCGCTCGTTTTAAACGTTATGTAAGTGATACAGTATATGGCTATACGCTTGATGGGACGAGCTTATTTACATAGCAAGATCGTATTTCAGTGAGCTACGAGCAAACTTTTCGAGCATAACATGTGCCCTTTTTCATGAATAAAGTATAAACTTACATAAGGACGCATATACGTACACGATACCGCGGATTATACAATGTATTTCTTGCAATCACTTTATCTCCTTCGTAAATCATTGCCACAGTGAAATCGTATAAAGCATAAAAATGAAGATTATGAGCAGATCTAATGCACACACTGCGATAAAGTCTCGTGGCAATCGTTGATAAAAAACCAAAAAAAAAGAAAGAGAAAAAGAAAAGAAAGTACGTGCTTGAATGATTTTATTAAACAATTGTACTTTAATTTTATCATAAATGAATACACTATTGCTCCCTATCATTATTTCTGTTGCCATTGGGAGTAGGAGCAACCGAAGCACTGCTTCTTTCACGGTCCTGAAGAATTTACTACTAGTAGAAACAAAGAAAAGATACAGTACAGTACTACTGATTGAGCCTCGCTTTTATGAACATGTGCTTACGTGCACACAAGACAATGCCCATACATTGTTCTCAAGTTCTAAAACAATGTCACGTCGTCCATATTAGTCGCTAAATTTTTATTTCATCTAACAATTGTACTTCTCCGGGAATCTGTCAACATTTTGAATTCTTATTGTTAACTGCATACGTAGCAGATACAAAAGAATAAGGAAATATACTATTATTTCTAGTTACAATTCAAACGACAAATAAACAGTATTATAATACTTATATATATATACATATACATATTTGCACACAACATTATTATAATTTACAAAAAATGCAAAATAAAGATATTTTTGTATTCTTAGACTGCAAATAAAAAGTGATCTGCTTTAAAGAAATTAATTTGTTTTAAAATATTAATATTAACAAAGATATGGAAGACTAAAGTATTCAGAGTAAAAATGCTTGCCGTATTTATTCTGCAGTAACTCGTCACAGAGAAATAATTAAAAACTTTTTGTAATTTTTAAATAATTTATTGCTTCTTTAATATAAGAAATTAAGGCCTACGCCAATAGTTTGCTTGTGATAATTAGAATAGACCTATATATGTAGAAATTCGCCAATATTACTCTGTTTTATTATTCTCACACTCTCTTTTACTTTAAATTCGTGAATATACTTTTTTGTATTTTTTCCCGCTATTTCGGTTTTCTATTTTCTTTTTTTTCATTACAACTAGTAATATATCTTTTTAATCTCGAAACTCATGTCTTATCATAGTAGTGGATCCGTTTGAAGTTTGAATTCGATTTAAGTTTATTGAACTGCAAAATTTTACAGTTCTCTGCATTCTTTTAAATGTTCTATTTGTGCCTCGTATTTTAACTTACGACTATTTTATACAATAATACAAAAGTTTAATCAAAACCTCCTAAAAAAATAATTTAACAAATAAATTAAAAAATTTATTTAAAAATTTTCAAGTTACGTTTACAATACAACATTTATTTATTATTTTTACAAATACAATTTTATAGATCGTTTTTTAAATTAAAATGTTAAAATAGAAATGTTAAAAAAAAATTTATAATTTTATCAAAATTATTTATTTACATGAAGTAATTTTATTTTTAAAAGTCATTCTATTAAAACAACTAATATTAAATTAGTAAAAACCTAACTTAAAACATTCTTCATATGTGTCACACTTACTATATGTACATTTATTTTGAATATTTAATAATATTATTATATAATTTATGTTTAACTTAATGAATTCTTCATTTATAACTTTTTCAATAAAAAATTCGTTTTACAGTATCCATATATTTTAAGTTCTGTAGAATTCTTAACTTCAGGATTGAGCCCGTTTTTTTTCTGTCATTTTATGTAAACGCACTAACAAGCTTTGAACTAAAATTTTTTTACAAATGCATAGTTGTGTACTAGTTAAAATCGATAAAATAAAAATATTTAGTTCCAAAAATATTTTATTAATATTTAAGTAGTAAAATTCTTTAAATTCACAGAAAAGTGGTATTTATTTTAAAATACACTACAACGTATCAAAAAGAGTTGTAAAAAATTTTTTTTAAATTCCTTGCTTTTGTTGTATTTTTATTATCTTTTTCACTTTTAAAAAATGTGGATTTAATATTTTCAACTTAAGATGCCATCAATGTTTTTTCTCCTTTAAATATGATTATTTTTTAATTTAATATTGTTTTTTATATAAGCGACGAATATTATAATAATGTATAATAATTGCTAAAGCATTCATCACATAGCAACAAATTTTTAAAAGCTAAAGAAATTTGAGTGAATTTGTAGCGTAGGTGAACGAAGATCAAACTCACAGATAAGGACGAAAATAAGTCTCCCAGGGCAGAAAAAGCCTCGAAGAGATACAACGAATGTCGAAAGTTCTGAAATTAATGTAAATACGACACTTGTATATCCTTTAGTTCATAAATGGATTAACTTTTCAATAATGTTGTAATTCATACATTTTTTCTTCATTTAATCTTACATTTTATGGTGTAGCCCATCAGATTTTAGAATAAGAACTATAATAAGGATTGCGAGTAAATGTAATAATGTATAATGTATATGCAAGTCATACTGAAAAATAGCTTCTTAATATAACAGTACTTAGTATCGTCGCAATCTGTCTGAACAATATCATGCGACCGTTTTCTAAATGTCTCGATTCCATTTCTTTACCAATGATCGCTCAAGTAATGGAGCACGCGGAATAACTGCTGACAACGGCACATATTCAAATAAAATGTAATTGCTAGTACAGTACACGTGTAATATATTTGTAAATGAAAAAATGAATAACAAAAAGAAACTTTTTGTCGGAGCTAAAAATTAAAACCTTCACAGATGTATTTAACTTTAAAAATGCTTTCGTTGCAACTGTGATTGATTGTATGTGGTTTTAATATAATAAATTTCTCTTATAACAAAATAATTATAATTTTTTGTTAATTTATACAAAAATAAATGTTAAATATTATCATGACTATCCTCATGTATTTAAACACGAATTTTTGTTTTTGCTAGATAAAAAATTGTAGCTTGAATGCTTGAGAAAAATTCCTTGTTTTCATCAAGAAATTTATTTACATTTTATGCAATTCCTTTGAATTCGCGATTCCGTTCCCGCCCCTCTCTCCCACTATGCTCTTAATCCATGATTTTTGGTCGTTTCTGGGCATACATAATTGCTTGATATTTAATAATGTCATCGGTAAAATTTGTTTCACAAAAACTGATTTGTGAATTAAATTCCAATGTTTTTTGCACTGTTGAGTGAAAAATGAATACCTTGTTTACAATGGATAAAAAAATTTTACGAATTAGACCTATTGCGCAGAATTCAAAGATAATAAAAAAAAAAAAGCAAAAAGCTACCTCATGAATTGCAGTATAGTGACGTATTTTCCACATTAGCAATGGCGAATAATAAAGAGCACTTTTTAAATGTTTCCATCCATCTAAATACATGCATTTCGTGCGAATTGTACTTGGAATACCTACTCGCAATAATTTGTGTCATGCATTTGAATGGGCTCATCCTAAATGGGAACAATTTGCCCCTCGTCCTGACAGCTCATTGAGATTTCCTGGCGATCGCGATTGCACCAATCAGGACAAGCAAGCGTTAAAAATAGTTACTTACTGTGGATAAATGAGCGTCGAGGAAGATAAAACTAAAGATCTCGACTGAACATAAAATAGACGTAACGTTGCAAATGCCGAGACATCATTTAATCGTTCGCTACGTGAAATAGACACGGGAACGTGTAGACTCCAACATAAAGAAAACAGAAGAAAATGCGCTCCTGCAACGACGTCACGTGGATGATTTTCGCCTTTCCGGTATCTCGCCTCTCGTCTCTCTCTCTCTCTCTCTCTCGTCTCTCTCTCTCTGTCTCTGACGCAGTGTGCTTAATCCATACTTACGCCGTGAGGGAGACGCAAGTGGAGGCTCCTTGACACACACACTCTCGTATAACGTTGTTTAAAGAAGCCTCGTGAGAGCTTGCGTGAGCGTGAGTGCGGTGGATCACACGGCGAAGCGGCCGACGAACGAGATGCAGGCCAGTACCGCAGAAGCTCGAATATGCCCTGTGCGCTAAGAGGACTTTGTAGCCGGTGCACGTAGATGCCAAAGTGCGATGACTTCGGGAAGGAGGGAGGCGCGCAACAACCCCTGCTAAGCGACAACGCTGAGTCCCGCGGATAAAGGGATCCGAGAGTCATCTAGACCAAATAGAAATGAGCGGAGGCAAGGAACGACTTGTTTTACATGTTTCGCCGATGGATTTTATCGGCGTTACACCAATGGGAACAGAATGTCGGCCTCGAATGTATACTTTCGATTTGTACTTCTCTCTTATGAAAGCTCAGTTATATAACGACGTATAGCATTGATCGTGTTCACTTCGATCAATAAGTCATATGGCAATGAGCGATAATTCAATGGATTAGGATTGAAATAAAAATTTTGATTTATTTTTTTTTTTTTTTTTTTGTTTTCTTTTTTTTCTAAGGGAACTATAAATCACTTACTGAGAAATAATGGATAATAAATTTTCATAAAGTCAACGGAGAATTATTTTAAAATCCCGGTTCGTAAATAATACGAGTCTCGTTTATTTTCGCGTTCATGAAGAATTTAGCTATAGAATTAAAAAAAGTTTGTAATTTATGGAATAGGTTATGCGTAAATTTAAAAGGTAAAAAATTCTTGATACTCGCGAAATGCTTATCTGTTGCTTTTTTCATATACAATTTCTTATAATTTGGGTATGAAATGAAAAACCAGGGATTGCAATCATTATCAAAGAGCCTCTCAGAAGTAAAAATACACAGAGGACTTAAAATATCTAAGGAAAGCCTGACGTTATTCCTTGGATTAACCTAAAAGTTTTCTTTTTGTCCTGTTGCTGCCCATCACACTGTCTGTTATTTGGCTTTTCCGTCATTAACGAGTAGGATGGAAGACACGTTTCAACCCAAAGATGTTTTTCGGGAAGAAAGTCGTCCTTGCAACACATAACGAAGACTGTCGAGGATAAACAACGAGTGAAGACACAAAAATCTTTTGCATCTTCACCCCATTCTCATTTTCGTCTCTGACTTAGTTTATATTCTTTGTTACGTGCTTTCGGTTATTTTTTCTTCTTGGAGATTATTACATTGAAACAAGCGAAGCAAAAAACAATACTTGTGAAACTCCGGCTACGTGATTTATTTTATTGATAGTTTCTTTAACAATTATATCCGTGTTACTTTATAAAGCACAAAGTAATTTATATCTGAAAATTAGTATCTTAGTATATTTTACATACTATCTATAAATTGCAATAGAAAGTTTTTATACTATCGGTTAGACTTCAAGTGAGCATTTGATTATAAATTTTATTAGAATGCTATTTTAAAAAATCACGGATTTTACATTTCTTAATACTCTCCGAGCAGATTTTGTTTAATATTTTGTTTAAAAAATACGCAGTAAAATTATATATATAATATTAAATTAATTTAATATATATAATAATACATATAATCTGCGTAAGTAGAGATAAAAGGAAATAAAAATTTTACGATAAATCATTATGATAGCCAGATGAATTTAAATTTTGCGGATAGATTGACGTTGTTTTCCGGCATTCGATCTCCATCAATGTACAATAAATCCTTAAGTACGAGGTTCATATTTATGGTGTCAGTTCGACAATCTTATCGCCATGTACCCGTGCCACCAACTCTTATAGTTTTCATTTTTTCCGCACATTTTTACGCTACTACCTACATTTTACGGAATAATGTTATCTCTTACAAAAGCTATACAACAACGCAGGTGCACATAAAATAGTTAGACACAGGTATAATAGGACCTCAATTTAAAATAAAAACACACCTAGATTGACGTGGACAAAGTATCTTACCTCTTGATATCTTTGAGAACTTGTCCCCATTTTCTCCTTTTGTACGACTCTTTTGATTCACTTTGTTCTCTTTCCTTTTACCCTTTGTACGAGAGTTTTTACTTTTACCCTATGCATTTTTTTCATGGCTAAATCAATCTTAGACGTTTTTTACCGTGTTATACTTTTAAAAGGCCGCTTTAGCCGAGCGAACGCTTCAATAAAGAATGTATTATGCTTCTATATAGAACCGTAAATATGTGCGCACTCGGGCAAAAAAGCATAATCCGTCAACACGATTGAAATTGTCAATGAATTGATGAAGACGGATAAAATTGAAACTCTAAAAGGAAGTGCGACGCGGGTGTTTCAACTCGCGGTGCAGTAAAGGTTTGGAGGGAGCAGGGATGGAGCTCCCCGGCTCGGGGGCACGATTGGAAGTGGGGAAGGGCGAGGCGGAGGGAACGGATTGGACGGGCGTAGCAAGTAAAGAAAACGATTTGGTTTTAATTCTCTACCCTCCTCCGGTCATCGGCGCGAGGTGCTAGTGTCAATATATTCCTTAAAATAATATTAAACAATTAACAAAATAATTAATAACTATTAATAAACGGCAAGAAATAGTTTTCGCTGTTATCGGTCAGAATAATTACAACGCATTAGAGTATCCCGGAGAACGAAGGGAAATAATTTCATTCCGAATAGTTTTCGACTGTCGTTACAACGCAATGCGTGATCTTAGGGGCGCGCAGGATGAGGTAGCGGATGAACGATGGCCGACACTCTTCCCTGACCCTCGCCGGGCCGGGGTAAAACAAAAAATGTCCTCCTCACCCGTCGAATGCGGACCGCATAGGACGACGGGTGGAGTCGTCCCCTCGCCGCTCCTGTCGGCTCGGTGACAAGCCCCTTAGCTTCCGTAGCCGTTGCCCTTGGCCCCACCAGGGCGCAGATGGAGGAGCCAGGGGGGAGGGGGGGCGGACGTCTCGAGGACCCTTTTTGCCGGGCCACCTTAGACCTCTAGCTCCTTCTCGAGAGAGCTCTGCCCAATCTGAGAGCGGGGGCTCTGAGATCCTCCGGCCGAGACTCTTGCCAACCTGGGGGTCGAGTCCTTTTTCCTCCGCTGGGAGTTGCTTGAAGCCTTGGATGATTTGCAACTACCAACTTTTGCCCGGCGGAGACCAACGCGAGGGTCCGATTGATCGCCCCGTTCGAGACCAGCTCTCGTATCCCATCGCCGATGCCGTGACGGGACGAGTTTTCGCGGCCCTCGCCCTTGCCCCACATCCCTTCGCTGCCAGTGATATTAAATACTAAGGCATTGATTGCGCGAGGTAAATTACGTTTACACCACTCGGCGGGGACGGAGGGGTACGGAGCTACGGACTTGGCTCGACACAGGGGTAATGAAGTTACGAAAACTTTTTAAATTACATAACCTTATTTAGTATTACGTATTGACCGTTCTTACAAAAATAAAGATCATAAATCGTTACTTTATCTTAACAGCTATAAATTGTCTTCGTTCGTCATTCATCTAATATACACATCATTTTTGGGATCATTAACAAATAAAAACTTTTTATAATAGTTACAAAGAGATCTAAATAATTACTTCTTTATTAGCTATATTGAATCCCTTTCCTCTGTAAACATTTTCCTTTTAATTTATATTTTAAGTAAAAAACAATACAATTTTCAGTAAATAATATAAATATTCGAAAATTAATTTAATAAACCTTTATATTTAATAATTAATTGTAATATAATATATTTTTGCATTATGATACTAATAATTTTAATTAATCATTAGCGATGCAACCTTGTAAGCAAATATTCTTAACAATCTAAAATTTATTTATTTTCCGTATTACTTAAACTACACATCTATTATATCCTATAAATTGTCTGATAATATAACATTTAACCTCAAAAATAATATTAATATTAAAAGACACTATATTAATAAGAATTCAAAAAAACAAACGAACACCAGAAACAATATTAATAATAAAATTTGAGTCTTTAATAATATATTAGGTGTTTATAATTTACTGCTTATATACTTGTATTAAAATTATTATTTCAATTAATTTTACGACACAGATGATTTACCTAGATAGTATTTTATCTGAGAAAATAAAATTGGATTTATGATTGAATACAATTGTCACCAGCGTTTTCTTTTTGTTCCTGCTTCATCGCTTTGATTGCAAAAGCAAATGCAATTTGAATTGAAAGCTCTCACCTCTCATCTACACAAAGACATTATAGGCTTTTTTTCCACATACAGACAATTCCCACGTCTTTAAAAAATTATGTTTATTCTTTTTACTGTTTAAATAAAAATAAAGAACGAAAAGGCATTAAAAAAGTATGTTTAAATACAAGCAAGATCCAAAAAAGCCAATTGCTCTTAGAACTCCAGGATACAGAATAAAATTTAATAAACTTTTGTAATATTTTAATATCTATATAATTATCAACTATAAGGTAAATGTATACATTTATAATTAAAGCGTATGTAGTAGCCATTTTACAAAAAAATATTTAATAATAATCTTAGAACAAATTAATAATGTAAAAATAGTTAATAATACCAATAATACAAAATGATTAAATTTCTTTTACTAATCAGAATTTATTTTTAAATTATAATTAATTTTTTCCTTTAATATAATTTATTAATATAACGAAATTAAAATTCTTTCTATTTTAATCGTAGCAAAATAATGTAGTCACATATTTAATTTTTTTTTCATTCGTAATGGAATTTTATAATATATTTAAAAATTTTTTTTTACAAAAATATCATTTAATATTGTTCGTATTTAATTTAAAATTATTGTTTCGTTTTTTTCCTTTATTTTTTTTTATATGCATTTCCAAAGCATAAATATATATGTATGTAAAAATACATATATTACGGAAAGTTTATTTATGCTTTACATTTATTCTTAATTAATTATTCTGTAAACATCATTTGAATATAAATTACTATCAGACATTAGAAATATAAGGTATTAGGGTTAGAAAAATTATAACACTAAATTGCATCAATTTTAAATTTAAAAATAAAGATCCTTCTTTTTACAAACGAAAGTTTATGATATTATTATTGTTTACAATACTGATGGAAGAACTCAATATGGGAAGATAAATATGAGTAAAAAAATAGGCTTTTAATACCAATGTATAAAAACATTAAATAAACTTAAAATATTTGTTTTTAATATCTAATAGATTTTAAAGTTTACCTTAAAAAAGCAAATGTTTATAAAAAAAATTTAATTCTACAAATGGATCTACTTAGTTTTTCATCTAGACATTCATTTTTTTTAAATAAAACGATTTTAATTTATTCAAGTTTCAATACAATTAAAAAACTTGTAATAAAAAAAGTAAAATTAAAATTTTTATGTCATATTATGTACTTTTATTCTAATTTACTTTAATATAATTTAAATAACTTTTTGGAGATACTTATAAATATTAATTACATTACATACAAAAAATAAAAAATATAAGTATTTTTGTAAATTAAATTTGAACGATTACGTTGTAACTGTCAACATAAATTGAGAATGCGAGTAATAATTTCACTTTTATATCCGCCAATATAAGAAGTGTATCTTAACTCTAATTAAATTTCAATAAAAATCAATATATTTTCAACATATTAAAAATATTTAATAATATAAAAAAATTATTTATGCACATTTTGCAAAATCATTGGAATTTAAAATATATAAAAAAAAGACTCGAAAATAGTTTATAAGAGCAATTTGAAAAAAACGATCTCATATTTTTTTAATCAACGAAATGTTAATGTTTAATATTTTTTGGTCAAATTTATCATTATATCATGAACAGACCAATCAATTTCAGCCCATGATTTGCTATATAATGCTCAATTTGTAGACAAAATATAATGTTTTATATAAGCTAGATTAAGTGCTTTTTCCCGCAAAAGATTAAATTATCCGAGCCTATTTGCGAACATTGTAAGCAAAAATTGTCATAGACTTAGGATGTCCGTGACGTAAAATAATTAGATTTTTTTATCATTCTGAATATTTCTGCGGCCGTAGCTTTACGTAATAATCTCAACTCAACCCATTTAGCTAAGGTCGCTTTGAAAATAACACTAGAGTATGACAACTTTGATGTGCAATTGAAGAACTTACTTCGGTTCAAAGAGGATTGGCATTCCACTAGGGAAGCCTACGAACTGGCGGCAGAGCGACACAACTTTTCTCGTCAAACTCAGCAAAGCCGCAGAATGGCGAGCCATAGTAACAGGACCAAAGGCGTTGGCAGAGCAGCCGGTGAAATCCGCTTTGGTCTGGTTTTACGGAGCGATCCACGAGCCGTTGACTTGCGACTCGAATGCTTATGAGTATTATCGCGAGCAGTTATAAAAGCCGAATAACACAAATAATGCGGTCTAGCTGTAAGTGCGGGAAACAAGCAAGATTCAAGCATCTCTGGGAGTCGATCTAATCGGTTAAGCGTCAGGACGGCGACTCGTCATGGCTGGTACGCGTAAACATTAGTTCCGGGCTTTTGCTTAGAACGAACCACGCAAAATAGTCCCGACTGAGCAGAAGGACAGTCCGGTACTATGTTACCGAAGTTGGATACTTTGCTCAGGATGGGACAACGCGCAAAACTTTTCTACTCCAAGGACTTATTCGTGTCATTTGTCCGGAGTCATTACAAATGAGCGCCGTCGTATGCACATGCGAACCCGTATTTCGAATCCAAGATTTTGTTTTCTAATGCATAATAATCGAGAAGATTGCGGGGCTTACGTAGTAGGGGAAAGACTAGGAGTTCAAAAGCGCACTTCAAACTACTGCAAATCTTGCTATTCGTCGTTTATGGTTTTCATGGTGAACACGGATTGCTGAATTGGTTTCTTAATCGAAGTATGCTCGATTTTTCGATAACTTGATATTTTTCTTCCGCGCCTTATTGATCTTTAGTTCCGTCACAACTTCATTAAGCTTCCATGAATATGGATTAATCTAAAGTTTTAGAATAATACAATTAGATTGATAATTGCACGTATTTCGTTTATTTAATACTAAACTTCTTCTCTTGTTGAATCAAGAATATAACTCCTCTAGTCGTTTTATATGTTAAGATGGAAACGCTTAAGATACTGGTTTACAATAGTTCCATTCGTCTTATCCAAGGCTTTGAAACTCTAAAATCTTTGCCAAGCGCTCATACCCTCGTATATTCGGGGCGCCGTTTTAGTCACGTGTTGAATTTTCGTTCTTCTTGCTCTGGTAGTTGAAATGCGAAGCCTTTAGTCCGAGCATTGCGCTTCTTTGGTTTTTGCGTTACAAGTGTCTTATGCCCGTATCCTAATTTGAATCAATCGCAATTCAATTATACTGTTTCAATTTAATTCGATATATTTATTCCGATTATAAGGGAAGCTGTTTCGCGTTTTAGTCGAGCTCTGGAACTTTCTCAATTTTAGGTTCAAACAATCTTTCAGAAACCGACATAAAGCCTACTGCTATTAAACGCCTAGTGGCAATTTCTTAAAACTGCTTAATTCAGCCATAGTTTTAATATCGGAAATTCTAAAAACCTCCTTGATAAAAAAAACGATAAGCCACAGAAGATCCTAAATTGCAGCGCCTTTAGTCATCTAAAACAGGCATGTCTTATGTATTTGGATAATGTATCGAAAAAGCGATGTGTGGTTCATAGTATTTTCATTTATAAGTACAATCGATCTCCGCTTCTTCAATAAAATAATCAATCCATACGTACAATTGTTTTTCTTCTAATATTTAAAAAGAGAAAATTATGTATTTTATTCTGCGAAATCATATTTACATTCGGCGATTTAAAATTGATGTCTGCTTGGGTGCGTGACTTTACACTTGTTGAATTTGATTCCTCTTAGGACGGTTATTGTTTTTCACTTGTTTTATTAAGTTGTAGCGTATACTTCACGGCTTATAACATTGGCTACTATACCTAAATATTTCACGGGCAAAAGCGGACAATGCGTCTTCAGACATCGCAGGTCATAACTTTCGATTCTGGGTGGGTGAACAAAAACTCGTCCTGTAACGTATTTTCTGGATTTCCTTGTACAGGCATACGATACGTTGTTAAAATTAATCGTTTCATGAAATAATCGGCTCTTCGTGAATTAGAAAAACAACAATATCATGAAATATATTAGCCCCGTCTGTTCGAAGTCAACTGCACATTTACTTGATCACATTTAACAATTGAAAAGCACGGTTACAATTTATTCTATCAAACATCTGAAATTATATTTGCAATTATACATTACAAAATTTTTTTTAAAAATTCAATATTGTTAAATCGTTTCTTAATTAATTCAATTTTAATTAATCTACGCTGAAATAACATAAATTTTAATAACAAAAGGCGAGTAAATAGCTTTAATATAATCGGATTTTAATAAACAATATAGAATGCATTAAATCGACATACAAAGAATTTTAAAAAAGATAAAATTATTTCAGTTCAATTTTACTGCTTAGTTATGCAATTGAATACGCATAAGAATAAAATAAAAATTAATAGGCATCGTGTACGAATAAAAAAAGGTTCCGTAACAGTTTAATTGTAGGATATAAATATGCGAAATGAAAGAGAAATGGATCAGAATAAGCGTATCTTATATCGGTAAATACATTTATGATTGGGTAATTTTATTCGATTTTATACTACTCTGCAATAAATTTACTTCCACTAAGATGGATTTAATCAAGGAATAAGCAATAGTGCATATAAAGTTTTAAGCAATTAATATTTTGGACTGATCATTCTTAAGAATTATATTACATATTGCTAGACCTTCAACAAAATATTATCAAAAAGTTAAAAGAATATTTTCGTTCAACTTTTCAAAATTGTAAGCCGACATGCATGCGATGCATTAATTAACCTTTCAACTCATAAGCACAAATCTTAATTAAGATACAAAATTTTATCATGAAACGTACACCAAAGTTAAAAAAATTTTAACAAATGATTATTTTTTTTACGAAAAAAATAATAAAAATACAATTAAGTCAGTACTTTATATAAGTTGTGCATGGATGTATAAAAGGTAGCTCATAAATGCTAAGTTCAAAGTAAGCTTATGAATAAAAAAAATTTATAAATTTAATTTAATTTAATTTATAATTTTAATATATGCAAAAACATTTTTTCAAATAGATTTATAAATGACTGTTATAAATTTATTTTCCCTTGACTATTGTTTATCAGTCTGATTTATTAAAAAATTATTCGTAATTTCTCGTCCCTATTCTAAACGTATTAAAAAAAAATATATATATATATATATATAATAACATATATAATCTAATGCATTAGCTACCATTGAATTATTTATGCTCGATTCATTTGTAAAGCTATATTATAACTTTTTAAATACAATAAAAGTCATAACGGTTTATTAGCTGGAAAAAAGTGATAAAACAATGGTTTTCAAAATTTTTAATGGGTAATAGAATTAAAAAAGGGTCGTGTACAACGTTAGTTAAAAAATAAATATTTGGTATTAAAATACTTATTTCTACTTATAATGTTTTTAATGATAACAACATTTGCCGGTATAATAATATTGATGCATTAAAGCTTTATATACGCGCCCTGCGCAAATAAATAAAACGAGGTATACGAGGCACATAAGTTATCGTAAATTTCTACGATGCTTTACCCGTGAATACGTTTTCCTTCGGCATAGTGAGGCCGATCGGAATTTTTTCGAGAATTATCTTAAATGACATTCAAAGCATTCCCCCCCCCGAGCTTTTATCCTCCTCCAAGACTTTGGGCGATTGCAAGTCGCTCGGGTGGTTTATCGATCACACGGGTCTGGGCAAGGAAAAAGGTGGAGACAAAAATGCAGTACTGCGTGTTAAGTGAGGGCATGCGTGAGATTAGGTCATGTTGCAGGCTTCCCTTTCCGGCAATATTGAGCGCCCGGTAGTTAGAAGCGAGATGGAGAGATGATGAAGTTATGACCTATAGGAAAAGTACAAAAGAAATGATGGCGTAGGGAAACGGCCGCAAGGAGACGCACGACTTCTTAGGGCGTATCGGGTCGGTCCGATCCAGGGGCGGAGAAAGAAAGGAAGTAAGCGGACCTCGTAAAGTAGAGCCGGGACGAGGCAAGCGAGAAGAACTTACTAAAGGAGAGGAGCGCACACGTTCTCCTCGCTCCTTTTCTGGGATTTACAATCTATCCGTTGTGCGCTCCTGCTCTATTTCCTTGGCTCCCCCCCGGCCTTTCTAGATAGCCAGGGAAAAAAGCCGAATGATGATTGAACACGTGCGTCAAATTTATGGCTCGGAAGGGATGAGGAAACCGATATCGTGACAGTTTTACCAACTCGGAATTTTTACGGGGGATTACGTGATTGAATAGTTCTGTTAACCTTACCCAGGCCACGATCATTTACATTTGTCTTTAGTATTTATATAAGGGTAGACTCTGAATGCGAGCATTGTCTGCAGCTATAGTCTTCCATCTTAACTGCAAGCTCTCGGACATCATTAAGTAGTTTATATTAAAACCAAGGAATAAAAATCTCACTAGTCCTTTTATTAGCTTTTTTATGGATCGGCTTTTTTAACATTTTCTGAAATGCCTGCTTTACAATTAAATCTTTAATTGCGTTATTGATTAATTGAGCTTTGCCTGCTACGTAGCTTTAATACGTGTACACATTATATAGTGTTATAAAAATTTTATTTACTGTATTCTTAAAGATATATTGTCAAGCTATTTAAAATGCCTCGTAATTAAAGAATATTCAAGGCAATACAAAGCCTATCCAATTATTTTATACTTAACGTGCACTGCATACTTGCAATAAATTGTATAACGGCTCTTAAGTAAGTTTATTATTTGTAAATTAAAAAAAAAACCTGATTCCAGTATATAATTATTGCAAACTGAGCGATCATTTCTCATGAGACAAAGATGCCGAAAAGTTAAAATAAAAAAAAAAAAACAAATACTGTCCGTCAAAGCTAAACTTTATTATTAATAATTCATAAAATTTTATATAATTGCAATTTGTAATTAAATTGAAACTACAGCTACCGATACTGCAACCGATAAAAATTAGCATTTAACTTTACAGCTATTTATGACAATAAAAAAGATTAAACTTAAAGTAGGTAAAAAATATTTGATAGTATTTGAGTGTATTGCAAACCCATTTATTTCTCCCGAAGGATATGCAGTTTACTTTATACAGTCGTTACGTAATATTACATAAATACACAAGTCATCGTCGGTTTTCATGAAACGATAACCAGAAATCAAAAGCTACAGTAAGATATATGCTTTTAAAATTCATTCGAATTCATTTAATTTATTTACAAATAATATCTAATATATATCTTAGACAGAGCAATTAATAACAAATAATATTTGTTTACGTTATTTTAAACGTAGTTTAAAAAAAGAACAAAATATAACTAACGAATAAAGAATATAATCTAGATAGTACTTTTTCATGTGGAAGTTTACGTCAATTTAAAGTAATCAAGGAAATACTTTTACTATTTTTTTTCATGGCAAACAAACTCCCAAATCATAACAGTTAGCACTTTTTTGAAGAATTTTATTGATTCAGATATTTAGGCTAAAAAGGAACTTTAATATATGTCTGGCCTGTATCATAATTTTAAGGTCAAAATAAAAATATGAAGTAAGGCTATACATTTTTTCGAACGAAATATAATTGATTTTTTAATCTTAATAAATTACTAAAAATATTTTAACATACTTATCAAGAATCAATATTAAATTCCTTTTTTATGCCTTTAATAATAATGTATTCAATAACATATTTAATATTAAAAAAATAAAATAAATTATTAAAAAGTTATTTATAGTTTTGATAGAACATTAATTACAAAATATATTGTGCCATGCATAGTAGTAGTAAAACTAATCATTTGTATAACTTAGTTTAATACAATAAAAACCAACCATTATCTATTGATATAAAAAAAATATATTTATATACATTAATTGTGATTTAGAGTATATATATATTTATCTTTAAAAATAAGGATTCACTTATTCAAAAATGATTTATTTACATAACAAAAATTGTAGAAAATGTAATTATTATTGGACATAAAATACAATTTGTATAAAAATATCATTGTTATCATATTATTTTTAATTAAAAATGGTATATCAAGTAAAAATATATTCTGCGAAATAAAATTTTTTGAAAATGATACGATCAAAATTATAACTAGTAACACATATATCATTTAAATCGATGGTCATACTAAACAACTGCAAGTTTTAATAAATTAAAAAAATGATTATTAATTATTTCTAAATAAGATAGACAATATTTTTTAAATTTTTCCATTACACAATCTTCAAATTGGAAGATTTAACAATTTTCTTTTCGCATAATCATAAAAAAAAACCCAATAAAAAGTTTAATCTATAGTCAATAAAATATATCAGAATTTTAACAATATAATTTTATAACAGCAATAATATAAGACAGTTTCATTATTCACATTTATATTTTTTTAGTTTAAAATAAGGATTATTATTTTATTAATACTTTTACAACCATATCCCAAGATATTAAGGAATCGGGCACTAGATTTTAGAAGACATTTAAGTATTCCATCGCGAATTAATTTGATTTTATATCTATACAAAAGTTGATCTGTATAATACACATGAAATTAGGTCTGTTCAAATTTTTTAATACATTCGCCTTGATAAATATGAAAAAAATTTTCTCGATAGCAGACAATGTATAAACAAGAATCTGTATTTTGATTCGTTAAAATAAAAAAAAAAATTAATATTGATAGTGGAACAAAACAAAATAAAAAACATTAAAATCTAAAATTCACACCTTAATTTCATTATTAAGCAATAGATCGTATTGGAATTGATATTTTTTATAAAGCATAAGTGATTACGAATAAAATTTAGGTATAATTAAAAATTTTTTTTGTAATTATAATATATACTTTGATTTTGGCACGAGTTTAATATTTTCAAATAGCAGTAGCTTTATATGATCATGTACATTACTTTCGAAATTCTAAATTATTAGGAAGTTAATGATATTAATAATAGTGTGATTATAAAATAAGCTTGCACCTTGTACAAATTTTCAAAATCCGATAAAATCTTGTTAGGATAAAATAATTTATATTTTGAAATTACATTGTGAGAGCCAATTCGAATAGATTATTGAAAAGAAAAGAAAATTTGACTGCGGGTGCCGTTGTCGACAACATTGAGCGCCTAAGTACGAGCGTAAGCTCGGCGAAGCTCGTTGGCGCGGCGACGGAAGTGGAGCGCGTAGGCTTAAGCATAGCACCACACCCGAGTCGTAGCGGATGCTGCGGTAGGCGAAGGGTTACATCCCTTACAGTTATCGCGTATGTAGGGCGCCGCTGCAACTCGTGCCGCTTGCGCCGCGAGTCAGACGCCGGTTTTAATCCGCGTTTGCCGCGGGTTATTTGCTCCAGTTCGCGAGAGCGATCGCTACTGGAGGATCGGTGGCCCGTCTGGGGTATAAGAGCCGATGCACGTGGCAATTTAGGACTTTTACTCCAGCCCTCCGACTCCGGTGAAGGTACCTAAGGGGATCTTGGTCTCGCTCTCTCTCTCTCTCTCTTTCCTGTGCTCAACTCGTTTGGCTAGCCTCTCCATCCTTGAGGCAGTCGTTCGACTAGCTAGGCATACTCTCTCTCTCTCTCTCTCTCTCTCTATCTCTTTGACCTTACTTTCCTTAATGGCTTACCGTAGTGATTTAGACCAGGATTGTCGAAATACATCAGACTCGCTGCTCTGTGAATCCGTTATTAATGCACAAAGTAAGGCTCGAGCTTTCCCCCCACCCCCCCGCAGCCGTTGATTCTTAGCCCTAATAATCCGATCAGCTTGGGCCGAGTTTGCGTCGAGTTTTTGTTCTAGCGTTAGGCGCGCTTATCACTGCACTGCATTCGTAAGCCTTACGAGTTGTGCACATTTTTTAATAGCGGCAGATCTTGTGTTGCGTAGCTTTAAGTTGGAATTAATCTGTAGGCATCCATATTCAGTTACATTATTATTTTCGAGACACCCCACCGGTCTGTAAACAGTCAGACTTAGAGCCGTACGAGGACGGTTAGAGTATCGCATATAAATTTTAATTGCACGAGAGTTCCCGTTTGACTAAGTAAAATCACGAATCCAAAAGACCTGGAGTAACGTTACGAGTTCAATTTTGCACTCTCCGCCGACAATTTTTGCTGCTTTTCGAACTGCATATAGTCTCTACGGAGGAAATGAATAGACCGAGCCTTGAGGCAAGGCATCGGTCGGCCTTTGCGGCTATAGAGCTACAAACATCAAAGCCCGGGTTAGAGGTTTAAATTTTACAAGCTCTAAAAATCTCAACGAAAAAAAACAATTATTAGCACAAAAAACAAGTGATTCTCTATTTTCATTTTAAATGCATCTTATTGATGGTAAAGTTGAAATAAATAAATATTATTAATTATTAATTACTAATATTCGCGTCTAGGAATAAATTTTAATAACAATTTTCAAATAAAACTATACCATTTAATAACGATATTATTAAATTATATCTGCATAATATTATAAATTATTTCTTATCTTTAAAGTAAAAAAATAACTTAATTTCAGTGGTTACATCAGTTTACTATAAAAAATCAACTCATAATGCTTCCTTTTTGTTCGCAAAATTATAAACTTATGTATTTATATCGCATTAATAGTTTTGAGGATTAGTTTTTTGTCAGAATTCAAAATTTTCTTATCGAACACAGTAAAACCCAGTTTACATATTATGAAGACAGATGTTGTTACATTGAGAATGGAAGAAACGAAGAGAAGACAAATTTTACCTTGTGCATGGCAAATTTATATTTTGTCAGATTTCACATTAACTAAAAATTTTTATATATCTTCAATTTCTACCTACAAGTAAATCTCTATATCATAATATTATTTTGGATTTTAAACAAAAATAATCTATTTTAATTCGTTTGCCTAAAAAACGGTACGATAAGTAACTTTTTAGGTAAAATTTTTATTTAAATAAAAAAATCTGTAAAATCGCTTATTAAAAATTACAATATTTGTATGACTCGTTTTTTAAACAAATGTTACATACATATACAAGCAACTCAAACCTATCCATAAATGTATAAATTTCGGCCCTAAAATATTAAACAATTAGATCTTATTTACAGATTTATTTCTTAATTTTATTAATTTTATTAAGTTCTTAATTTATATTTTAGGTTTCTTATCAATATTTAGAGTTTTTCTCATACAATAGAATTTTATACGTTATTAATATTTAATAAAATAATTCAATACTTTATTGTAAAAGCATATTAATCTTCTAATATGTATTCAATTTATATTATCTGAAATATTGAGCATAGAAAAATTGATGACAATTATTTAGTGATGTATTCAGTCGTCATCAATCATTAATCATAACACTATATAACTATTAGGTCAAAGTAAACTATTTATTTGGCTAAACTGATATTTGAGTTTCCTCATAAGCCAAATTAGTTTTCTTTTCAATAATTTTTAAAGGTTTGTAATTGGCACAATTTGCGTTTGTTTAATATTTTAATCAAATTGACTACATCATTTATCCAATTTAAAACATTATCTTGTGTTCATGAGCATTATTTATATAAAAAAGGTCCAATCGAAACAGACAATAAAAGATTAATAAATATCATATATATTATGTAATAATTTACTGAAATTCATCAATAGGAGATATCATTGAATCAAAAAAAAAATTCAATTTTTCTATGAAATACTTTTTTATAATAAATTCCTTGATAATGAACATATTGTTGAAAATAATCATTTGTAACTCATTAAAATGTAGGCATTAAAAAAAAATAATGATTAACATGAGTTGCGAATATACATCTTCAATATATATATATATGCCATTTACTTATATTTTAATCATAAGCGAATTGTAGGTCACGGCATTCATTCGAATTCTTCGAGCAAAAACAAAACAAAAGGAAATGAATGGTCCTTGAAATCTAAAGTTGTTACGTAAGAGAAATAAGAGTCAGAAAGGTTTAGTGCAGTAGTATTTCACTTGCAGATGTTTTACATGTGTGTGGTTAAAAAGAAAGAAAGGTATTTTTTACAAAAGCCGAAAAATTATACACTCGAATTTCCCAGGGGCATTGTATCCTGTATCAACCGTCTCCCCATATATATATATACATATATATGTAGAGAGAGAGAGAGAGAGAGAGAGAAAAAAACTCGAGCGCGTTAACTCGATACAATATGTAAAAAGAAAATTGATCTTTTTCACTGAAGAATGAAAATTTCCTTTAAATTTTACTTTTTTATTTACCTGCTCCCACCTATTTAAATACAGACAGCTTATTATTGCGATATAAATTTATGGAATTCATGGTTTTTTTTTTGCAAGAGCAGATGCTTAAAATATGTGGAAGCAATAACGAGTGTATTTGATAACGACTACAACTACAAGAGTATGAAAGTTTATCAATATATTATTTTGTTAAAAAAATACTGTAATTAACTTGGTTATTTATAGCTGGATACAGAGGCTTATAACATTTACCCATGAAGTGTAAATAATAATAAGTATTCTGGAATTATGAATGGCAATAAAAGTCAACTGATATACTGATTATGCTTATACATCAAAGGGGAGTTAAAAATAAATGGGTTTCGCCTATACTAATAAACAAAAGCTACCTATATAAAATACACAATCAGACATAAATTTTTCACAAATGCGATATTATAGCAATAAAATACATTCGAATTATTAACTCTTTCAATACAAGAAAATATTAAACAGTGAAAAAGAACTTTAAAAAAATATTATAAAATTGGTTTTTTATAAAAGCTCAAAAATTTCGGCGTTTTTCAAAAACTCAATAAGTGATGCTTTATATATCGGCCACCTCACAGACTCATATTCATCGAGGTATTTTTAATTTATTTGAGCAAAACAATGAATTACGAAATTTCTCAGAGTAGTATTAATTATATTTATAAATATTTTTTTTTAACATAATATGTAATAAAATTTGATGGGATTGGATTCGAGAACTTACGTTTCTCGATAACTGCCGTACTTCGATTGCGGGCGCTCTTCTACTTATTTCATGGCTGTTAGATGACTCAAATATCTACCCTAGAGGCAGAACTTACTCGGCTTTAAATATCCCATGATATTGTATTGAATGTGAATATGGCAAGCACCCAGGAGCAAATCAGCTGTTACGTCCGTAACACATAGATTTTATAATTTGCTCTGTTTTATCCTTGCAAATTAAATCGCAATAGCATGCGATCGAGCAGCTTATCTTTAGAGTTGTGTGTTCCTTTTTATATTTAGTCAATGTTAAGAATGGATAATTTAACATTAGGCTTAACATTATTAACTCTGGCTATACAAATTTCAAGCATTCTATTTCATAATTTCGTGTGTTATAAAAAATTTCGAGCGTTCTCATTAAAGAAATATTCTATCTAGTTTTTTAGTGTTATAAAAATTTTTATTCTTTTATTATTATCATTATTTTTTGTTATCTTTTAATTTAGTCTACTAGTCCTTATTATTTAGAAATTTTAAATATCAATCAATATTTAATTAGTTAAGATTGAAAAGGGATAATAAATTATTATTCTTTTTACATAAAATCTTAAATATTATTTATTAACATAGTTCTGGTTGATTTTTAATAATTTCCTCCTTTCTTTCAATTGAACCACCGCACTGAATCTAAGCTGGATGACTGGTCAGTGGTCCTTGAAGTCTTCGATGATTTCTGGGTTTTTCCTTCTTCCTCTTCTTTTTCTTCGCTTTGTTAATATATAATTTATATGAAATCACGCACTTGTAATACAAAATTTTCATAAACTTAAAAGTTTGAAGTTAAAAATCTTTTTATCTCGACTACAAGAGATCAGTACATAGTTCAGCCTTTGTGTGTAATTCTTCAAAAATTATTCGTCTATTTATATCTAAATTTTCAGATGATTAGTTTCCCTTTCCGAGGGTATCTTTTAGTCATTTCTATGGTTGTTTCGTCATTTCGATCCATCTTTGGCAATTTTCTTCTTGGAATTTAATCAGTCTGGTGTTACTTATAAGTAGATTTTCTTTACTTTTACTTATTGATAATTTAAAAATCTATTATACATTAAATATTATGTACGACTGTTAAATAAAGTGAATAGTTTAGTTACCTTCGTTTAATGAATTGATTTTACAAGTTTTATGCTTTTTTAATTTATTTATCGATAAACGACGAAAACTTGAAATGTATTTCTCTTTTAAGAAGATCCGCATACAAAACCTTATTAACTGCGTATTCTTTTATAAAAATTTGGTTTTCAGAGGATAAATAATTAAAGTATTCAAAGAATGTAAACGAGATGGGAAGATTTTTTAAAAAAACATTTGAATTGGCTAATGTGTCGTTAAAGTGGACTCGCGGAGAAAATGGTTCGGGCCCTTATCTATCTTGCGATATCTTTCTCTAATTTTGATTGTAGTACAGTGCGGCTGTACTTAATGTCTATTTTGCTTATCAAATTACTTAAAACTCGTAGCACTGTAAAATTTTTAAATAAAGGAAAAGTTTCGAGGCGCATTTCGTTTGTCCGGTCTGTTCTATCTCGTAATGTTTCTACTTAATTTTGGGCGTAGTTTAATGTATATGTATTTAGAATCTAGTTGTGCGTAATTTTTAAATTCTTAACAGAACGAAAGAAAAACCTCACATGAATTTTTAAATTTATATGCCTAGTCAATAGCATCTTTGTGGATAAGAGAGCGATTCAGAGAAAATGCATCATATTACATCAATCTCTTATCCGTTTCATTATTTAATTTTTTAAGAAAAAAATGTTCCTTCAAATCGAAAATATTTTAGTTAAGAGTCGTAATACAGCAATATAAATTGAGCTTGAATTGGCGTTTAAATTTTGTCCCTCATTTTGAATAACATTAATGATTAACATTAGTTAAACATTAACAGTTAACATTAATGGTTATTATTGTTTGGAATTTAACTAAAAACCATTTATTTTACATACATTTTACAATCTGCAAAAGTTCGATTATAAGAGTTAATATTAAAATCTTTGTAAAACGCTTATAAAAAAAGAGAAGACTGCCTGCAGATTTTTTTATTGCGAGTATATACATATATATATATATACATAAAACCTTCACAATGTATACAAGATGCAGCCTTAAGGCTTGAAAATAATAATTTTTGTCCTTAAGAATATTTACTCATTCATATCTATTACAAACTATTCTTCGATAGGATAATACCTTAATTGATCCCAAAACGCTTTACATTATATACTTACCTGTTATAATTGTGCTATTTCAAGACAGAATCTTTCATCAAACGCGAGATCGATAAGCAACTCTGATCAAAGTAAAAAGATGTCACGAAAAAATTGTTCCCATTATCTGAGAAAAATACCTTAAATCAACTGGCAGAGGTTTCATTCTATCGTTCTGAGAAAATTGAATATTATCGTAGAAGTTTTCGTCCCAGAGAGCACCAACATTGACTCGAGAAATATCGCGTAGGCCGAGCGGGTAAAAAATATGGTAAGCGATAGTGTCGTCGGTGAGGTCGGAGCTTCCTTATAAAGCGACGAGAGATAAATACGCTCGAGATGCCGCGACAACTACCTTTGTAAATAAACTTGGCGCCGTTGTGTCACGATTCGCATCAATCAGTCTTGAGTTCGGATCCCGTATGGCAACAGCTAAGAGGATGCGGTCCAAACCAAATACTAAAATTTCGATCTTTTACTGAAAGGGTTTGTGATTTTTTTGAAAAATTAAAAACCAGAAGGTCGAGTGCAGGTCGATCCTTTACAATCGATTTATTATAGATATGCAAAGTAGTATGCTTCGTATTTTATTGTGCTCTTTATTATTTCATAATTCTAAATGTACATTATATATCTAAAGTATTTTTAATTATTTAATTTGATATTAAGGTGCAAATACATCACCTCTTAAAAATGGTAATCCGTAATTCCAACAAAATATTAATTATTAATCAATGAATGGATTACTGATTCAAATTTTTAATTTAAAAGTAAGTAAAGTATTACAAGAGAAATAAAAAAATGATCCTTAGATTTAAAATTATATTGCAAAAACTTCCAAATGTAATAATGTGCTTAAGGCATATTATAATAATATATTTAAGCTTAAATACATTATTATATACAAGTATCTTTTTCTCTTGCAAAAGATTCTTATAAATATTTTGGTTATCTATATATATTCAATAAAAAAATATAAATAACATTTAAAATGTTTTAAATTCTTACTGTGACTTTAGTCCAAGCTTCAGAAGGTAAACAATGAAGTAAATACGTTATGTTCAATGGTATAAAGTATTATTTTTAAATAATTGATTTGCATAAATGACCCATCATATAATTTAAAATAAATTTTATAAATTTTTAACACTATCAACTGCTGATATTTAATATAATTACAGCGTATGCTTCCTTTTATTGATTTTATATGTGCTCGAATTCTGTACTGTATTATTAATTTTAAATAGTTGAAGAAGACTTTTTTAACGGCCTCAATACAAATTTGTACGCCCTTTTATATTCTGAAAAGATGGTCTCTCCGTGAAAATCCTCTTATTTAGTTAAAACAAAAGTTTGATGTCGATGCTTGTTTCAATAATTTAAACGCAATCTGGCCTGATATTGATACCTATAGTAAAGCGGAATCGCGAAGGTACTTTAAGAAATTTGGTTGTCGCATACTTGTAATTAAAGATTTCGTTGCATAAATTTTTTATATTATTGATTCGTTTTGCGAGAAGCTCGGATGTTTCACAGATATCAATCTTATCTTACCCTGTAAAAGATTTAGCGCAGTTCTGACACAGAGCGTCTATTTTGCAAATACCAATTTTATTTTTAAATGCAGTTTTGTCACGGATCGAATGTTTGGAGTAAAAATGTTGTGACAACGACTTATCACTTTTAACCGGAGAGCATCGTCGCGCATGCTGGTATCCTAATACAGTATATCAATATCTTTTTTTTTAAATTTTACTAATTTTACGTGTCATTGTCAAAAGATTTCTGAGGACGCACGTCTAGGCTTGAGGCTATGTAACACATGTAATAGTAGAAAATGCTTTTGAAAATTAATATAATATATACGAATAGAAAATCTACATTTACTGAAAGAAAATTGAAAAATTTATTAAGCTCAAAAATACATCAAACTGCAATACTAATTAAGCAATCATGAATATTTAAACACTTGTAGATATTCAAAACACGTTTAAAAATAAATATAAGTGTTCAATTTAACGTGTAATCTTTATGATTTTATAATCTGCCCCAGATCCTCGTGTTGGTTAAAATTGAATTGTTTTATGATTAAATAAATAATGCTGTACGTACAAAATTAATTAATAAAATACGATAACTAAATGACCTTTGAATAAAAACAATAATAAAATGAAACATTAAATAACATCAATATTTTTTTTGTCGTAAAAAATACTTATAAATTTTTGGGATTGATGTTACGATTAATTTAATATTTTAAAAACAAAATAAAGCTTTTAAAAAAATTATTGCAAATAGAAAATTCACTTTATCCATAGACAAGTACATTTTAAGATTAGTAGAAAATTATACTCGATTGTCATCGACATATTTTGTTATTGGAAAAATTATAATAAAACTGAAATGCTGAAATAGGACAGAATAAATTCATGCATGAACATATATTATTAAATCATAAGACAGAGATTTGGAGTTATTTTTAAATAATACATTTGACGCTATACAATGCAATATTAATATATATAAAGCTAAATAACAATAAAACTAGAATATTATAAATATCTTTTTACATAATTCTTCAAAATAAGGAAATATATTCTTGGCGAATTCAAATAATTATACAAAGGCTAATTTATCATTATCGAGTTATATGGTACAAAGTTGTCCGGATCTAAAACATGATTTTTATGTAGATAATGTACTATTAAAGATAAGCGTTCCAATGCGGAAAGGAATCTTTAAAAAGAACTGGTGAAAATTAATAAAAGGCGGTCTTTTATATGAACTGATTATCGAATAAGCCATTTATTAACAAAATTTAAAAAAATTTTTTATTAATAGCTGATATGCATTGTAATATATATATATATATATATATATTACTTTAAAGTATCTTAATTGATTATTATTTATCAGTAGTATAAATACATGTATTTGTATGTATAATAAAATTTATACGTATTGTAGATATTATGTATATGGTGAAAATTGTAGATAATGCAACTAATTAAAAATTGAGAATTTTAAAGTAACAAAATGTTGTTTTTTTGGCGATTTAATATTGCCGTAAAACTAATATTATTATCGATTCTTCCCTTAAAACTTTGCGCAGATCTATTTATTATGCGTAGCTGATTACTTAATAATTATGAAATTTTAAAATAATGTTGGTTGTTCGTAGTTTTAGAAGAATAATAACGTATAATGAGAAAACAAAGTATACATAAAAATTAAATCAATCAAATCAAATTCAGTTTCAATCGCTGTCATAATCTAATAATTAGAATAATCAATAGTGTTATAACATGGTGATCGTAGTAGTTCGTTCGGATAATGACGAAATTTCGTGCATGACGCAACGACGCTATAGCAGGACTAGATTCACGAATCGCTTATACTTCGAAAACATCTTGCGTACGGCTGCAATCTCATAATCCGGTAGCAAGGGGAGTGAGTCACTAGAAGGGAAACATTTTCGTCGAATTGTATGCGGTAAATTTTATTACGCCGACGTCGGTCTCATCTCCAACTGTGAGAGTCGATTAAGCAATTTTATACCTACGAAGAAGAAAATCACTATATACCATTGCAAGTCTTCAAAAAAAAACTCTAATGTCATGCCTTTGAACAATAATAAGAAGTTTCGATCTTCGAGGTGTCATTTATTTTATGGATTTGGCACTCGGATTGCATTTAGACGAAGTCAAAATTAAATTCTTGAAGTACCTGATCGTGTTAACGAAGCGAATTTGAAGGGAACGACGCTAACGTTATGTCAGAAGGTCGAATATAATGTATACACTATGATTTTCGATAAACAGACTGTAATTAACATTTTGTATAGCACATCAGTTACATTACATATGTAAACAAACCCTATCACTTTTTGCAATAATTGAATTAAAAATCATTTATTATTAATTAAAAACCTTCAAGTTTCAATAAAAATTGCAAAAAACGAAATCAAAATATCCTAAAATTGATACAGCAATATGAAAATATTGTTATTTCAGCTAAAATTACAGGTAGAGAGAACAGTTGCGAAGAATAGGATCTTCTGCCCAGGTAAAATACTAAACTATTCAACGAATAACCGTTCGATTTTTTTTTTTATCAAACTCTATTATTATCGTGAAATAAAAAGCATAATCAAGTAAGCCAGATTTTTTTACCCATAAACATAATCTGAAATAAATTAAACTTATAATCTTTAACAATGATAAATACGAGGATGGCGGCATGACTGTAATTCCAATAAATCTCCAATAAAAAATATCCCAAGTATCAAGGCTATAAAGGCATAAATATCGAGAAAATTATTTCTTCGGTATTGAGTTGAATGTAGCCGGCTTGGAATTCAATCGAGCGAAGCTTATAATTAAATAAAAATGCTAATCTTAAATAACGTCGCTTAAGCATAAAAAAAAAACAAAGGACTTTGCATTGTCGTTGCTCGGGATGTCGACAGGGAAGGAAAAAATCCTGCTCGGCGTTGAAAGAGCGAGCCGCGATTCACCGGTGCGAGGCTCGCCGCGCGTAAGACTCCACCAGCCGACGGAGGAGGCCGACAGAGGATCGCGAGCCAGAGCATCGCAAAAGCTCCCGCGGACGAGGGGCGCCCGTGCGTGTGTGGGCTACTGTGGGCGCGCGCGCGCTTATGCGTGTGTTGGTGCGCGGCACAATGGACGGTCATTGGACCGGCCACGTCAGCTTCTCGGCCCCGCGGCAGATGCGCCGCCGATTCGCGACTGGGAGCAGCAGCGGCTGCCAGAGTGACTCGAGCGCTCGCTGTTTTTCCCTCACTCCAGCGGCGTCGGGACCGCGAGCCGCACCGCTGCAGACGGACGGACACTCGCAGGGCGGCCGGCCAAGAGGCTCGAGCAACTCAGCCGGAGAGAAGCGGCGAGGGGCTGAAGGGTGCGGGAGCCAAGGCGCGACGCTCGAGTCGACCCGGGACTGCCGGACCGAGCCTTGGCCCGGCTCCGGGGCTCCGCCGAGGCCGCTTCTTTTGAGGTTATAGCCGTGAGAGAGCCCTCGCGGATTGTTGCCGAGCAGGATGCAACCGAGGCCCGAGCCACAATGAAGCGAAACCTCATCAGCTGGTTCAAGTTCCTGGCCCTGGCGGTCTTCGCCGTCTTCCTCACGACCCTGATCTTCAGGCTCGTGCGGGGCCCTCGCACCACCCGGGACTCGACCTCCTCGCGAGACTTACCCTCGCGAATGAAGCCTCGGCCCGACGGGGACGCTGCTCCCGCGCTTTCCCCCTTGAAACAGGTACCGTCTCCGGCACCGTCGCCCTCCCGCTACTTCTCGTCTACTTCCATTCGTTTTACCCTGGTTTTACATTCGTTTTGCATTCTTTCAAGATCATCAAGGGCAAAATCGATTGGCACGATTACGAAGCCATTAGGCGAGACGAGAGGAGGTTCGGCGTTGGAGAACAAGGCAAACCCGCTGCTCTCCCTCCCTCGCTGGATTACGCCAAGTCCAAGCTCTACAAGGTAAATGGCTTCAATGCTGCCCTCAGCGACAGAATAGCCCTAAACAGATCCATACCCGATATCAGACATCCCAATTGTAAAAGGAAAAAATATTTGAGGGACCTTGATCCTGTCTCAATTGTGGTTTCTTTTCACAATGAACATTTTAGTACTCTGCTCAGAACTTGCTGGAGCGTCATTGATCGTTCGCCACCGAGCTTGATACGTGAAATTATATTGGTCGATGATGCGAGCACCAAAATTCAGCTCAAAGACAACCTGGATGAATACGTAAAGCAACATTTGCCTAAAGTTAAGATAATAAGACTACCCAAACGCTCTGGTCTCATAAGAGGGAGATTAGCAGGAGCTGAGAAGGCCACGGCCAATGTTCTTGTTTTTCTCGACTCTCACAGCGAGGCAAACGTTAATTGGCTGCCACCTTTGCTGGAACCCATAGCAAAAAATTACAAGACCTGTGTGTGTCCTTTCATCGATGTTATCGCTTACGAAAGTTTTGAATATAAAGCTCAGGATGAAGGAGCAAGAGGAGCTTTCGACTGGGAATTGTATTACAAAAGATTGCCCTTATTACCCGAAGATTTAAAAAATCCTACCGAGCCGTTTAAGAGTCCTATAATGGCTGGTGGATTGTTCGCTATCAGTGCCAAATTTTTTTGGGAACTTGGCGGTTATGATCCTGGCTTGGATATTTGGGGTGGCGAGCAATACGAACTTTCTTTTAAAATTTGGCAGTGTGGTGGTCAAATGTACGATGCTCCGTGTTCAAGAGTTGGACATATTTATCGAAAGTTTCCACCTTTTCCAAATCCTGGCCATGGAGATTTTCTTGGTAAAAATTACAGAAGAGTAGCCGAAGTATGGATGGACGAGTATGCAGAATTTATATACAGGAGACGGCCTCACTTGAAAGCAATAGACCCTGGAGATTTAACAGAGCAAAAAGCTTTAAGGGAAAAATTGCATTGTAAACCTTTTAAATGGTTCATAGAAAATGTAGCTTTTGATTTAGTTAAAGTTTATCCTCCCATTGAACCAGACGATTTTGGTTATGGCGAAATTAGAAATATTGGTGCGCCAAATCTTTGTTTAGATTCGAAAAGAAAAGATCAAGATGAAGTTGTCGTTGAAATTTGCAAGAAAGATAATACAAAAATCAAAGGGGAACAAGAATTTCAATTAACATGGCACAAGGATATTCGTCCTTATAAACGAACCGAGTGTCTGGACGTTTCAAAGGGGGATGAAAAATCGCCAGTAACCTTGTATCCATGCCATGGCAATCAAGGAAACCAACTTTGGCGCTACGATGTGGAAAAACAGTGGCTGATTCATGGACACGGACTTAGATGCCTTGATATAAATCCATCGAAAAAGAGAGTCTTTGTTACTGGCTGCAATGATGCATCCTCGACGCAAAAGTGGCGAATTGAGCATGTCAACATGAAAGCAATAAACAATTGGGAGTATGTTACTGTATAAGATCATATTAGTATCAAATTGCCATATTTGTAACTAGTCATTGTTTTCAATATTGTGAAGCAGAAAATTGTTGTGTTTTTTCTTATGTATAAAAGAATATTTTAATGTCTTGCCAATGATCAATTCATTATATTGGAATATTGAAAAATTCTTATATTAGGCTAGATTTGGCATTATTATTTAAATGAGCAAATGTGCCTTATAAGATATTAATTAAAATTGTAAAACGTATTTGTATGAAAACGATAATTCATGATTAATTTTAACGAGGAAATCATGTCTTTTCAATATGGTAGTTACAGATTATATAGATTAATTTAATATTTAATTATTTTTCATTTATTTAGCTTCTATAAACTGAATAGACAAAACTTACTTAAAGTATAGCTAAAATTACCTATAATAAATTTTTATACGATACTTTTTTTTTAATTTCTTTTCAAAGTATATTATGATTTGTTATCTTCGTTTGCTAAGTTTTTTTTTTTTTTTTTTTTTTATTAAAGGTGTAGGAATTGATAAATATTTTATTACATTATACTAAAGGGTCTAGTAATTTGATTTCATAAGTTTTTTAATCTATTTTTAAATATTAATGTATAGTTTAGCAAATTGTAAAAAATTCGAAGTACCAGGTTTTTTATGAAACAAAAATATACGTTGATACTATTATCAATTATTGTTACGTAGATATACCATATCAGAATTTTTAACAGTGCATTTTCCTTTAGAAATTATAAAAATAAAAAATTAGCAAAATATTTTTTAAAATATGCTAGTGAAGTACTTCTACCTGCAGCAAATTAAATACTCTACACAATATGTATTAATACATAAGAACAAATGTAATTTATTGACGTTTAACATTTTAAGATGAACATTTTTTTATATTTGCTAGAGCCTTTTTTTATAAAACTATTTGTATAATATAAACTATGATGGCTCTAGTAAAGTCAATAAAGTATCTATTTAAAATTTGTATAGATTTGCAGTGATCATACAAGAAACTCTGTGATAACTCTGTGAATTCCATAACAAGAAATTAATGTAATCCCGGTTATTCTAGAACATTAACGAGATCGTTTGATTCTTCATTTATCATTCATCACTGAATATAAAAATAGCATATAAAACATTAAGATTAAATTAATTATTTTAAAGACGATTTGTCTTCCTGATATTAAAAGATATTGATAAAAATCATAATTAAGTATTATTTGTTTTGTATCATTGAAAATTGCTCTTGCTTCCGAATAATGTATGTTGTATATTGATATCATTATAAGTATATTCTTTATAATGATACACGAATGAATGATTTTATACATAAAAAATTTATATAATACAAATTTTAGAATTTTAGCGTTTGGAAACATTACGACGCATGCGAATGTAAAACTTTCTAGAATATGTTTCATTAAGATTTGTTCATTCCTTGTTTTCTTATGAAATTGAAATGTACATTGCAATAAAAGCTTTAGGAATGAACAACATCTAAAGTATTCTAATAAAAAGTTTCACAGACTATCGATCGCTTACCTATATGAGATAATTTTATTATAAACTGTGCCAATCATTCAATATAAAAAATATTAAATCTGAGATATTAACATAAGATAACTACGTCGTGTAAAGGAGGATCTGTCTTAAAAATTTAAATAAAAATTCATATTCGAACAATTATTAGCATGTAAGATTTTTAATCCATAATGATTTAATTTTACAATATGATGAATTTGAAAAGTTTAACATTTGTTATTAAAAAATTAAATTTTACTAATATTAAGTTATTTTATCTTTATTTTACAAACTTTTTTTAATTTTATCCATGTACAATTAATTAAAAAAATAAAATAATGGACCATATATACATATTTATTATTGTTGTTGTTGAACCTTATTTTTTTTGCATACATATTTAAGACAATCGAATGTTTTTCATCAGTAAAATAACATAATTAACATAGACCAAAATAATTTCCTTTAATTTTCGTAATTTTGTAACGTTATTTGCAATGTAATTCAGATACTTAATTCACAAGTAATAAAATATAAATTATTCAGTTTTGATTTATCGTTTTCTTTTTCATAATAATTATTTACATTTCAAAACAAATAGTCAAGCTAAAATTGTGAATAAAATTGAGTGAATCATCAATAATAGCTAACGCGTAAAAGAATAAAGTTATTTATTTTAGAAGTTTCTAAATTTGAAGTTTTCTACGTTAGACTTCAATGAAAATTGAAAAAATATTAAATACATGATATAATTAAGAACGGTAAAAATGTGCAGAATAATAAACGTAGGTATAAAAATAAGTGACACAGGCCTCGGAGTTCAGAAGAAAAATTTACAATATTCAAAAGAATCAATTGAATCTCATACGGTACCGGCATATGTAACATCTGCATAATCAAAGATACCTGTCAATTAGTTTAATGTATATTCTACTTTATATTATATAAATAAGTAAGAAGTATTGCATTCTCAAAATTCATGAATAATATTTTCCTTTTTCGAGGGATTATGGAATTGCAAATTTTTTGGCATTATTTGATAAATTTTCACTTGCGTCAAAGAAGCAAGGTGATGATTGGAAAAGGCGATAAAAAGTATTTGAAGAGTTAAAAACACTTTTGAGTACAAGCACGTATGTCAACTTACCGAAATTTTGCAAAGCTATTAACACTTTCGACGAATGCAGACAACAAGGGGTTAATTGTGGCATCACCGCGAACTATTGCATTTACCAGCAGGCCACTTAATGAAACTGAAAAAAGTACTCTACAATTGAAAAGTAATGTTTCTCGATAAAACTAGGAATTTAAAAAATAAATGACTTTAGTAGGGTTACCTAATTTACAATAGTAACAGGATTACTCTCTACCAAGGAGTAATTCTGCATTTTAACATTCTTTATTTCATTTTTCCGTAAAAGCTCGCCGGGACAATTTTTTTTTTGTTCTAAAAATTCAAACAAATAAAAGTAAATCTAAATTATTTGATTTTCATGATATTTATGTCGTTCTTCGTTTCGTAGATAAAATTCAAATATAAGAGAAATACAAATAATGTACGTTAAGCAAGAATATCATACGGAATCATTGTAATTTTTAAGTGTTTACATTAAAGATATTTGACCAACATTGTTGTTATAATATTTAGAATATTGGCGATCCCAATTATGGCCGTTTTTTCGATCCCATGGATTAGTGTCAGGGTTTTAGATAGTACGATTCATAGCAATTCAAATAACGTAATATATGCGTTTCCGTATCTGCAATTTCCTTATATCAGTGTTTCTTAGCTTGTTAGTCACGTAGTATAAAGTCGGCCTACAGTAATTACGACTGGGATCGTTTGTTTGTGCCCGAACGTGTCTTCTAAAAGCGTCTTACCTCTATTTCGATCGGCATTACAATAGTTAATCACGCAGATACATCGTATAATGTCGTACTTGTCTTGTAAGGGTTTTTAAATTTTGATACATTAATCTTCGCCAATCATTAAGAGAGCATAATGCGGAAACAGCTGTTATCTTACAAATAATTTTAAGGTCGAATAAGGTAAGTAATTGCTTGCTAAAGCCAACTAATGCCAAGTTGTTGGCTAATAATAAAAATCTTTGAATTTGACAGAAATTAACAGCTACGAAGTAATATAAGTACAAAATGAAAATGTTAATATGTTTCGGAAAAATACAACGACTTAGAACCCCTAGCAAGAGTGTTTTTGTCTACCTTTAAGGCATATTTGATTAGACCATAATATTGCTTAATAAATCTTGGGCAGACATGTACAAATATTTAAAATCTTACATAATATTATATTGGCTTCCTAGTTTATTTTTTTTTTTAATTTTTTCAACGTATGTAATCGACTGATACACCTAATTCGAGTTTCAAGTACTCGTTAAACTATTTTCTGGACTCTTCCAATAAGAAAGCAAGTCGTTTTACGCGGAAACCCTATTTTTAAAAGATTAAAGAAAAAAATCGACTAAAATCATATGAGAAAACAAAATGATAAAAATTGAATCGTTATTAATTTAATTTTTATGTTAATTTGTGTGTGTGTGTGTGTGTATTCTACATTCCCACCCTATACGGTCTCGAAAATGAATTAATCCTGCCATCGGCCGATTGCCTTGCGGCTCGAAATAAGGTCTTGAACTTTCGGAGGATTCCACAAATCGAGAGTATTCGCGTAGCCCCCGGTACTTTATGTTCGTGCAATTAATACGAAAGCCTCTGCGTTAATAATTATATTGATCAGTATCATTCTCATGAAAATTATCATCAATATTTCACATTATCCGCGAAGCACTAACAGTCTCGTACAGCTATAAGTCGGACCAGACTCGTAACGGTGAGTTTTTGCGAAATAATGAGGCAGGAGTTAAGCTTAGTATCTGGCATTTTTGTTAAAATTTTACATCAAGATGACGCTTCTTTTACAAATACTATTTACATATAGCGATAGTCAAGATGGATTTTACACTAAACTTTCTAACTCGCAAGTTTACTTATGCTACGCCCATCTAACGGATTTGCGAAGGAGTACGTTGCAATGCTTCGGAATCCATCTATTATCTATCGCAGACCTATTACTCATCGCCTGTCGCGAATACTTTAACCCTCCGGCATTATTCGCGGTTTGTTCTAACTATCGTAAACATGATAAAATCTTACCATTTTCCGGCGTCAATCGAAATGCGATTCAAACTCGAATAAGCCGAGAGGACTGGTGTGTTTCTTATTTGAACAAGGTGAAGAGAGAGAGAGAGAGAGAGGCAGGATGGAGGTCTTGACTAGCCGAATGACTTTACTAGGATAAAGGAGGGTCTGCCGAATAAATCGACCCGAGGAGAGCAGTTTTAGCACTGGTTAGCCGAACAATTTCACCTCGGAAAAAAAGAAGGCCAAAGATTCTCTTCGGTTTGCCCGATCAGGAGGAATGGAAAGACAACCCCGATTTGCTGCATGCATCAGTTATTATAGTCCGAATTTCGGTCGCGATTGGTGCTACGGAAGGAAGCGATCCTACGAGCTGAAGCGCCTTCCCCGCCCCAAGCCGCCAAACCCTCGCACTTAGACCGCTTCCATTCGCACAAAACGCCCGGTTTTCTTCTATATTATGCTTTTCATGTTTTTTAATACGACATACGCGTCTCCCTTCCTCCCCCCAGAAACCACACATTTTCACACACGCTCTTTTCATCTATCTTGCGCGCATACTCTCCCGAACCCAAACACAACATCTAGCCGCGAAATTTACACGCGCTTACGTACTCGTATGCACTCACTTACCTAAGCGCAACCTACTTCATATGCACCCACACTCCTCTCAAATTCACACATGCTCTCTTTCTCCCTCTCTCTCTCTCTCTCAAGGCCTGCCGTTGCAGTATAAATATGTATATTTCAAGTATTGAAATTAATACAAGAATATTATGAATGAATAAATTAAACTTACCGTATAATTTAGCGAAAAATGTTAAATATTAATAATATATTGCTAAAAAAAACATAAAACCTGTAAAAGAAAAAGGAGCTACGTACAACTAAGCCTGAAAAGCTTATTTAAGCAAATATTTACTAAACTAATTTAGTAGCAATAAATTAATTGTAGAGAATCAAATATGTGCATTAGAAGTTCGCATAGAGTTACGAGAAAAGTATTAGAAAAGTATATAAAACCTACATTATAACAGAGCGGGTGTCATTTGAATACAAGGCAAGCAGATTACAAAAAGAATAAATATATATTAATTTATATAAGACTAAAAACTATGTAGCTGACCTATTTTGAGAGAGTGTGCAATAAAAAGTAGGAGCCTTCTGAAAGATTTAAAAAAAACTCCTGTAAAAGCATAAAAAATTTATGAGAAAAAAAGTTGCAAAAGTCTTGCAGCATATAAACAGACCATATATATTCCTCGATTAAAAAGGAAATAAGTCAGTAATCCTTTACATACTATAAAGCGAAGTACGTTAAAATATTGATTATTATTAAAATTTCTTATTGATAAATATTAGCTTGAATCTTTTTTAACATAACGAACTGTCGATAAAAAAAATGGGTAGTGATTATCTGACATAGTGTAACTAATATACAATGATCAAATAGCTTGTATCTTCCAAATTATATAAGAACAACAATTTCAAGTGAATACTACAAATAAAAGAATAAATAATAAAAAAGGAAGTTTCATTACATCATACCAAAAAGAGACAAACTTTATTAAAAAGGAACTTTTGAAAAGGAGAAATACTTTAACCATTACTTTAAATCAATGTTTTTCCGACTATCTGTGCATACTCAAGTTTTTGCAATTTTGTATATATCAAGACCTTGATATTGTCTTAAACTTCATATATTTCTTAAAACTTACATAAAAAACTAATTGAAATAAAACAATAAATCAGGAGTTTGTCTAAAAATATATTGCATATAATTAATAGTACTTTTGTATTTATTTTAACTTGAAGCGTAAAATTACATTATCAATTTTCGGTTTATTTTGTATCAAAGACATAAACTAATAATAAAAAATTGTTACGTTATTCCACTCCTGTTTAACGCTAGTTGTAAAAGTAAAAGGAATTGAATCTATAAGATTTAGTTTTTGTACATTTTCTTTTTTTTTGAGTGTTTGAAAATTTCAATTCTTGTTATATTATGTCACTGAAAGCTTAAAAATTTTGAATTTTTTACAATCAATGATAAATTTTTAATATATTTTTTTGTACTTTATATTAATATAACCTTTTAAAATTCAACCACGCATTTTTCTGTTTAAATAATTTATAAATAATAATAATTTATTATTATAAAGTAGTTTAAAAGAAAAAAACTGTTTTAACGTTTTTATATATTTTATATTCACTTATTATAAATATAGCTAGCCTGTACATTTTTTATATTAATCTGTCTTATTAGATTATAATGATCCAACTAAAAATTAAAATTAGATGATTTAACATAAGTGTAATTTTAGTATTATTATGTCAGTACAATATAAGTATGTCATATACTTTATAGTATTAAGATCTTTTCCAATATTTTAAAACTATGTAAATGTCTAATAATTACGATGCAGGGGTACTTAAATTAACCTTTCAAATTAATCGAGCCGTTTTTCCAATAAAAAAGTAACTTCGTGTTACAAAATGATATATGTATTTCATTGCAAATAAATTAAACAATAATAAACTTTTAATTTATAAATGGCTGAAGTATGATTTATGTACTACCATATCTTTAATTATTTGTTGAACATTGGAGCATCCTGTAATTAAAACAAATGAAAGTATTTAAATGAAAACGCTGTACTATGTTTTATAAAATATAAAATAGATATGTTTGTAAGCAGTCACGAATAAAGAACTCGAAAGATCTGATTTGAAAATTAAAATCAATTGCTTTATTCACAATATTTCCAATTATAAGCTTCGTGAATATTTTACCTGATAATGCAAATGCTAGATCAATCTCATGCCTCATGATTTCGAGTACAGTTCGAACCCCTTTTTCACCTCCACTGGCTAACCCCCACAACACTGGTCGTCCAAAAAATACCTGGGAGAAGATAATTCAATTTAAAAAAAATTATTTACATTAAAAAATGAGGAAAATACGATTTTCATTACAAACTGTTACCATTTTAGCCCCTAAGGCCAAGGCTTTGAAAACATCAATTCCTTGCGTAACACCACCGTCCAAGTAAATCTCAATTTTGTCAGAAACGGCCTTAACGATATCCTGTAGTGCTTCAATCTATAATAAAGATTTTTTTTTTATTGCCAATTACACCGCTATACTCAAAATATTTTTCACCGTTGCTGGCGTTCCATCAATTTGTCGAGCTCCGTGATTTGAAACCAAAATAGCATCAACGCCATATTCAATTCCAAGCAATGCATCTTCTGCTGTTAACACGCCCTTTAAAACTATGGGTAACTTAGTAACACTGTGAATAATAAAAAATTTTAATAATTTTCTAAAATAATTGATAATAAAGTTACAAAAAAATCATTATAGTGACGTAAATCAATGTACATTGAAACAACTTCAAAAGCACGTTAATTTATTATTAAACAATAAGTATAGCTGTGAAAATTAGAAGACGTCAAAATTTTGAAATCAATTATAAATATTACCTTTTCAACCACGTGATTACTTGCCAGTCCAGTGAATTATCAAAAAGACTTGAAACATATTCGCTAAGGCCTGAACCTTCCTTACATAAGTGAATCTTTTGGGATAGGTAACCTTCGAAATTGGCAAGCCTGCGTATTAAATGCGCATTTCAACAATGTAAATAAATGCACAAATAAATAAATTAACGTATGTTGTAAAAGAACCTCAAGTGCCCAGGCAATGTAAATTTATTTTTAATATCTCTCCTTCGATCTCCAAACATTGGAGTATCAACGGTAAGTACCAAAGCCTTGAAATTGGCCTTTTCTGCCCTTCTTATTAGATTTAAAGTAACTTTTCTATCTAAGTAAACATACAATTGGAACCATTTTATAGCTTCCGGAGCGGTCTGTGCTACTTCCTCAATGCTGCTCGTAGAAATTGTTGATAGAATAAATATTGTTTGTGCCGCTTCAGCCGCTGCGTAAGAATTAAAAAAATGTATTTAATTATTTGTCTCAACATAATTATTCTTTGTTTACTATTGTTATTCTTTATTTAGGTCTGAAATAGATAAGGTAAGGCCTGCAATACATTATATAATTATAATGAGCAATTATGTAATAGGAAAATATGAGTTTATTCGGTGAACTTGCTTCTATAACGATAGCTTGCATTTTAAAATTACATGAGAAAATAATTTAATCAAACTTCTCACTCGCAATGGGTTTAGTGAACTCGCATTCCCGTTAAAAAATTTTATCTCAAAATAAATAACTGTGTTACTGCTGCATCATAATTAAATTTTTATCGTCGACACAAGATTTGTAAAAAACACAAATAGTAATATTTTACAATAAATTAAATTCTATACAAATTATAAGCCTAATAATTGAAAAAATTGTAATAAATCTTATTTAACAAGCGTCGCGGTTTATTTAATAATTACGAAATATATTATCGTATCAAATGTCGAATGTTTTATTGATTTACAACAACGTCAGTTTATTACATAAACTTCTGTACTCTCTGGATCGCTAATAATGTAAACACGACGTACAGTGTTTAGATAAGAGTTTTAAAAAATTAGAAGCAACGGCATAATCAAGCGGATTATATTGAAAGAAGTAATAATAATAACGTGCCTTACCCTTGGCACTGGCACATTCACCATCTGGATGTGCCATTCGTTGCATTGCCGTTGGTGAAATGCCTAGAGGCATTGAAATCTTATGCCCCAATACCGTTGTGCTGATATCTCTCTTCGACACATTTCGCAATACTCGAGGACGTATTCGTATTCTGAAAATGAATAGGTGAATACCAATGATAAGTGAATTCATGTACTGAGGTACAATTAACGAGAGACGAGAAAAGTAAAAAAAATTATAATACTTATATACTAATGATCCACTGAAATACCTTAGTTCTTGAACTCGTTTACATTAAAAACCTCTCATTTTACAGAAAAGTTAATAGACAAGGACATCCTCAAAAAATTATAATAATAAAGAGATGCGTTCGTATTAAATATTCAGATTTCATATTAAATATCTGAAAGTATAAGAATTTTCTTTAGATAAGCTGTTAATGAACGCAATTCTAAACTTGAAGCATAATTGGTATTACGAGAATTCCTTTTCTTAATATATTTTTGTAAATAAATAATGAAAAATGAACAAAGACGTTTGCCTTTGTTTAGTAAATTATTGTGATACTTTAAAAATATCAAAAATTTATTATCCGTTACTATACAGTTTCAATTGCATATTTTATATTCAAAGTGTAATAATAATTTAATGTGGTGTAACGAAAGTCTGTGTCTCATAATATAAAATAAACATCCATTTTTGGTTTATATTTTTAAAACTAAATCCATTTTCTGTAATTTTGTTTTTTATTATTGTTTAATAAAATATCCCAAAGATGCCAATTATTTATCCCAAAATTATAACTACTTACGGGAATATAAAAATCAGAAGTGCCAAGATTATGGACTTGATGCATGCATAATAAGCATAACAAACAAAGTGTATGACTTTACAGAAATAATTAATTAATTTGACGCAATATTATTTAATAAAACAAAACTTGATATTTCCTGATACACTTTATGTTACTTTGCACTTCTGATTTATGTCTATGATAATATAAACACAAATGCGTACATACTCTTTAAATGCTTCCTTGTTCCATCTTAAAGTAATTTCATCCCCAGCCCCGCTTGTATAATAATCTCGTGCAGCAGGTGCTAAGTTATTTAATGCGTAGTTTTCGAAATCTTGGATACAGATAAAGCGATCCATCCTCAACTATGCATTACAACAATTTTCCTTGAAAAATAAAGGATTTTTCATTGTATTATTACGAATATTAGAAGAAAAAAACTGTACTTCGTGGGTAGAATGAGATAAAAACGAATGATCTTAATTTTAGTAATAAGATGAATGTAGCTTTTATGTGAAATATGAACCGATTATTATAAACCGTCGTATAAAAATCAAATGGTAATACCAGTGTAGTAATGTGGATACTTAGATATAATCAGCTGTAACACAGAACGAGGCTAAAGCAATAATTTTTAATGTTCTTGAAAATATTCTTGAAGCGACAAGGTTCTTAGCCCTAAAATAACGACACTGCCTTAGCCGACACTTCTATTCAATGCCAATGTAACTGATAAGCTCAAAGTTTTCTTGATTATACACGTACCCCACTCACTTCTATTCCCATCGAGTGTTGCACACAAAACAGTGGAAATCTTTGCGAAACGCTAGCGATCAGAAGACACGACTGATAAGAATGGGTAGACAAGATATAGTATTACGTACCTATAGCTACGTAAACATATAAGTTAGTTTAATGCCGAGAGAATTCCATATTTACTTGAAAATCATCATTAGAAGGATTATAATATAGCTTTGATTACTAACCACAATTTCTTTAATTTATCATCTTTTATACGTTTTGTGTACATAAATATTAAAAGAGTTGCAATATTATTAAAATTAAAAAGCTCTACTCTGTGATTGCATATAATGTATACAGTTTTTATAAACAAAATTTGAAGAAATTGTTTGCTACATGTGTGAAAAAATGTATGTTGCTTAAATTACGCAACATTTTGATAATCAACTATAAAGAACGAAGCGTACGCTCGACAAAAGAATAATTATCATATACTATCAAATTCATTAATTTTTTAAATTAAAATATTTTGCATTATTATTACAACATTATTGAAGTGGAAATTTTTTTTATACCAAATATTAAAATACTTTTTGTTTTATTTTAAATTTGAAACAGAATTTTAATTATAAATTTATATACGTCTTTTTTTAATTTGAAAACGTTTAAATTTGTATAGAATTATAATATTTTAATATTTTACATCTAACTTATAAGATTGCTATATAAGTACAATATTTACGTTATGTCATTTTTACTTAATAATATACAACTCTTGAGCTTACATTTTTGTTATATAAACTTATTTAACGTCCTTTTTGATTACTCTGCTAAATACTGTATTTATAGTTATATTAACATTTACAAAAATATGTGTAATATTTACTTTTTTTATTACTAATTTATAATTGAAGAAATAACGAAGAAAAAATTAATAGTCTATGAAAATATGCACTACAAGAAAATATCGAATAAGATTGAAAATGAGATACTTAAAAGTAAATAACAGCCTAACAAAGATTTTTGGTAGCATGAAACTAATTAACTAAACGATCTAATACAAGAAATATTTTGCTTTGTGTTTTTTTTTAAATTAGATGCTCATTTTTACACTGATGATAGAACAAAAGTTTATTAATCTTTTTCAATGGAATATATAGGCATCTATCATGCTAAATATTATATTATTTGAGAAAAATATCGTGGACCATTTTGAGCTCTAAATCATCAATATGCGTAAAATGTTTCCGTGTGCCAGGTAATATCAAAATTTATGTATTATACAATATTATAATTAAAATACAAAGCTACTATGTAGTTTACTAGCCTATAATTAATACTTTCATTACGTATTTTATAATTTAGATACACGGGCAAATACATTTTATGAATTATGTATGATGCTGTGTAGATGGAGTCAAAGGCAGTACATGATAGCCTTTTTCGTTTATTACTTTTTGCATGATCTCTAGCTCTTGTATTGCCAAAATTCTCGATATCAGTGGTATTTTCACTTCGATGTCTCTATCTGGCATCAATGTAAATTCTCTTATCATTGGTATTTTCTTAAAACTTTTATTAGCTATACATTTTTTCTCGAAATTTAAGTGAGTGGTAAGAATCTTAACAATGAAAATAATTAATGTTCAATAAGTATTTTTTAATTTTATATTGCAATTTATAAGAAAAAAATTAACATTAAAAAATTGTATTTATTTATTAATTTATTTATTATTTATTGTTTTACAAATTCATCTACGTATAACTTACAAACATAAGATAAATTATTTGGCTAATTATTTGCGGAATATTTGTAATTAGTACATGATGTCCTCTGTTTTTTGGATAGTTAATCATCATTCTCATAAAATATAGACACTTTCGTGTTTTATTTAAATAATATTATTCAAAACTTTTATTAATAATACATATATATAATTTTCTTTTATAGACGAGTAAAGTAAAGAAGAAACAGTTGAAACACTTTAACATATTGTACTTTACTTATTATTTGTTCGCTACTGCCACTCTCCATACCTGCTCTTACCCCCTTAAGGCCGATATTCTCGTTATCTATAATCAGTCAAGTCTACGGCGTAACCTATCTTACTTGAAGTAGATCTCCTCTATTTCAATCATACTTAAAAAAAAGTGTAAAAATTTATTTCAATATTATAACTTTATGCATTATTTTAGCATATATCAGCTTACCGCATTTAATTGCTAAGAATTTTTTACTACTCTTTCCATTCTAAACTGAATGATCATTGATACTGTTTCAGGAATCTAAGCACGTTTTTCTAAGTTTGTACTTAATTAAATAAATTTTTTAAATTTTTATCTTCCATTATATAAAATCATTTGTTAGACTTTACTCGCACTATTCATTCAAAGCTCATTAAATAAAATATTTACATTGATAACTTAATTTAAAAACTGGCAACTAAAGTATTAAAAGATTTTTACCATCAGGGCATTGCACACGATATTTTAATAAACCATACTTGAATAAAGTAATATCGATACAAATCAAAACTTTAATTTTTATTTAGTAAAGATTAAACTTATGAGACAGTTATAACTGTATGGAATTAAAAAAAATTAAAAAATTTTTGCGATACTATTTGATCCCTACGTTCGATATCTCTCACATTTCATTTACAAACATTAAAATACGTAAAAAAATGAATTTTTTAATGAGGAATTAAACAAGGGAGTCAATTTTTTCCAATTAAAGTAGGAAAACGTGTGATAGAAAGTAATTTTTTGAATTCTTATAAGCGATGACAGTTTTCGAGAAATAAATGTCGGCTCGATTAAACATAGAATATACTAGATGAATTGTATAACAGACCAGAAAAGCTGTTTCTTAACTGAAAATTTGAACTGTGCGACGAGTTATAAAGAGAATTAATTCGTTCATAAATCAGTCCCGTCGATGAGCGTATTAAAAATGAATTTAAACCTGCGAGAGTTGCTGCTTCGCTTATATACCGAGGATATTGCAGCTTAGATAATTAGGTATTTTTTTTTTGTAATTATGCCCAATCATTTTAATAAAAAAATACCGGTAATTTTCCCTAGTAATTTTATTATTAATTACGCAAACGAAATTAATTTATTAATTAATGAGCTTTATCTACGTCTCCTCTGGAACAATGTAAAACTGAGTCACAATTTGGTGGGAACGTAGACGACGTCCTTTGTTACGTTACACAAAGGAAATCAGAGCTCATCACATGTGCATCTCATGTTCATTGTTTCTATATAAGATAATCTATCTAAATCTGCACTATGAAAGGGAGGTGTTGTTAAAAATAGCCTCTGGTCGCACTAGGTTTATTATTAAATAAACATAATTGTCAGTGAATTAAAAAGTTGTTGGTTTTTAGAAGCTTTAGAGGCTCTCGCAAAATTACAAAAGCAAGAAAGCAAGGCGAAGAGAAAATTACATCTCGGTGTCCACTCAACCGCGAATTACTTCCTCGAGTATCTTTAAAATGTTCCGAGCTCTGAGAAATAAGAGAGCCCCGAGCATCAGCAATAAGCGGGCTATAGAATTTAGGGCCACATCGATCCAGCTTTCTAGACGGAGCCCGGTAAGTTAAAGTCGGCTACCGAATTTCGCAGAGCCTCCCCTTTCATTTCCATTAGCGAGGATAACCGTTGCCAGACTAGGCGCTTGGTACGTAGTCCTGCGGTCGCCGGCACCCACCCTGAGCACACGCAGCCGCATACGTAGGTATGCCTAGGTATTACGAGGCTGAAATACCGATTCCAGCTGGCACGTACCTGCTGCGCCAATTTCTACGAGCAATGCAGAGTCCGGGCTCGGTGGTTAATATTTCGAGTGAAAGCAATGCTCTTACCGGTTCAAATGGACCCAGCGAAGCTTCGGGGGTGCGAAACTTTTGACGCTTTTCTCTTCCTATTGCAGCTTTCGGAAACGGTAACTACGAAGGGTTACCATTATTGTGAAGAATATTAATGACCTCCAGCCACGTTAAATTATCGGCAGCAACATGAAAAAGCCACGAGTTGGTACGACTTTTCGGTATATTTATCATTACTTCTGTTTTAACTGCTCTGATTTCAATAAAATATATGTGTAGCAAGAGTAATATATATATATATATATATATAGATGGTATCTATAGTAATATTAAAAGAAGACAGTTTATTACAATAATGAAACATTATATTGCTGTTCTTGGCTTTTAAGGTCATGTTGATTTACATTTAAATCTATTTTTGTAAAATAATAAATCCATAGAAATGATGCATTTTTATTCAAAAATTTGATTCAAATTGAAATTAACTACATTAACGGTCTGTATAAATAATAGAAATATTCTTAAGCAGATTGTTTCAGCATACTAATTTATTTATTTTTATTCTTCTAAGGTCTTTTGAATAATTTTACTTTTATAATTACAACTTTATGATTATTTTAACGAGCTAATTATTAAAATTTCATTGCAGTAATTGAATATTTATTTAAATATTTTTCATAAAAAAATATGACAAACCACTCACTTTTTAAAGCTACTTGTAAAAAATTTCATATTTTTTTATAGAAAATCCCTTTAACAGTTTCAATTAATTAAAATTTAGCTGAAATTCTTATATTAATAATTTCTGATATGCTACGAAAATAAAAATATATTTTCTCTAAAATGTTACACTATTTATAATTTTAGTTCAACATAATAATTATGTTAAAAATTTGTATTATATATTAATATATTATATGTACTTATTATTATTATTATTAAATTCTATAATAATTATTTGTTAATTTTGATATAGTTCACCTTCTATGTATAACAGAATTTTAATCCCTGCAAATTCTTAATCACGCACATATGCCCACACTCTCTCTCTCTCTCTCTCTCTCTCTCTCACGGTTCAAGTGCAGTCTCCCTTAAAATAATCTACTTATAATTTAATTCATTACTATAATATCGAAACTAAATATTTTGTCAGTAAGAAATATTTTCTGTCATCGCAAATTACTGTCCGATTTGATGGTTATCTAGACTACTGAAAAAATTAATTTTTTAACGTTTGCTGTGACCTAAAATCCATTCTGAAGCTGTAACAAATTTCCCACTGGATCGCCAGGATATTGTGGTATTTCTTCTTAAAAAGTGTTCACACAAATCAGATAAAATCTGTACTTCAGCATGTCATTTTCCCACTGAGCTAACTTGAGCATTTTTCTACAACTTTTTGAATCTTGATAAAAATACTTGGCACAATTTTATTTTATTCTTCTTCGTAAGAGTATTTGCCGACCAACGAATCAAAGTGTGCATTTTAGTTGCCACAGTTTCACAATTGAGCCCTTGCACCTGCTCGACCATACGACACATTCACAGGCAATCATCCAGCAGTCCATTCATGCACTCAAATTACAATCATACACCTCATACCTATTTCACCTATTATATAAGCCCACTGGGATGGCGCAAAACAAAATACTTATAAAAAAAACCCAATATGCATATATCTACTGTTGCATGATTGATTTGATGATAATATAGGATAGATTACATATATCAACGTTCAATTTTTTATTTAAGTTTTCCTTTAAAACATTAGAAGCCACTTCGTGCCATATCTGTAAGATTTAAGCGAAAGAAATTGTAACCCCGTGCAGTTTAACTTCTTAGCCTCACTACATCAAACCATTAGTTTTTCCTCTCTTCCTCCTTCCTTTTACAATTCATTTTTTCATTGAAAAAATTTGATTTTACAGACTTCAATGTTTTACGGCTTATTTTTTTGACATCTGTCGTCAATATTACTTACAAACGGATCGTAATTTTTTAGATAAAACGCATAATGGACATTTAATTGTCTCATTACCAATTTGTATAAAACAGCAACTATAGTTATAAAATATTTAAGCAAGTAAAAAGATCGTCATTAGAACAAAAGGTAAATTTATCATTAAAACCACAGCCTAAATTCCATCTCATGTACTTAGTTGTACAAGCCGAAAAAAGACATCTGCAGTCGGACATAACAAAATTATTTGGTATATAAAATGGAATCTCCATTCGGGTCATCGTGTTCACATACTAATAACATTTGAAATGTAAATAATCCAAAATCTCATATTTTTAAGTAAATATATTTTCGTATAAATGATAATTTTTATTATTGTAATTACTAAAGTTAAGCCACGTACGAATAAAATATATTGAATGGTTAATGTACGCATTTAAATTATTTCCTATTTTTCAGTATTGAGGCTGAATTATAAGAATTAAATTTAACAAATTTTCATTTTAAAAAATCTCAGTTTTTTCGCTTTAAATTGCAATACCTGAAATAAAAATAATAGTAATAAATGATAATATTAATCTAAAATTTTTTTTACTCATCAACTGAATCGCCTCAGTTGTTAAAATGTTTTGTGGTCTTAGAGCGCCATGACTTCCCAAATTAACCACTGAAGACACCGCGAAGAAATACTTATGAATCGTGGTCGGCAAAAAGTATATAAACTGTATAAATGTACAAAAAATACAATGCTAAGCTTCAATAATTTAATGGACTGATAGAAATAGTAGGGAAAAAATTTATACAATTGAGTATATTGTTGAGAATAAACAAGAGTTTAATGGAACAGTTGTATTTATTATTAGTTTAATCAATTAGATTTACATGCAACCATGTAAAAAATGTATTAATAAAAGTTTTTTATGCAATAGTTTTATCATCGACGTTACAGCTTGCGAATTTCGAATAATTGTATCTTTATTTTAAAGAAATACGAGAAGACTTTTTTCGAGTCATTAATTTAATATTGAAAGGAAGATTTCTTTTTTTTTTGCTCAATCAGTTGTCGAACGCTACACTATTTAAACATTAAATTGAATCTTATTTTACGAAGCAAAATAATATTAATTGATGAATATTTAAAAAAAAGATAATAATAAATTAATATTGAAAAGACTTTTTTCATTTGAAAATTGGTTAAATTATTTTTTAAATCTTTACAAGTATGCAGTTTATTATTATGTAAAATTAAAATATATTCGCATCGTATATAGAAATATCTTAATCAAACAATTTTTTAATTACATGGACAAAAAAAATTGTTTTTAAAAAGTAACAATTCCTAATAATAATAGTAGCAATAAATAAATATATATATATATATATATATAAAGTAATCATTCCTTCAGTATTGCAAAAAAAGGAAAATCATGAAAAATCTTGCAAAATGATGCTTTGATAAAGCTGACCCATTATTTTTTATCATTAGAAAATAACACTACCCATTGTTTCGATGGGAACCGTCAATAAACAAATAGTATACGCGAGTCGCAAGAGAGAATAGGAACAAAAAGCATTTGTAGGCATATCTTCGAAAACAAATGCGTCCAGCTGCCAGGACTGCCTCCAATGGCTCTCCGTTTTTTACAGCGCATCACTAATCACGATATGCGCGGGATATTAAAGATAGATAGAAGTCGTTTCGACGCGAAGGATTGGAAGTATTCGCGGATTTGTACGAGTGGGCCGATTGCGTCAATCCCATTAAAAAAAAGCGGGAAATACATAAGCGTGGAGGAGGCATAATACCCTGGACGGACGTTCGATACCCACCGACGACGTATCGGAAAAATGAATTGTTGCTAAAATAAGCGAAATAGGATTGGATAATCTTGAAGCTTGATAAATGCTTCCGAGCCGACCCTTGTACAATTTGCCTTTTACTTAGCAATCATCTAAAGCTTTATGGAGGGTGTCTAACGTAAGATAAAGCCAAAAAGAATTAAATAGAAAAATAAATAAGCCCGCTACGCTCATTCGTCCGTTCCTTTCTCTCTCCCTCCAGCCTTCACTAAACTCATTATGCCGATTTTCTCGCCAGTACACACTCACTCATTCGATCCGAATATTAACGCATTCTCCTTGTATTTCATGCTACGCTCCACATACCGAAGTATTTTCTTAGCTAAGAAAGTGCCGAAATATCCGTGGCGCGTATATTAATTTAATTTAATACAAACTTATTTCAAACTTGAAATTTTCTAACTCAAATAATACTTGCGTACTCGTATTCATAAGAAATTTTATTTTTTATAATTAAAATAAAATTAATACCCAACCTTTCCGATGAATAATCCATCATCGAATACTTACATATGAAAAAATACTGAAAGAAAGTGCCCATATTTTTACAGCTATCTGGAATATTTTACTTTAGAACCTGCAAGAATTATTATTATTTACTTTTCATTATATTTTTTCTTTTTAAAAACTCTTAAATTTAACGTTCACTGAATATCAAACAATGGAAAAACATTTTAAAAAATTGTTTTCAAAGGTGCATGCAAACACATTATTATAAAAAAAGTGAACTTGATTTTTTAATATTAGTCAACACATCGGTAAATTTTTAAATAAATTTCTTAATTTTATCAATATAAATTCTTGATCGATTTTTGTTTATTGTAAATCTGTAATATTCCAAACAAGTGAACAAAATAAAGAGTTGTAATATTATTAAAGTTTCCATGTACAAAATCTCGAAGACGTTTGAAAAAAAGAATTCCAAGAGCTGATTTTATACTACTTCAATATATTTCTACTCCTTGAAATAATAATTAATAAAATTAAATCCAAGTAACTTACATATGTTCCTGGCAATTCTTAACTTACCACAAAAATTTTTTTGTAACGATACCATTTTAATCAATGTAAGAAAAAAATGGCGCATAAAACATCTGTAAGAAAGAGATAGAACAAAATATAATTTTTTGCCTAAAACTTATTTTGCATAAATTTATTTTACGATATTATAAAACTCTTTAGAATACAATAATTAAAAAAATAGAATTTGTATTATTTTTCACTACAAATAAATTTTAATTTAGTTGCTTTTAATAATTATAAATAGTTATAATGCATAAATGGCTTGAAATATACGCGCAAAGGAGTTAAAAAGTAAGTCATTGAGTAAATTTGTAGGAAAGAAACAGATTTTGGGTAAGCAAATTTTGAAATATATTTTATTTAACTGTTTATTTCCAAAATGAATATGATAATGAAAACAAAACGAAAGCAAAACGAAAGCAAAATGAAACTAGAGGTATCTCTTAAAAAGGAATCGAACAACTGGTGTCTCGGGTAAGACAATTGGCACTGATTGTAATACGTATGAATGTGCAATATGGAAACATTTATTAATCTTCGTACTACCTGCAGGTGTCCTCATTATTTTAAGCAACTTGTAATCTCACGTCAAATATCTCGTCATTTAATTACTAGACCAAAATCAGTGAATAAACAATAAACAAATAGTAACAAAATACGTACTAAAACATGCGTAGTAAAAATAGCAATGCAATATTATGAAACAGCTTAACGTAAAGAATGATTCATTTTGGCTGTTATAAATAACGATTCATATGACTGAATGATAATCTCTCTAAGATGTTTCCGAAATATTAAAAATCAAAAGTATTCATTAGAATAATGCCGCATTTTCATAGTAAATTAATCAGAAATCGATTGAGTTGTAATATTTCTAATTTATCTTAAAACTATTTCAATTGTATTATATGTATTTAAAAAATATCAATAACTTAATTTAGATATGAATCTTTCTAGTATTTAAAAAAAGTATTTATAGTTCGGCATTTCATTTCATATGCTTTTACTAAAATTTACTACTGATGTTTTGTAACAAAATTAAGAATAGTGTCCGTCTTTTTTCAATGTTATTTTAAATGTTTACAAAATAATGTTACATATACTGTATTAACAGACATCAAAATCTTATCGCTCAAAAATAAAATTATTATAATAATGATAGCTTAATTATAATGACATCATAAGATCTTGTCTTTAAATACCAAAACATAAGATTTTTATACGTTCAATACTAAAAATTTTTAAATTAAAAAAAATAATTTTGAATTCAAAGAATTTAGCTCATTTATATATCTGTCTTTTATTAGCGACATAATTTATAAAAATTGAAATATGTAATTGATAACCAAAAATTAATTTATAACTAAATTGAATAAATGTTAAATCAAGATATACAATGATTAGATTTATTCGTTGGTTACATCGAATATTATTCATTTGAGAAACAAAAATTAACAAGTAATTTATATTATAAGATATACATTATAACAAGTTATGTGATAAAGTTTTAAAATATGTATACCAATTCAAAAAAAGGATTATATTTAATCGTTGAAATGAATATTAATATTATTATTTATATTATTTATTACTTGTAATATTTAAATTTAGGTATTAAAAATAAAATAAAAATTAGAATAACATAGGTAGTATAACCAAAGTATCGATGAACACATTCATTTAAATAAACTATAATACTATTGAATTCGATATTCAGGGACTTAAAAATTTTTTGAAAAGCCCGTCATTTATTACAATCCAATAACTGTAATGAGAGTTTATAAGAGTTAATCCAGAGCGATATTTAAATTAATAGGAAAGATTATGCTGTTGACATAAAGTTAACCGCGTAATCATAGTCAAAACATATTTCGTTATATAAATATTTAATGTTAATATTCGTATATGCGTTATTATGATTAAGTCTGTCTAGGTCGAGAAAATTTTTAAGAACATGAAAGTTTTTTTCTCTTTACAACCATAAATGAAAATTTTTAACTCATGTCAAAGATACTACTTGAGCCACGATTCTATGCAAGGACTTGCAACTACAAAAAGACAGAGTTATAAAGTACTTCAGCAAGTAATAATTCACTCACAATTAGTAATTTTATAACCGCCCATAATATGGATATGATATCAATAGCTAGGAAGCTCGCAAAAATCAATATTAATTGAATTAATTTACCTTAAAAATATGTATGAATATTTTGAAAATATTAACAGCCAATGGATAAAGTTAAACCAAAGGATCAAAATTATTTTATAACAGAATGATTTGAACCAACACAATTTTTACAAAATTGTAACTTTTTTATGAAAAAATTTTTATAAAAATTTTGTTAAATTTGTTTGCTAAAAAGTTTTTTAAAACAAGTCTTTCGTCTTTATAATTGAAAATATACATTAAATGAAAAATTAGATTATTTTTCAAATCAGTAACTGTAACCAAATAAATATTGTTCAAGGATTAGTTTTCTAGGTTTTAAAAATCATATTTGTCGTTTTTGTAAATTTATATCTAAATATTTGGAATTTTTTTAATTGAATAAATTTAAAAATCAAACTTATACAACGCTTTGAAAATCAATCATTAAAACTAGTAATAAAATTTTTTTTTATCTTATCAAGCGCCACATTATACATAATAGTTTCATTTAATTAATCATACGAATTTTCATCTTAATTCGTTTAAATTTTGTCCACAATAATAGGAGAAAAGCACTAAAGGAGATGAAATTAAAAAATTTATTCCATTCTGGTCTTCTAGGTAAATGTTAGTGAAATCAAGGTCACGAGGTTATTTAATAAATGGTATGTTAACCTGAGATGTTGAGTATCTTCATCTACCCACTTCACTTCAGTATATTAATTTACATTGAACTTTTGTAATTTGAGGTTATCTCGGTAACTCTGTTTTGTTACATCAGAGATCAGAGTAATAGAGAATTAGAGCATCAATCGATTCACAGATCATTAGACTACTACAATTAAAATACTCGTACTAAATTATAGTATTTTTAACTAAACTCAGTCAAAAGATGGTAATAATTTGTATTTCTGTATTAGTTAATGCGTTTCAAAGCTTAAATATCCGCTTAAATTCCAATGATTGAATAGTTTTCTCATTTTTATCCAATGTAACCTATAAAATATTCAATATAAATATTCGTTTCAAAATTTTCATTCAAATGCTTGTGTTATTTAATTTTTCAAACTTCATATAACATGTAAAATATTTTTTGCAATAATGTCATAGTATTTATCTGCAACTTATTAACAATTCTTTGTATCGTATAATGCTCGTTCAAATACCTTTCACATTAATACATTTTATATGAACATTTAGACAGCAAAAGCCATAATTACAGGCATTGGAATAGCTGTAATAGGATATGCAGGACGCTATATAGTTAAAAAACTACCAAATATATCAGAAAAAATGGCCGAAACATTAAAAAGTATGCCACAGTTGAATTCTCAGGTAATTTTTACAGAATGATACACTACAATGATATGTATGTATTTAATTATTGAGTAATAAATACATTAAAACTAATATCTAGTCACTAGGAAATAGTAAATTTTATAAAGGAGGCTTTGAACAAAAAATGACTCGTCGAGAAGCAGGCCTTATTCTGGGAGTTTCACCTGGTGCACCAAGAGCAAAAGTTAAAGAACAATTTAAAAAAGTTATGTCAGCTAATCATCCTGATCGTGGAGGATCACCGTATATAGCTGCAAAGGTTAACGAGGCAAAAGATTTGCTTGAAAAATAAAATTGAATTTTTCAGGCTATTTAATTTAAACAAAATTTATTTATACTTTGAAAAAATTCATTTATAAATATCAGTACATCAAGTCATGTATAATAAAAAATGTAGATAGTACACTATGTATATAATTGTAAATTATTTGTATAACAGTTTATAATTAAAAGAATTTAATGATAAAATACTGTACTTTAAACCACAAATTCTGTCGTCAAAAATGAAATCATGATTTTTAAATATTATTGCGTTATAATAACTCAACAACTTTAAGTAAATTTATCCACAATTGTTATTTAAAGTCTTTATTTTAAATTTATATTGGGGGTGTAGATTACTATTTTACAGTTAATTAATTATTTGATTCTTGCTTTTATGAATGTTCATTCATTTTTTTTTCATTTCAATTAGTTTTAAGAGTAATAAAATGTTAAGAAATATTTCAAACCTTATAATAAATGTTAATTATTTACTTAGAAGTCAAAACTAATATGAAATATGTTTTCAAAAACAAAGTCATTTTGTAAGCAATCGTAATAATTATTTAAAAGGCAATAATTTATTCTGTACAAATTATGAAACAATAACTAATTATAAGCCACTTGTTATTATTGAAATACTTTATGCTTTTAAAAATATCACCTTTATAATATCTTTATAATATTCTTAAAATTCTCTTTATAATACTAACCCATATTTCATAGTTATACAATTTTTTTGTACTTCTTAATCAAAATTTTAATTATGGCACGTAACAGTAAACTTTTTATACATAGAATCGTTCTTCTTTCTGAGTGTATCATAAAAGTACTGTTTTATACGTTATAACGTATATGCAAGAGTAAAAAAAATTTAAAGCATTGTTTTTCAATATTTTGATTACTACTACTGTACGTACTAAAAATGTATTTATTATTCACAAGATCCATGCTTTCGCATAGAATTACAAATATGTTTGAATGTGATTTCTCAGTAGATATATCGACTTGAGTTAATTATTATTTTGTTCTTATCAATTTTCTTGCTGCTCTCTTTTATTAGCTTTTGTTAAATTATTATTATTTCTGCAATAAAATATGTTTGGAAATTTGTTTGGAAGATTTATAATTTTAATGAAGGGATCTATATAAAATGGCAAACTTACAAAAATTCGTTATAACAATTGATTTTTACTTGCAATACTTTAAATACAACACTGGAATAAATATTACGAGAAATTTCTTTTAAAATAATTCCATGATACACTTAAAAAATATAAACAAGAAAATTAGAAGTACAAGCACGACTGTAAACGCAAGAGAATAATATTATATGTATAGGCAGTTTCCAGTTTTCGTCGAATTACGTACTTATAGGAAAAGACAATAATTTTCTCGAAAGATCAGCACAATCAAGGTACGTTATTGTATGCGAAACCGCTCAGCAAGAGTTCGTAATGTTTATTTTAATGCGTGTTCAATCATGTTTATAATAATATAGTCGAACTCGCAACTTTTTGCGTCTCATATTGTTTGCATAACACTCGTATTTAATAACGTCATACTTATGTACAATTATATATTTGATTTCTTTTACTTTGTAATTGAAAACATGCGCAAAATTCTTTTTTCGCTTCGATATTCGCTCGAAAATTCAAAAACAGATCCACATCGCGCTATTAAAAAAATGCACTTGGGTCTTTCGAAATATTGTTATGAACATTCTACGAAAAATGTCCACTACTAAATATTAAATGTAAATATTAAATATACATAACTTTTAATCATATATATTTTAATAAGTTTATTTAATATTTATAATCTGCATTGTATTGTAGAGTCCATAAAATTTTAAGTAATAATACAAAAAATAAAACCGTCAATATAAGAACGTTTAATGATTTTTATTTAATATTAACAAAAACTGACTTTAATGATTATTTGCTTAAAAAAATATGAAATAGTTCTATCCATAAGTTTTTTTTTTATAGCTAAAATAAATATATTGCAACATATTTTATAAGTTACATGATTGTGAAGTTTCCTTCATTTGCTCTGCATATTATTTATTTACATAAGAGGTTATTTTCGTACATAACAATTAATGATTTTATGGCTAAATAACAACCCTATGATTAGATAATATTTAGCAGTGAACATCCTTAGTACCATGGCGCAGTCTATTGCTTCTAGATTTTTTATCTTTATGAAAATTCAGTACGAAAAACGAGTAGAAAACTCGAAGCAGACCGTACGTCAATATGAAAGTATCAAGCGGGTCAGTACAAAAGCATAAAAAAACAAATCGCCCATCGTTACATATTAGGTTGTTTTTCCATAAATCGCCTGGACTTATTTATTGAAAATCGCTCGGCCTCGCGTTAAATATCTCAATATCATTTTCGGAAATATCTGACAGTAATCTAGTCAACTTTCTTTTACGTCCATTCACGCGTGGCTGTACCAAGTACCACTGGCCTGATAAAAATTCATAAGTTTGATCTTATTCATCTTGGTTTCCTATGGATTTTCCTTCGTGCCAAGTTTGAGCTAGTATGTCAATTTAAGCTCAATTTTTCTCATTATTTTTCTGTTACGCTTATATCATTTTTTTTTTTTTTCACAGTAATTGTCGACATTTTGTCTATCTTGGCATTAAAATGGTAACCAAGATTTGAAAACACGTTCTCGCAAGCGAGAAATAAACATGGTTCGAGGTAGATAAAAAACAAAATCAAACACTGTGCATTGTTTCTCTTACTCAAGACGTTCAGAGTAAATAAGAAAAATGGTTTTACAGAGTCGGATAATGTAAGAACCACAAAAAATATCTATTTTCACGCATTAAAAGAAAGCTGATTTTAATATTTTTGTAGTGTTCGATAATTAATTAATGTAACAATTAAAAAGTACAATTCCTTTTAATGTAACGAGAATTCATTTAGTTCTTAAACTTGCAATAGGTAACAATTTTTAAAAAACGACAAAACTTGATAATCTATGCATGAAAAATTCTTTCAAGTCATTTATTTCTTTTTCATTGCGCAAATCTAACTCAATATTTTTTCGTTATTTTTTTTTTATGAATCGTTCATTCGCTTTTTTTCATTTATACACTCGATATTCACTCATACATAGGAAAAAAAAAAACATAAGCACATTCATACACCGAAGTTACATATTACAAACTGAATTCGAAACTTTACTCGTCATAAACTCGGATTCCTAGTTTGACTAATCTGTCATTTCACGGCGCACAAACAAAAAATACTTGTCCAAGATTGCTGTGTGTTATTAGTATGTATATTGTGTGTATTTTTGAAAAACCTCCTATGTAACTTGGCCTGTGTTGTTTATTATTCATTTTTTTTTTTTTTTTTTTTTCTTTTTTTGATAAAATTTTACGCTTACTCTTGGTCAAATCTCTTGTGTGGTTCGTACTCGAGGCTCGCATGCGCATTAAAAAATTATATTAGAAAATGACACTAGCTCATGACACCATGATTCCTAAATAAAGTTGATACTCTATTCTGCATATACTCGATGTGTATGGATTTCAACTGTTCTCGACTATTATACACAGCGCTACTCTTACCAAACGGTTTTGAATTAATTATAAATTAAATAATATTATCGACTATACTTGCTGCCCATTTCATCATCTAAACGTAAAAAAACATATCGTACAATGTTTGTTTACAAAATCAGGATATACACTAGCGTTTCGACTCGCTTCCAAGTGTAATAAGAATAGAATGATTTTTTTTTTATCACACGTAAAAAAGCAGTTGCGTATGTACATATCCAATCAATATTAGGTATTATTAGCATTGAAAATCGATTTTCTTCTTGAATAACGCGTGTAAAAAGCTATTATTCGTTTGGTATATTTTCTTGATCGAGTTACAAACATGACAATTGATTTGACATTATTAATTTTTTGTATCCTATCATCCCAACGGTAAGTCGAGTATTCATAGCACGAGTTCATATCCAACTGGAGTAAAATTCATCGCAGTCTCACTTACATTAAACATTTGACTTGGTTTTTTCTTCTTTTGTTTTTATAGCTATTATTTAAAATAAAAAAACCACAACATAAAGCAAGAGAGAGAGAGAGAGAGAATTATTTATGTATAAAGACAGCTTATAAATTATACAAGAGCTTGGATTATTTTATACGAATCAATTGTCCCGTGTACTCTCCTTGTATCGATATTTGTTTTTCACGACAAGAGGTCAAAGCTCCGTAAACTATAGATTGTACCTTAAAACGATACAACCGAGAATCTTCACGCTGCACGTTATCATTCAAAAAATCCTAAAATATGGCCTTACTCGTCCGACAAAAACGACTAAGTTTTTTTTTTTTAGTAATTAATCTTAACTTTCATATCAATTTTTAATTCAAATAAAGCTTTTATCCTTTTTGGACTTATCAGCTATCCAAAAAATAAAATCGTACTCGAAAATTCAGTCTCATGATAATATCTGTACTTTTACTGAATAAAATGAAAATTAACGTCTCCGCACTAGAAAAACTTCCCCTTCTTAGGCTCACTCCAACATTCTAAATACCTCCAGCAATCTCGCTCAACTCAACGAATCCCAAGACAGTTATAAAAATACAATCCAGGTAGCAAGCTCGTACGCACCGCTCGATGCTCGGATCATTTGGGCCTACGTTCTCGCGATAATTGAAAAAAAAAAACCAAGTCCACTTCATTTTCATTCGTAACCAGTCCATGACAATCTTAAATCTAGTACAGGGCGAGTTTCCCCAGCCCGTACCTCCTGCTATTTGGTCAAGTTTAATCAAGACGACAACATCGTTTCCCAAAATACGTATTACAAGCTCGCTCTTTGTTCTCCAGCGTCGCTCTCCCCCCTCCTCCCTCCTCGCGGGGCCCGTCCGGCTCCCGCTCCTTATCTAAGTGCGTGTCCGCCCACTCAACTCCGTAGCCGCTCTGCCTCGCTCCGTCCTCACCGACCCCCGCTTCTCCCCCTCGCCGCCGTGAAAAGCCATCCCTCGACCACCCTGAAATATCCTTTTTTTTTTTCTATCGTCATGTTTTGCCTATAGCTTTATTATTTATATATATATATATATTTTCGTAGGGAATCGCGATTAGCCGAGGCTCGTGAATCGAACCGGTATGGGTTGGGGGCGGGCAGCGTCGAAGGCGCCCCTGACCAACGATAAAGGGTCATCACCGAAGAAAGAAAAAGCTTTGAGTCGCGAATTACAGGTATCCCTTATTTTTGTTAATCGTATGTACAAGCCAAGTTGTCGCATCTTTCTCAACGTCCAACTCGCTGGCCCAGTTTATTCTATATAATCCCGGCTGCTCTCACGGAGGCAGCGCGCGGCCCATGCAATAAATCTACGTTAAGTATTCATTATGGATCCTGATTAGCGCTTGGTGACGAATCGCAATTCTGAGAGCCGTGCTGTTGTTGAGACATGTGAGTTATGTGGACCGGCGAGGGTCCGGGCTGATGCTGCTGTTGTTGTTGCTGCTGCTGCTGTTGCTGCTGTTGCTGCTGCTGCTGCTGCTGGTGCTGTTGCTGCTGCTGCTGCTGCTCCTGTGTCTGCTGCTGATCGTGCAGCTGCTGCTCGGCGTCTTGCTTCTTCTTCCGGTTCAAGCTGAAACACAAGGCACTTGTTTGAATTTTCTAATCACTTGACTTTTGTTAATATTTCTGTATTATCAAAGTTGAATTGTTTGAGAGGTTTCATTTTTTGCAGTTTAAATGAAAATTCGACGGTAATATATCAAACACGTCCTTTAAACTGTATGGTACATCGCACTATTATTATACCAGTGCTTTAACAAGAACAACAATTTTGCGATTGTTTTACAATACAATACATGATTATTTTATCCATTCCAGTTATATAGTTAATATTCAATTACTAAAGTATACTTTTATAAGTAACGAAAAGTTAATAATTAAGAATAGAATTAATTCTTAATATTTTGTTCACGTTTTCAAAGTGTCAACTTTTGCTAATGAAATATTGCTTAATTCTTAAAGCAATATTTTCTTCGTTTTCGATAATAGTTGGGATCAACAACAAAAATTTTTAATTATAAAGTAATAACAGTGGACTGAATGTCAATTTAACTATGAAAGCCTTTAATTTATTATGCATAAACTAAAGTTTAAAAAGCTACAATTATTAAGAATAAAAATCGATTGATAATTAAAAAATCTACATCGTTGTGATGTTCTTAAATTTTTTTTCATTTGGTTTAATAAGCATATTTTATTCCAGGGATTCTTATACAATTTCATAATCTTAATTACTAATTAGCTCATTTATAATAGCTTTCAAGAAATTATTTTAATATGAACGTTACAATGATGTCATTTTTTTCGCTTATACGTCAAGTCTTCGCAACAATATACAAATCTAAATTTTTTCTTAATTAATGTTGCAATTGCGTTTCTATGTAGCCACAATCAAATCTATCCATTGTACTTATATTTAAAATATATTCAAATTATTTATATTTATTACCAATTATCATATTGTACTGAAATCTGATTAAAATGAAATTATTTTTTTAATTAGAAAAAAAATACCTTTAACCTTGTGTTTTTTAAAAATCATTGATGTAAAATTAAGTACGAGTAAAGATGAATTCTGCGAGTTTCTTTCAAAAGATTCAAAATTTTTTCAAAATAACAAAAACTACACACTTATCTAATTATATTGGTAATATTTAATTAAGAAAAATTTGTTAAATATTTCTCAATTTTAAGTTGTTAAAATTTTGTATTAAAAGTTTAAAAATATTTATCTAAATTCCATCTATTGCATACCAATATTGTTGACGTATTTGGTAACACGTAGCATCGATGGCTCTCGTGGTGCTCAGACGATGTTGGCCTTCTAATTTTTGCATCATCGTATCATCGAATTGACCAGAACTACAAAAAATTTTTTTTTAATTAATTTTGAAATACATTTAATTTTACCGAAATTGATATTTAATTTTAAAATAGTTTTATATTGTTGAACAATCAATCTAATGAAGAAAAAGCAATAAAACCTTTCTAATATTAGCTTATATAAACTGTGGATCTAACTATTATTGCGTAGATACAAGTATGCTTAAAATTAATTAGTATTTGAACGAACCTACAAAAGTCGTAAACTTAAGTGCTATAATCAAATTGTAAAGGTAACTGAAGGAAAATGAAGAGTGCAGATGTACTAAAATCATTATGTTTTTGATTCCGTTTTTTATATTATCAAATGATAAAATTAACAATGTATTTTTCTCAACTTTCTAACAGAATAAATTTTTAATATACAATTTTTTTACCTCTCGGATGCCTCTTCAACTCCATCTTCGCTCGTGTCTTCGGCTTCAGGTTCTTCATCCGGACATAATTCATAAGCTAATTCCAAAGTTTTCTTGGCACTGCTGCTTCGCTCTAAATAGTAGCCGTTGGTCGAATCGTTGGACTGAGCTGGTGGTGACCAATTGTTATAGGCATGCGTATAAGGTGCGGTAGAAGTATAAGGCCTCTGCGTTTATTAAAATAAGTAGAATATTTCATTAGTCGCGGAACTTAGCTTTTCTTAATTAAATGAATTACAATTCACAATTACAAACCTTATCTAACTCATCTTGAAGCCAATCAATTGCTAGCAACCACTTTTTTTTCAACTCATCAGTTTGGTACAAAAACTGATGAGCAGCTTTGCACTTGCTAAATAATTGCACCATACACTTGATGCACTGGTACGCTCTTTTTTGACATGCGCTCCTACTTTTTTGTATCGTATCAAAGAGACCATCGCGCTCTTCGGGTACACCTGGACATCGTCAATAAATATATTAAAAGAAAACATAAAACGATTTAACAGTCTCATTTTATGACAGTTATCTTTAAATAGTTGGCAAAGAACGATGAAATTATTCACGTTTAGAAAATTAACCTTTTAGAGCATTATGAACACGGTGCATCTGCCAGGAATCCTCCATAAGAAGCATCTCTAGCAGCAAATCTATATGATGCTTCAGCTCGTGCGTGTAGGCGAAACCAATGTGCCATAACAATTCACTCAGTACAATACGCGAAAAGTGCGGATTCTCCCAGCAACAAAACTGCAAGAGCTTAACCACCTCCTCTGTCACATTGGAATCCTCCAACAATTTTTTCATATAAGTTACACGACCAAAAAGAATCTCGGCGGCCTCCGGCTGAATTGGCATAAGGTAATCCTGGCCACACGCCGGATCTCCGTATGGATTTGGCAATGGCAGCACATTATTTTGGGTATTGCTCGACTGCGTTCTTGACGAAACATCGCAGCAGCGTATCAGGTTGCTCACCACCTGATGTAGCTTCGTTAATTCGAGAAATTGGTACTTTATCGCTGGACCTGGGCCCTCCTCAATTGCGACCGACATAAACGTTACTGGCACATTCAGCTGGAATGAGTTTCAATTTTGTATTTTAAAGATTTTCAACATTAAATAACCATTGCAAAAGCCATATTTTTATGAATTCAATTGAAGATATGCTTCAATCTGTTTAAGTAAATTTATGTTATAGCGTTTCAAATAAAATTAGTTTCCTGTTATTTTTTTATTTTAAATTGAAATCTTACAAGTGCATGTATTTTCTTACTGCTGTAACAGTTTCAATAATCTAAGAAATTTAGACACGTGTCTTTGAATATAAATTATTATAGAGTAAATTACCTTTAATAATTGCAATTTTTGTGGCAGGCCAATCGATGAGTGATTGAGGAACAAAGCGAAATAATGTGGTAAGTGACGTCCGTGATCTGCAATATCTCGATGTACCAGCATAAGCACTGCATGTAAAATGTGGTCGCTAAGGGTTGCCGTTGGATCAAGTAGCATAACTGTAATTAGTTTTAATAATTATTTATACTAATTGTATCACGATTCGAAAAAAAGGAACTTAATACTTATATCTAGTAAGGACTTACTCGGAGCATTCAAGGAAGGTGAGCATGGACCATCTTGCAACGAAAAATGAGCCAAAAATACTAAAATTTTTAAAAAGACATTTCTAACTTCTGTACTGGGACAACTCAATAAGTATTCGCAGAACCTAAAACATTTTATTATCGGTATAAAAATGCAACTGAGATTCAATATAAAATTAAATGTGAAAGTACTGAAAAAATATTGTACCTGTGTGGATGATTAAATAAAACATTGTGAGCAAACCATGAACGAACTGCTTTACTTCCTAGCAAGTGATGACATAATATATCATGCCAATCCGTTGTAGTTCCACGTAAAGTTTTCTTAGTATGAAAACCAGTATAGAATAGAAATTTAGATGCCAATTGCACAGATAACATTGACAATTCTTCAGCTTCGAGGCTCTACGCAAATAAGCAAAATGTTATACAAACCTTATTACATACTTGTAAAAAAAATCTCTTTCACAAAAAAAATTTCTCAAATTAACTTACCATTTTTTCATTTGGTCTAGTAGCGCAAGGATTACACGATACAAGTTTTCTAACAAACTGAAAGTACTCTGTATTAAATTGATTTCGATTATGCATAAATTTAATATTTTGCTTTCTAACGCTGTATTCAATTGCTGGAGGCATTTTACAAACTCCCAACTTCGTATCTAAATACAAATAGGTTCAATTTAATACTTTATGTTGCACTTTAGTTTGAAATGCCGATTGAAATACTTACACAACGATAGCTCATTTACTTTCTTCAATTGAGAATTTTGCTCTACATCATTTCTCGTATAAAACAGCATATAAGCATTCCACCAACGCTTTTGTCTGCGGTAATTCATTCGCTTGAGTATGTGATCAAAGACTTCTCCCATATAATCACCACCAAAACATTGCGATTTCATTTCTTCTTCTTCCTCCATTTTACATTCGGATACATCTCCATCATCAAACTTATACCATTTTCCTGACCCGTCATTCTGTCTAAAGATTCAAACAAAAAGAATTTTTAACTTAGCTACATTAGTAATAATTAAAAAAAAAAAAAAAAAAAAAAAAAAAGAAAGGCTCGAGCAATTTATACCTATGTAAAATGTACGAGAAGTAGTGACCCCCACTGGCCTGCCCACTATGGACAACAATACCAGTTAGTTGATATTTGGTACACGTTTCTTTGATCGCCTCGTCGTGGTCCCAGTCTATAACCTCTCCTTCCAATTTGGCGAGCCCAGAGACCGTATAAGGTTCCATATCGAGATCTCTTGGAAATTCGAAGTAATCATTGAATTTTATGGCGCAGACCCTCTCAAAATCATACTCAAACCTTTTCAACTGTATAGCCAGGATAGGAGGCAATTTTTTAACACATAATCGCTTAACCGTCACAACCTGAAAAAATTCAACATTTTTAAACGAACTTGTATAGTTTAACTAAGAATGCTCCTTTCGTGACGCACTTTTTTGTTACATTTATCACAGTGATATGCATCCGCTCCTTCGAGCAGCTCTCCCTTGACGTATTGCTCCAAAGAATCCAATAAGTTACTATGATTTCTAATATCCACGCTTATTACACTAAAAGTCTCTTCTTTTGAGTATCTAGGAATAGCGTTGAGTATTAGGCTTTGAGAAAAATATTAGGCGCCAAGGCCCATCGTGCGGGCGTAAAACTACAAGCTTACCTGTGAGGGCAACCCTTGCAAATTTTTTGATCACTATATGAACCGCCGAGAATCTTGCTCATGATTTGCTCATGGCCTAGGGCTTTGAGAGCTTCGTCCAAGCTTTCAACTAGGCTCATAAAAAATTCGACGGCATCCTGTTGCTCTCGAAGATTCACGGGTTCGCCTTGAAGCCTAAAACGTCGAACGAGACGGATAGAGTTTCGCTTTGGCAATGGCCTGCTGAGGTATCTTTCGAAGATGCTCGAGCTCGTGCCTTGGATGCTCGAAAGATACGCCAAATAATAATAATAATAATAATAATAAAACTAGAGAAAGTAACTCACTTGAAATGTTTCCAAAGCCCGCGGGGAATGTAGTACTGCAGCTTACTGTATGCCAAATGCCCAAAGATCGCTTGGACTTGCTTGAGTATGCCGATATTGTACTCCTTGCGCGACTCGTCGGCGCTGCACTTCTCCTCGTTCGTATCGTTTTCGGTCGCCTCGATCGTCTGCTCGCCCTCGGGCCGCTCCTCCCCCGAGAAGTCCTCGCTTAGGTCCGTGGCCGCGCCCTCGGCCGCGAGCAGACCCACCCTGATGCTCTCGACCATGTAGAGCTGCTGGAGCACCGAGTTCATATAGCAGGTGGCCCCGGCGTTCTTTAGCCCGACGAAGCCCTGGGGTGGTCGCGGCCCTACGGGCGGCAAGTAGTCCCACTCGATCAGGGGCTCGTCCTTGTCCGAGTAGAACAGGTCGCTGAGCATGTTGACTAGAAGATTCATGTTGGGTACGCAGCCCGTGCATAAGCTTACGAGCAGGTCGAAGGCCGCGCTTATCGATTGTGGGGTGCTGCATACCGGGCAGGCTTGCGAGGAGCCCAACTCGCCGGTGTTGCGCAGCTGCAGCATGCAACACGATGCTGGGAATATGAAGTCCTGCACTAATTCCTGACAATGGTAAAATTTATTAGTGCACGATCGCTCACCCACCCGCCCTCTATCTGACAATTCTAACGATCTATACTACATGCGTATAAATGGAGACTCGTGTCTTAGTTAAATTATACCTTAATCAAATTAATGCCTCGCTTATCGTCGGATCCTAATTCATACTTTTTGCTCGATGGCAGGAATGACAACAATTCCTTGGTAAGACCAAGGTGGCCCTCTAAAACAGCCTCGTCGACTTGACTGTCTCCAGTCTCGTGGACACGGTCGCGGACTTCCTTTAGCCACGCGATTTCAATGTTCAACCAATTTTCAGCGGATGACAGTGGGCATCCCGACATGTAGGCGTAATTCAATAGTCTACACAAAAGCTACGGCACAAGATAAAGGAAATTCATTCGTTGGCTTATTCGGGAGGCAAATTAACAAAATTGACGCGCATGCCATGATGTAGGCAAAGTACATGGGCATTTACTTGAAAAAATTCGTGACTCTGCTTGGCGTATTCCATGACCGTCGTGTTGATAACCGGGAACAGCCGAGTGATAAAAAACTGAAGGGCCTGATGCCCACTGCTGCACCATGTAGATATTAATAAAAATTGCTCGGCAGCAGTTGCGCGAATCGCCCGTGACGTGCTGACCAGCACAAGATCTATTAAAAACGTATTCCACATCACACTCTCGGCAGCGTTGTGCAGCATGCAATCTCTAGTCAAATCTTCCAACGCTTTTGGATTCAATACTAAAGCTATCCTCAACACCTCCAGTGCTTCCTTGCAAACTGAAAATTAATCAAACACAACATTGACAAAGGAATTGATTTCTTTCGGATTATAAAGGTTATTTTTAAAAAGAGATTACGACAATTTACGTTATTTTTCAGAACTATTATAGAAGGGTAAGTATATACATCGAAAGTCACAATAGAATTACAATATTTTACAATTGATTCGATTAGATTGTAAGATTTTTAAAATTCTCTTGTTTCTACAATTATTGTAAATTAATATCAATATTCTTATTTTCATTTGTAAGCCAAAAATAGGCTCTTTAAGCTTGACATAATTTAAAATCAAACATTAGCTTTATTAAGCATTTGCATTAAAAAAAGGCCTCTAGAGTTTAACGAATAACTTTGATATTCGTATGTCTACAAAACTGAATATTTTTATAATTTCAAGAATTAAAATAAATTTCGGATTTTACAAAATGTTTATCATTAGTTTTTATCAATATGCTACCTTTTAACAAACTTAAAAACTTCGATCGTTGCATACAAAAAAAAAAAAAAACAAATTATTAACGAAAATTTTCAAATACCAAATTCAAAAAGTGTACCCAAACAAGACACCAAATTATAGTCTTTATTCGTTTTGCCTTTTTTTAAAAAAAAACTTCCAATGAAAAATTATAATGCAATAAGCCTTACCTAATATATCATTGTTATCTAGATTCCTCTGCTCCTTGACGTTGGTCTCGTGCATCTCGTGAAGAACTTGAGCCGAAGCATTGACGTAATTCAAGCTACCACTGGATGCAGCCCAGGCTAATCTAATTATGGCACGAATGGTCGCCACATCCGGTAGTTCCCACGAGAGCGCCTGCAGCAACAGCTGCTTGCATCTGTCCAGTTCGGAGGCGCTCACGTGCATGTCGTTCGCAAGGAATTTCGCGAGGTTCACCGCTACTGACCTCAGCATGCACTCCGTATTTTGATTGGGCACACTGTGTAGGGCCTGCTTCAAGACCGTTATGGGCACTTGTTTGTTAGTTTGATTGTCGTGGTTGCCCTGGGATATTGCAAAGGGCATATCGTCTATAACAAGCCCCATCACATTTGCCATAACCGTCAACAGGAACTTGCACAGCTTAAGGACTGTCAGATAAGCAAATCTCTTTGTCGTCTCATCCGCGTTTGGTAGGAAATTGTTTTTCGTTAACATGTCCAATATCACTCCAGCCTCGCCGCTCTTAATCAGGTTCAATTGAAATTCACAGGCTCTGTCGGACATCGGATCCAGTGCAGGCATCAAGAGGGCGTACAGGACCTTACACATAATGTTCGATTAAAAAACCTTTTAATGATAAAAAGCCCCACAAAATTATGAATTATGGCTTAGCGACGTTTGGTTAGACTGGGCAATGGTAAGTCTGGCGTTTTTCTCAATCAAAACCAAATTCCGCAAAGTAAAAGCTTTCATTATTCAAAGTCGATAATTTGAAAGAAGGCAAACACTTCGATAAAGATGCGCGCTTCTCAAATAACCAGCGTACCTCCAAATTATATAAAACTTGACTTGGACTTGCTGTGAAGAACAATGAACCCACAGTAGTTGACTCATCAATGGAAGGATTATGCGGGACGTCGTCGTCTTTATAGCGCCCGAAATACGACTGAAGTCGCGATACCGTGAGAGTATCAGGAGGTACCAATTGCAAAAGATGACGCGCGCCGTCTCGTAATTGTGCGTGCTCGAGAGTACAGCCCAAATCGGCCAGTTGAAAGAAGAAATTGATGTACTGGGAGCTCTGTGATAGCAACTGAAAGAATTTCCAAATAATGCAAATTAATGAGAAGCGCTGCTCTGCGAGGGCGCGAGAGAGATTTACTTTATGCCATTTGCTCACGACCATTGCATATGACTGATCGCGCGCGTATAACTCACCACTCCGGGTAAACTGCTCTCGGCTTCTTGACTCGATGGATGACATCCTTCCATTTTACTGTACGGATGATGAGGTGAGCTCGTGGAACTATCGGAACTGCTATCGGGAGAACTTGGCATATTGGCATTTGCTTGACTAAGTTTAACGGACAATATCTGTACAAATTCACATATCATTAATAATGCACCTCTGGTCTATCTTTTGTAAGGAATTGTAAGCGAGCTCACCATTTTGTCTCTTAAAAGAATTTGCGAAAGAAGTTTCCTGTCGTCGGCCTGTTCCAATGAATCTCCATTAGTAAAAATATCTAATTTGACATTTGGACCATTAGCTTTGAATCTGCGTAATAATTGACGTCTCAAGGATGCCAAGGTATCGTTCGTATGGGTGAATATTTCAATATCGTCGTAGTTGCGTGCGGGATTATTAGCTAATCTTATAATTAAAGACAGATGCTTGCCTCGAGCAGCCCTATAACGTAAAAAAAAACACCAGCGTGTAGTATAATTTAAATTGTAGCCGCAACCTTTTTCAAGTAAAAGGAGAAAATTAATACTTTAAAAAGCTTCATATCGTTACCTATGTAAAGGGAGAATTTTTCTTTCGCCAGGAAAAACCGTGTCACATTCATTTAGATATTCTTGTAGAACCTTCATTACACGACACATTTTCATTGCTTCTGACTTAATAACATCTCCAACATTGTCATCTTTATCTTCTTTATTATCCAAAGACTCTTTCTTTAATATCGACAATGTGTCGAAATGAGCTTTTAAACGATCCATGCACTCGGCTATATAAGTTTCGTGAAAAACCACTACAGAGGATTGCAAACGAGGTCCTAAATTTGTGTTTACTTCTTTTAAAAGCTCTATACCTCGATTCGCTATTTCTTCGGGACTATTAGTAACCACCTTAAATGATAAAAATACATCGTCTTATGAGTATGCTTATTTAAATGGCAATTGCCACTATATCATGGAATTATACAAGACATTAAACAAATAGGGCTTGGAACAAAGTATTGAAAACAAACTATGCATTATTCAAGATTTGATAAAACAGTAATACATATTTTTTTTTAAAAGATTACGCTACCATAATCCAATACCTAAATTAAGCCGTGAAAAAAAATGTATACAAACCCTCCATAAATATTCAGTTCCTATTAAATCGACGTCATCCATCAATACCCTACGTCTCTTTTGTTTCAATTTTCCTTCCTTAAAATTGACCGCTTTAAAAAACCTTTCAAAACATTTTATACCACTCTCCGTAAGTAAAGTTGGATCCAATTGCAATATATTATTTTCGAAAAAATCTTTATTGATACCGGGATCAAGATCTGGTTCGTCGCCCATTAACTTTGAGAACCACTTGAAACACGCTTCTCTGTCCGAAACAAAGACCGCGTGCTCTGCCAAACATTGCCAAATTTGTTTTGCTTGTTCCGCGCAAAGCCACAACTGACCGTCCTATAAAAACATAACGCGCATTTAATAACAAAGCACAATTGTTTGATGTCAGTTGCCATTGCACAATCACCTTCAATAAAAATCTTAAGAAGTTCAATCTCTCTTGCACTTGCATAATGTGATTGTAACGGCGATCGGGCGTATAAGTATTTGCATCAATCTCTGGATTCTCTTTAACTAACTGCCGAACTTTATCCATGTATGTTGTTAAGCTATGAGTTACCAGAACAACTACAGAATGGTCATTTTGAAGACGTTCTATAACTTCTTGCCTGAATAAAAAGAATAAAAGGTCAATCAATTGCTTTTTTAAATTTGTAATCGTTTATTTGTAAAGGGATAAAGAAGATTATAGTTTAAAGCCGGTACTCGCCTATAATACGTATGATGAGTCCTTTGGCTGTGGCCCATGTTTGGATTAGATTCATAAAGACAACAAATTTCACGGATTTGCTTAAGTGCAGGAAGTGCCCACTTATCACCACTTTTTAACTCTTCTACACACTTGTCAAGCCATATTGTCTTCTGAGCATCTCGCTCTTGTGAGCAAGAGTAGTCCAATATCTTGATGTGAGCGTTCAAAGCCTGATCCATAATTTCCGTAGGTAACTTATCAGAGTGGGCCACGCTCCAAAAGAGCATTAATACCTAAAATATTTGAATGCTCGCGTTTATTTACAAAATTTGGCCTAACGTTGCGCTAACGTTATTTATCCATTTATCTTTTTTGCTCTTACCTTGTGAGCCATGACTCCATCTTTGTCATCTTCAGCAAGTCTTCGAATCAACTCAAGAAGCTTTTCTCGTTGTTTTCTGTTGGCAGTTTTCCAACTTGTCTGGAATAGAGAAAAATTAAAAATACATTTATCTGCAAAATAAGAAAGAACTAAAGTCCGAGTGCTTCATAAAGTTCCGATTTCCTTTTCTTAAATACTACGGAATAAGAATAACTGCTTTAAGAAGCGCTATTGTCCCGAAGCGACGACTCGTCAAATACCTTAAAGCACTCGAAAAGATGGTCTAATTGTTCCGGACTAAAATCCCAAGCCAGTTTGGCCAATAGATCGTGAACGTTCTTCACGATCGCTTCATGTTTACCAGCTTGCGCTGCCCACACAGCGTCCAAATCATCCAGAGACAACGCGTGCTCCTTGATAATGAAACGCAAAATTTTCTCAAGCTTCTCCACGTATTGCGGCTGGTGTAAAGAGTCCCTCAACACTATTTCCAGTACTCCGTTCTCTTTGATCCACTTCTGCAGAAATAAGTATTACGTAAAGGGATTGTAGCTCTTAATTTTTAATCTATCGCACTTTTGTGCGCTACGTACCGCCATACGCTCGGCAGTTAGCCATTCTTCTTCCTCTAAATTGGTACTCCGATGTAGATAATAATTTACACTCGCGATTACTTTATTCACTTCGTTAAGAGCGTTCATTTTTCCGTTAAAAGAGGAAATTTGCAAGAGCCTCAGTATCATTTTCAATCTCAAAATTTCTAAATTCTTGATCAATTCTTCTTGATAAGATACGCGTGATACTATGCACTTGGCTGCTTTGATTATGTCCGATATTGCATCGTTTTTGGACTCGTTTTTTGCTTCCTTTTTCAGTTCAGCGTCTGTTAAGTTATCTAAAATTTGAGGCACCATTTTCTGGAAAACGTTAAAAGCGTATTAGAATATAAGCGATTCACTTTTATTCAATAATATAATTTCAATATTTTCGCTCGATTCGCGATAATTCATGATAAATCTCGGACGAATTGGTAATCAATTGCGGAAGATTTGAGGTGAAAATAAATGTAAAATATAGCTTACCACTATGGGGATAAGATATTTATGAATTGTATTCGCTGTTAATAATTCACAACATAGACCAAATGGTTTTATTAATGCGTAAATAACTGGCACTGTTAGATTTCGTCCACTTGAAAATCTTTTTAATAAAATTTCAAAACCATTGAGGCTACCGAACCTAAAAGTTGAAAATAAATATAAATTAAGTAGATGTTTAACTATTAGCTCAATACAGATTAAGCGAGTATTTACTTGTTTATAAGATCAACGAGCCAACCGCGAAGATTTCTGGTATCTTGAGGAGACCGAGCATATATTTCATCTTCGGGAATATTGCTACCGGGTGGTACACTTTCTGAAGCCCGTGACGCATTAAACGTATGAAATCTAGGATTGTGCAAAAATATTAAATTTTGATATTGCGCAAAGTCAATGTTCAATACTGTCCGTTGAAAAAACTTATGTGAAGACTTACTTGTTATTAGGATTAAAAACCATAGCAAGTAAATCAAGAAGAGGAAACCAGTCCTCATCCAATTTCAAGACACAGAGTTCTACTAAGCGTTGGCAGTTGGCATTAATATAATTATGAATATTTAATTTCCAAGTATTCACTGCATCGTCTGTCAAAATTTTTGTAAAAGAAATTGTCAACCCTTCCCGAAAAAAGCGTTGGCATGCCTCACTTTGAACATCAATTTCTGAAATGAAACATCATTGTTGAGTAATATTGGCCAACTTTAAATAAAAATAATCAAATGATTCATGAAAATATCGGTATGATTTTAGTTACCCTTTTTGCACAAATCGATGCTGGCTTGCAAGAGACACTCCAATTCTTGTTCCGGTAAGACTGGTATTACCCATCTTGGATTAGATATTTTTTCATCCAGCATGGCTAGTTTTGCATGGGGAAAGTCGGGCTCCAGTCTTTGTTGATTATTTTCGTCTGTACACGTTGTCAATTCACCAGTACAATCAGTTGGTACAACATTTTCTGTAATTTGAAGGCTGGACATGGTGTCCGCCAATTGTTGTTGGCCAGGTGAATTTGGTATCTACGCAAAGAAAAAAATACATCGAATCGAACACCAGTGTTAAGGGTAGTAAATTGCGCAATAAGGAAGAAAGACAAACCATTGTGTTTTGATGTCCATCGGGTGGATCTATTCCAACCCCTTGGCCTCTTGTAGCAATCGTCATCCTGTCTCGCAAGTGCTACAGTCTGGTATTTTCAATATGTATATTTCGGACCAAGTCACACCACCAAGGAGCATTCAGCAGTGTCATGAAATATGATTGTGTTTTAGAGGCCTTGTTGTGCTAACCTATATCTACATTATCTAAATAAAAGCAAAGATATCACTACATTACACATTATTCATCGTCCTACCTGACGAATACACTTTAACAAAGAACTTTAACGCGATAGACGGCTCGAGAATACACGTAAAAGGTCTTATCCTACAGAAGAAGCACACGTTAAAAAAAAGAAAGAATGAAAGAAAGAAAGAAAGAAAGATATAACGAACAAACGAACGAACGAACGAACGAATGAACGAAGGAAGGAAGGAAGGAAGGAAAGAAAGAAAAGAAAGCCAATGTAGCTCAAGAGACTATTATACTACATTCAACGGCTGTAAAGAAGGTTCCGAAAGCGTTTGGCGTACAAGCAGTCGTGCGAGGGGGCGGGGGAGGGGCCTTTGAAAAATAGCGATCGAGGGGAGTCTTTCACGAGGCAGGCTTCACGAGCCAGTCGAGAACTTCCGAGGCGGATGTCTCGGTCGCTCGAGTCCGCGGCTAGAGGCCGTTTTGAGAAACACGCGAACGGCGAGGCTCTTCCTAATCGCGATCCTTGGGAGCTCGTTGCCACGGCCTTGGATCCGGATTCGGCATGGAGGATCGTCGCACCGGCGAGAGCCACGGGAGCCTCGAAGAGCCGAGGAAGGCAGGCGGACGAGCTCCAGGTCGCCTTCTCCAATAGACGCGCGTTCGTTAGCACCCTGCCGACGAGGGTCGCTGAAGGGGTCTCGAGAGGAAGAGGGGATCATCTCTCTCTCTCTCTCTCGCTCGCTACCTCTCCCCCTCGGTACACCACCCACTCGCATTCGCAAACGCTAGTAAAAACGTACACGCAGCCACACACCCTCTCTCGTCCTCGCTCTCTTTCCTTCTCTCGCCATTCGCCCGTCTGCCTCTCCGTGCCGCCCAACCTCTCCCGCAGCGGGCATATCGCCAGCTCGAAGGACACGAGTCTCGGCACCTCGGCGCACGTAGGCGCGTGCACGGGGTTGCGAACGGGTGTCAGGGTGTCGGCGGGAGAGGCCGGGAGGGAGGCGCAGAGAGCGAGAGCAAGAGAGAGAGCGGGAGGCCGAGTCTTGGACCCGAGGATCGCGCGATTTCGCGAGAGCCGAGGGGCTGGGGAGCCGAGGCTGCGAAGCCGACGAGCCCCGGCTACTACGGAGAGACGAGGGAACTCGCGTCGGGCCCTGGCACTGGTCGAGCCCAGGGCTCGGGCCTGCTCGGCCGGGTACCTTGGCGACGCGCTGGATTCCCCAAGGCAGGTCGGCCTGTCTTTCACCAAGTCGATCCTCGGCAAAACCGGGCCGAACTCCGGACAAAATGGCGACTCGCCTAGGACCATGGACGACGACGATAGGCCCCGGAGCTGCGTAGCGAGGAGTGGCGCTGCTGCTGCTGCGGCGGCCGGACTCGGGACTCCGCCGAACGATTCGGGGGACCCGGACGGCGGGCGGCTTTTCAGCCGAGTCGAATCCTCCCGTCGGTTTGGCCGCGAGCGCGTGCCGCTCCTCGAGCCACTGGCCCCGGAGGACGGGGGCTGTCGGTCTCTCTGTCGGCGGCGAGGCCGCTTCCCTCGCTCGGCGCTGCCCGGGGGGCCCCCCCGTGGGGTGAGGACCCCACACAGGAGGAGGAGGGTGGCGGCTGCGGCTGGGGGGCGGGAGCGGGGGGTGCGAGGGCGATGCGGGGGCGGGGCCGTCCTCTCTCGAAGCGGGTCTCCCCGAGTGGCCCGGCCCGACCGCGACTGCTCGGGGTCCGGGCTTCCCCTGCGCGCGCGCGAGCGAGCGACCGCGACCTTAGTAGAGCGCGAGGGTTCTCGGCCACGCGCCTCCCGAAGGCACCAGGAGAACGGGACTCGATCGGCGACGAGCTGCGACTAATACTGCGACACACCTCCTTCCTACCTTTGTGCGCTCCGACTGCTCTGGGTATGACAAAGTCGCGCTCCCTCGTCGCCTACATCTGCGTATTTTCGCGTTGCAGCTTTTTGACATGACGTTATACACAAGCTCCACACCGAATGGATACGAAAGCAGTAAACAGTGTGATCATGCGGCTCCTCCCACAACGTTGCTGCGCGACTTGCCTCTTTTTCTTTTTCCTTTTTTCTCTTATTGCTACTCCTCGATTCGCATCGCACCCTCTACACCGGAGACTTCTTAAGCCTCGATTTATCAATTAATGGAGCTGCGGTGATTTATCTGCGGCGTAGTTACGCCTTTTATCGCGAAGGCACTTCGCGCGTACTGCGATCGTGGATTAGCCACGCTTAATGACCACATTTTCGAAAATTGCTCTTTTTCCCTTTTGGTCAATTTAAGCTCCCGCTCCCGCTCCTGATCCGCTTGCTTTTATCCGCGTGCGTACTCTCAAATCGTGAACCTTTAATTTTTTAAATAAAAAAAAAAAAAAAAAAAAAAAAAAAAAAAAAAAAAAAAAAAAAAAAAAACCTGCGTTCTTTGGCAAACGCGCCCTAGTGGCTTAATGAATTGACGCGTAAAACAACTTTTATAAATAAACAAATAAGCTGACGTCGAAAAATTACGCCAAAATAAGAAATACTAAAAATTTAACGAATAATAAGCAGAGCCATTCCATTTTGCATTGTATATAAAATTGCGTAAATTGTTTTCAATTACAAAAAATATTTTTTAATTGTTTTGTTAAATTCTTACATCCTTTAGTCATATATAATACGAAAATTGTATTTAAAATTGTAAAAAAAAAAAAAAGTAAAAAATGATTTTTTTATTACACTTTTTTATTTTACTATCGTTAAGTAAAATTATATGCAACTGCATACATACGTACTCGGCATGGTATGTATATTTATGTATATAAAAATTGTGCTTACGCATACTCATATAAATACGTACATACACACGTAAATATGCATATAGTTTAGCTAACGCTAATTTTGTACAGATTTGAAGAAAAATAATTATTAATTTACGATTTCAATTTAAAGCAAAAAACACTTAAGTAGCAAATATAAATAATTATCAAGTTTCACTCGAGAAAAAAAAATAATATTAATAAGAATGATAAAAACCCCACAGTAAAAAATAATCCAGAAACACCAATCAATTAGTTGGAAATTTGATAAAAATGTAACATTAATGTGAAAAAGGGTATTACAAATGAACACAGAGGGTAAATATATTTACAAATCTTATGTTCAAGTTATTACTTGAAGGAACGAGATTTCGCATATATCAAATTTTACAGTTGTGCTTGGCTACATTTAAAAACGCCATTCACTCGTACCCACAAAACATACATCATTCCTTTGGACAATGTTTTTTTTTTCTTTTTTTCTTTTTTTATGAATATTGTAAAGCAAACTCGGTCATATTCGATTATTGATGAATTATTTACATCAATTGTTCGATGAGTATTCAGTAATATCACTACCAATTCTATTGTTTGTAAGCACCAACATTTCATATTGGTCATTCGCTCATAATTATCAAATCACATTAACAATTCTTAAATGCATTATAAGTTTGATTTGATTCACGTTTTAATTGGCGTAAGATATTACTGATTTTTCAAAATCACCTGCTACTGTTTTTATCAGGTGTAAAAAACAACATAAATCTTATGCTGAATCAAACATCATAAAATCAATTCTTCTAATTCCTTTACTAATTCCGCTTCCTTCTTAATTTTATTCAATTGATTAATTTCCAACTGCTTTCCCATTACTTGCTGCTCCTTCAGTTTGGATATTTGTTCCAATTTCTATATTTATAGAAGTTTATAAGATATTGTTTATTATTCTAAAACATTTAATATTATTGCTGAATACTTTCAATGATACTTACAACACTAATTTTTTTAATTTTCTTGTTCTTTTCTGGGTCATCGGTAAGATCATAATTAGTTGAAGTTGATGAACTACTAACTTTTGTAGTAATACTATTTGTTTGTCCATTAGCAGTTACATTGCCACTTTGCGTTTGAGATAATGCAGCTTCTTGTTCCTTTTTAGCTTTTTTAGCCTCGCGTTTCTTTTTGATTTTAAGGGCGGCTTTCGATGGAATCGCTTAAAAATAAAATTCAAGGAATTTTTTTCAATAATTATTATTATATGATGATATGTAAATTAAACGATTATGCGAAATATAATCGCTAAAAATGAAAACCCATTACAATAAATATCATTACAACTAATTACAATACTAGCATTACAGTAAATTGCAAAGATTTACATTCAGTCGGCTTGGGATCATCGATGTCATCATGTAGTTTAAAATTAATAGTTTTTCCTCTTGCAGAAGGTGGTCGATACGCTTGTTTAGATGCTATACGTATACAAACAATTATTATATTAATCACGCATCTTTTTACTTTATGAGTAAATTGTCTTATTTAAATATATTTACCCTGCGGTTGACTAGGTGCAATTCCTCCCACTGCTTTATATTTTATGGGCTTCTCTTTAAAAACATTACATGGAAATGTTTGCCAAGAAACTTCCCACAGTTCCTCTTGTTTATTCCAAGGTCTTTCATACAATAAAGTGCCAGTGTAGTGCCAAATTTTAAATCTGAAAAATGTTTATTAGCAATAACAATATTCATCTACAAAGTAAGAAAAAAATTTATTGTATAAATTAATAAGTATTCGATCATTTATATACAAATTTAAAAAATTAAAAGACAATTTATATAGATATTTGACGAAACATCTATTGAATTTACATTTCTCATTTTATAACATACTAATTTAAATAAGTAAATGATATAACAATATCCTTAAAAAAGATCAAAAGAAACTTTTTATTTTTTATAGAATCTCAAAGCTTGAGGTAAGTTATATTTGTATTACTAACCCATTACTCATTCGTAGTCTTGGTGCTGTAGTAGCTGTCATATAATGTTCACCATCTGGTGACCATTCTAATAATGTAGAATCAGGCGCATCCGACGTTGCAATTAATTTTCGATTCACTGTATCCCACAATTCAATTTCTCCTCTCAAGTTTCCAAAACCCGTCAAAATGACAAGTGCACAGTAGTTAAGGCATTATTTAATATAATTTAAATAAAATTCAGAAATCATTATTCACAAAGTTTGTTACATTTTTAATTAAAAAGGATATTGTTGCCATGAGGGTTGTAATAAATAACATTACGATGTTTAGTACCAAATTCAAACACTGGTTCACACTTCAGATTATATAATGTTGCTTTTGATGGCATAAAACCATATATAACTATAAATTCCGTGTGCTTAGGAGACCATTGTACTGCATGAATAGGACCTTCTTTGCCTACCAATTTTTATTAAAAATTACAAAATTTATCAAAAAAAATCTAAAAATAAATAAATATTCTTACTTAGCGATACAAAAGCTGTTTGGCCTTTTGTATCAAGATAATGTAAAGTTTGTTTTCCATAATAGGAAGCACCAGTATTATCGACTTCAGTACTAGCCAATAATAATACACTTGTTCCTTGATTATTCCAATAAAAATCAACGCGGTCATCCTATTGTACAAATATTTCTGTTGAATAATGTATAATTCTTTTTTATTTACAAAAAATAATACATTTAAAAAATTACTTGAAAAAAACTTTTATTTGCTACAGGTTGACTTGCTTGGAACTTTGGATACTGAAATAATCTACCGAAAGAAGGTTGTCCAGATTTTCCTAAAAAATTAAAAAAACCTTAGTACGTAATTCAAAACGGAAATCATTAAAAATATTTATGCAGCTTACCAGGCATGTGACAAACGACATGATATGGAGCAGCACCTGGAGCTATACTAAACTTGGCTATTTTACCTACATTTATCCTATGTAAAATAACATCAAAATTGGATTCCTCGTACAATACAACGTCACTATTAACTAACATACCACAAATTTTTTCATCATTTGACCATTGTGGTTCCCTATTATAATTAATATTTTCAGTTATAAATAAATTACAATAATATACTTCAAATGTATAAACAATTGAATTTAAAAATAAATATATATATATTAACATATTACCAATCAGTTTGTTTTTTGTGAATAAAATTCTTTACTAAATTTCCAGTTTTTGAAGTCCAAAGACAAAGATTAGGACTACCTTGAGGATTCGCTTGAGATACTATAAAAAATTTTAGCATGCATTTGTGTGTAAAACATGTATACTTGTATCTTTTTTATTTAAATTTCTCATTAATTTAAAAAAACTTTATCCGAATTTTCTCTTACCAACAAATGGTTCATAAGTCATAAGATAATTATCTTGCGGTGAAAATTGAATTGCTTGAACTTTGGGTTTATTAATTTCAGTAACAGCTTCCCATGTTTCACAAAGAACAATCTTAACCGAAAAACCATTAACCCAAGCAAAGTAGCGGCCTGATCTACTAAATGCCATTGTTTTACATAGTTTGCTATCATCTTTAGTGAATGATGATAATGGCTCATAAGTTGGAGGACCTTGTGTAATACTTATACCAGTAGAACCTCTTACTGTGAAGAAAAATTATCGTTAAAATAGTCAGATGTTACAAACACTGTTAAGTAACATATACGAGGGTCCTATTATAAAACATCTGTGTACCAAAAAACTAAGATTATAGTATACTGCTGTTTTTTAAGTATGACTGAAATCCAGCCAATTGAAAAAGTGCAATATACATACATAAACATGTATTAACATGCACATTTATGCACATACGTATGCATATGTATATATATATACACATATTATGTATACATAATATGAAGCCGTATATAACATCATCTGAATACACATTCATAATATTTAAGATAAAAAAATAATGTATCATGACAATAAGTATTTATGTAAAAGTATAATTTAAGATTTCTAGTCGGCAATTCGAATTAGTCGTGATAAATGTATTTGCAGCCAATGTCGATTAGACCAAATCAAGTAACATTAGAAGTTATCATTATTTGCAATATCAAATTATTCGAGAAAGAGTTTCGCTTATTCAATAAGAGCATCTGTCTATTAACGAAACGAATAAAGTAATATTTTATATAAAAATAATGAAAATTGCTTACTGGCAACGCAGGGAATGATTAACGCCATTTTATCCTCTGTAGTTGCCATGTGGTGTGTTTTAAGTATCGATAAGAATCGAATTTAACTTCACTTAGGTCAGACTGCATCGATATAACCATTATACTAACCTTACCTTTCATAGTAGTAGCTGACGGTTTTTCGACAATTCCACATTCGCACATCTCCATCTCACGTATCATATTATCATATATGACATCTCACATTTATGCAGACGAACTCTAGCCCATTGTACACATGAATACTGTGTGGAGTGATTTGTGGCCAAAATAAGGGATTCGTGGTATGGCCACTTCTTGCTTTAGGTAATGGGATATTTCTTTTGTTTCTAGGCTATAAGCATTGTCGAGGGACAAATATCAATGTTTAATTGTTCACAACTCGTTGCTTCAGAGGTTATGTAGTAAATTCTTGACATTGTTGTCATTCTCTTTTTATTTTTGTAAATACTTTTGTAACTGAGGAGAGCTTATATTAAAAAAATTTAGTAATATAGTTTAGTATACAATACATTTTGTAAATAACGTATAATTTTTTTTAATAAATGGTTATTGACTTATAAGAATATTCAATTTTAGTAATGTGGATGAATATGGATTTGAACGACCACACAATTTCAATTATGAGACATATGAAGAGTTTATATCAGAGTATTTAAAAGTTCTCGCTAAGAGAGCAAAAAAATGGGCTGAAATAATAGGGGAAGGCAAATCCTTACAACGCAGCATTACTATAAAACGCTATGTTCGTAAAGGCATTCCTGGAGAACATAGAGGATCGGTAAGTACCTTGATATTGTAAAAGCTTTGTAAATTGATATAACAAACTGCTCTTAAAAATAAACATTTTTTCAGGTTTGGCTTTCTGTTAGTGGGGGAGAAGAATTAAAACACGATTGTCATAATTTATATCAACAATTGCTAACTGGTCCTCATGATTCTCATGTCTCAGATATCATTAAGACAGATCTTCCCCGTACATTTCCTGATAATATATTTTTTAATAAGACAGATCGTCATCAACGCCAACTTTTTAATATTTTATTAGCTTTTGCACATCATAATCAACAAGTTGGCTATTGTCAAGTAAAAATTGATTCATTATTTTTCTTATTATGAAACATTTAATTATTAAAGTTGAATTTAGAATTATTCTTAGGGTCTGAATTACATAGCAGGATTATTATTGCTAGTAACAAAAAGTGAAGAAACAGCCTTTTGGCTATTGAAAGTATTAATAGAGAGGATTTTACCAGAATATTATACACCAACTATGAAAGGATTAATTACAGATATTGATGTTTTAGCTGAACTAGTCAGGTAATATGATTTAAATAATATTCGTATTTTTTATCTTATTATTGTTTTTTCTTGCCATAATTTAATTAATATTTTCAAATACCAAATCACAATAATAAAAAAATGTTGGATTAATGGGATAAAACTAAATTTTATAGATTAAAAATGCCAGATGTATACGAGCATGTGACCAACATGGGTCTACCCTGGGCAGTGATTACAACAAAATGGTTTATATGCTTGTTCGCAGAGGTTTTACCAACCGAGGTATATAATGTTTGAAGCTTAAACTTGCTGAATTGAAATTTTAAATTGAGACATTTATTTTGTAGACGACATTAAGAATATGGGATTGCCTTTTTTACGAAGGTAATAAAATCGTGTTTAGAGTAGCACTTACACTAATTAAAAGAAATAAAGAAAACCTACTGGCTTGTAATGATTTTACTGAGTTAGCAGAATGTTTTAAAGAAATTACCAAGGACAGTATTGTTCTTCAATGCCATGACTTTATGCAGGTAGATACACGTATTAACTAATTAAAGCATTATTCTTATTGTTATCATTTATAAATATTGATGATGATTAATTGCAAACATAAATTTTAATAAAAATCGAATTTACAATAATTTTAATAATTTTAAAAGACAATTTATGAGAAAAGAAAAATATGCTTTAATTTTTTAATAAAAATTATATTAATCTGTTATATTTAGGCATAAATTTTTAATTTTTGAAAACTTTTTAGAGCATATTTAAAGTACCCGGCTCTTTACGTAGCAGTACAATATTAAAATTAAGATCTAAAATTGAACAAAGTCATAAAGATCAACTAAATTCAAAAGCAGAACGATAGTATATAAAGTTTTGTTTATTGGCAGACTCTAGTCAATATAGTGACCATTTACTTTCCTCACCCAAAAATTATTTATAACACATAGTTTTGTACAGCTGTACCATACTTCCTATTTCTTGTGATACAGTAATTCACTGCTATTGTAAGACGTATAATATCCTATCAAAATAAATCTTTCAATTATATTTTTATTAACTTATAGTATTCACCATATGTATATATCTTAAATCATCTATTTTAAATACTTTTAAGAGATGTAAATCGCAGGCGATAACCTCAATATTATGATTCTACGATTTTTATTATTGTTGACTTCCAATACACTTTTTAGAAATATAGTTTTAATAACTTAATTTGAAATTAATCTTGTATTGAATGAATACGATTCAAATTTTACATCAACTTTGCAAACGTAAAATTTATATTTTTAATTACTAATATTTATTGTGTGTACAAAGTAAATGGAAAAAATAAATAAGTCATCCTATTAAAATATGCTGCTTCTATTATTTACAATTATTTATACACCTCCTGAAATATATTAAATTGTAGCTTAATTTAAATATACTATTATCAGTATTCTTAAATATTTTTAGTACTATATTATTATTACTATATAAGAAATTTATTACTATATATGAGTAAAAATAAATATTTTTTATTTTCATTTTTAATAATATATTTATTTTTTTTTTTATTATCTTATTCGAAATTTCGCGGTAAATATTTATGTTTTACTATTTACTGTCACAGTTCACAGTGTTTGTGTACAGTTGTGCACTCTCATATTTAAAAAGTGTACCTTCCTTAGAATTTTCCGTACTATCGTACTATCGATCATTTCATTTATTATACAAATTTATTAAAAAAATATTAATAAATTGTTTCATACAATTTAATTGGCGTAATCAAATATTGTATTTACTAATTTCTTTTATTACGCAGAACTGGTATTAGTAGTCGTATAAGGTTACAAATTGTAACTTACAATGCAAAGTAAAAGACTAACCTTTTTAATCGAATAGCTTTTTAAACATATTATCGTTGTTGTATGGAAATAAAAAAATATGTTTATAATATTTTAAAGAATCTGAGAAAAATATATACTCAGTATATAATACACAGAGAATGGATAAGAGAGTTTTGTAATATACTATTCTTTAATCATTTATATTTTGATAAAATATATAATTGACATAAACTGCAATATATAAGCCAAATTAAATTAGTTAAAGTCATAGTTTTGCAGAACTTAAGAATCCAGCTAGAATAATTGTTCAGAATCTTTTTTAGACTTACACATGTGAGAATTGAAAAATATGATAAGCTTTTATAAATAAGCTGCTTACTTCAATAATTTGAGTCTTAAATACAAAATTAAACATGGGTGGAGGAGATTTAGTAAGTGCAGATAAACTTTTTAAAAACTTTTTAAGTACAAATTTTGATTTTATTATTTACATATACATTTATATATATTCATTAAATATTATATAAATTAAAATTTACATTTTTATTATTTAATGACAAGATATTCATTACTAATAAAATCTAAGTAAAAAATATAGATGTATATAAGTAATAAAATCTAAATCAAAATTAATTTAACATTTCAACATATTATTATCAATTAAAAAGAGTTTTTTAATCATATAGAATTTGAAAAAATCATGGCATCCATCCACTATGAAAAATATGGAAAAAGTTTGGAAAGCAGAACAACAGGATAGTCAAGAAAAAAAAAGAATAGCAGAATTAAAACGAGAAATAGCAATGGAAAGGGATAAGGAAGAAATGAAAGCTTTTGCAGAAGAACAAGGAGTTATTGAAAAAAAAGAAGACAAAAAATTAGATTGGATGTATAAAGGACCAAATGAATCGGTTAATCGTGAAGAATATTTACTAGGTCGTCCAATTGATAAACAATTTGAACAAATGGCTCAAGCTGAAAAAGATATTGAACATAATAAGCCAATCAAAAATCACGTAGAACATGGTGAGACTCACATTATTAAAAAAATTTATTTCTAATTTTTACTTCTTTATAAATAATTAATTTTATAATAAACTTTATTTTTAGAATGTATACCACCATCATTGAGATTCTTCTCAGGGAATGAACAAGTAGATTTAATAAGAAAATTACAGGAAGATCCTTTATATGCAATAAAAAAGAAAGAAATGGAAACTAAATCTCAATTACTAAAAAATCCAGTCAAATTGAAACAATTGCAGCAGCTAGTAATAATATATAATTTATAAATGTCTTTAATGCAATGTAAACATTGTTATAAAATTAATGCTTTTTAGGTGGCACAACAAAAATTAAAACTAAAAGATAAAAAGAAAAAAAAGAAAAAAAAGAGATTATTGAGCGATTCAGATGAAAGTGATATTGATAAGAAACTCGATGATTTACTAACTGCTAAATATAAAAAATTAAAAGGTAAAATTAATGAAGAAGATTTGATTAAATCAGTTAAAAAACATAAAAAAAATAAAAAAATGAAAAAGAAAAAGAAAGAGGAGTCCAGTAGTAGTGACAGTAGTAGTGATGATGATTCCTCCAGCAGCGATAGTTCAGAAAAATATAGAAAACATAAAACAAAGAAACATAAAACAAAAAATAGTGATACAAAAAAACATAAGCATCATACAGAAGGAGAAAGTAAGGATTCCCATATCAAAATAAAGGATAAGTATCAAATGAGCCAACAAAAAAGAAAAGAAAAAAATCACAGAGATCACTACGACGACGATTACATCTCAAAACATAAATCGCATAATTATGGACTAATGGTATAAATAATTGTATTGCTATAATTATCATTTTTGAATTTTTTAAAATATAAAATTATGATTTATGACTTACCTTAGAAAGCAGATGGATCCAGAGTAAGTCTATCCAAGAAACATTCAGTATCAAATGAAAATATTAAATCTGATACTATATCTGTAAAAAAGGAACAAAAATGGGTACACGTTAAAAAGCAAAAACTATCAGAAGAAGAGAAGGAACGGCGAAGACAAGAAATGATGGATAACGCATTTTGGCACGATAAAGAGCGAGAAAAAAATGTAAGAAAATATGAGGAACAAGAAAAAAGAGAATCTTCCAAGTTACAAACATTTGATAAAACCTTTTTGCAGTAAGTAAACATGTAACACCAAACTGAAATTCATTTTAAAGTCTGTAATAATGTATTAATTATATATTTTTTCACCAGAAAACATTTAGCAATTGCTGCTGATAAAGAAACAGTTGCGTCAAGAATCAAATCAAATATTAATAATATACAAAGATATAAGCATTCTATGGATAAAAATTTCGCAAAAAGATAACAAAACCAGAAATAATAGTAACAAATGATTGTATAGTGTGTGTGTAGTATAAATTTGTGAGAATTTAAATTAATGATCAATAGAAAACTATTTTTTAGAACAATTTATTTTTTTTTCAAAAAGTGCTTATTACGCACTTTAAAATTTACGAATACAATAAAAACACTTTTCATCATATCAATAATATTTTAAAGAATCAATTCACTTACGTGACCCTACAAATTTCATTTGCCTCTAAAACGCTAAAATTATCTGAAATATTTTTGACAGAATCACTTGTAAGCACATTATTTACAATAGCTCTAGCTAAACAACTTGTTGTAAGAGAATAATTTGCAGAAAAAAAGGATGTCATGTCATTTGTTTTTTCCATATTATGATCCTAAAATACAAAATGTGTTTATTAATTTTTTCGAGTTATTATCAATATTAAATTGTATTAAAATTTTTAACAGCTTTACCTTACAAAAAATTACAAAAGCATCATCAACTAGTCGATTTAAATCTAATTGCTTTTGAAAATGCAATTCAGGATTTCTTAATAAAATTGTTGAGACGATATTTAGAAGCTTTTAAAAAAAAAAATAATAACTCATTATTATTATTATTATTATTATATAATTCTATTCATTAATAATAAGTTGTATAAATAATAGCATAATAATATACATTATATTATTATTATTGTTACACACACACCTCAACAATAATTTGACGATATTCGGGAATATATATATGATGAAGAATGGATTCAACAAGAAGAGCAAATGTAAGCTCCGATCGCGTGATATTCGACAAAGTGGGTTGTTGTGGAATTTGATGCCCATTTACGCAAATACCACCTGGACATCTCTCAAGCACTTGCCAAACTTGATTGTAAAAATGAGGCGGCACACGGCATAAGCTTCCTTCGATCCTTCTTCTTCCCAGAATTGACAAACTATTATCAAAGAATACCAATAGCTTTAATATGATATTTTATAAGATTTCTGCTCGAACGAATAAACTTAATTATAAATAATTTACTTTTCATCGGATGCCCAGTCTTTTACGGTTAAAACTTTGATGAGAAGCTGTCGTACTTCATACGGACTATAATTTTCAATTGGCTTAGAAGCCTTTCCAAATATATGCAAATATAATTTCATAGCTTCTAATACCCACCTGAAATATAATACATAATTTGTAATGCGCTTATTGCTTAATCGACGTTTCATACGAGAAAAATTTCAGCACCCGATTCGAATTTTAAGTATACCCTTGAACATCTCTGGATTTGTTCCTATAAGTCGACCGCAATACAACAATACTTCCTGCTGTAAGACAGCCTGCACAATATTATGAGGCTGAATAGTAGAATACATTACTGATTGTATTTCAGCGGGCGTCATTGGCTTATCGAAAAGGGTTTCCTGGTGTCCAATGACACCAACGGTGATCTAATTATAATTTTTTAATTTGAAAACATAAGATTTTACCCAAGGCCATTCGAAATTTAAAAGAACGGTGGTCTTACTTGTTTGCCCTTGACGAGAACACCCGTTATAAATGGGCTTATACTGTCGACAGTATGATTCAGTAAGCTACTGCAATACCGTACAACCATCCAATAGCGAAGGCTTCCCGACTGTTGATACAGACCCCTTAAAATATCTCCAACTACCAACAAATTAAATAATAACAATTATTTTTTTATAACGTCGATGCTTGATAACAATGCAAATACAGCTCTACCGTACCTGTCGAATCGTTGACACAATAATTTATACCTTCGCGTTGCAACAGTATACCGTATAAGAGACTTTTGGCATACAAGCCCTCGGTGTTGCGAATGGCATGTATTATATTATTTGTAGATTCGTGCTTTAAATTCTGAAAAAACTGATAATTTGTACGCTCGATTAATAGAAATAATTTACGAGTGAATGAAAAATGCTTGCTTTAAAAAGCACACTGAAATTTAACTAATTACGGAAAAGTCCTTCAAATCTTCATCGCAAGAAAGCACTTTTGGTACATCGGTTAAGCTTTGATAGCCAATATAATCATGCTCCAATTGCTTGAATTGCGACAGCTCCAAATCTGTGTCCATAGTATCGATGAAATCTAAATGCTCTGCGTGCATAACATTTTAATGTGTGTTATATAACGTTTTATAAATTAAAATACAAATACTCGTGTATTATTAAATAAAATGAGCCTCATTGAATACCAATACAAGACGACGATATCAAATTTTGAAGTCTACCGATACGCACTTTGGTTCCGTCGCAGTATCCTTTTTTAAGCATGGCAAACAGGTCGAGCATTTCTTTAAATTGAGGGTCCCTGTGGTAAAAAGATTTATTTTAATCTTATTCGACGAACTTACTCAATATCATCATTATTACTTATTCTAAAGCAAATGCCTACCTCATGTGCTCTTCTCGTATCAAAAGGCAAACGGTGGGCCTTCCTGACAGTCTCCAATATTTTCCAACGAACTGAAGCTCTGTTTTAATGTCGTCGATAAGTAAAGCCATATCGCGGTACAAATAAAATTCCGATACTTCGAATATTAAAGGGTAACAAAGGACGGTCATACCACACACCCGATATATCTAACACATTGCAATATTGTAGCCCAATGGCATTTAGGATGGAACTAAGCCTATTCGTTTTTATTTAATTTACCTTGCTGGTACCTAAGGAGCCGATCGGTCTTGCGGGTCTACCTTCAAGATCCAATTTTTTATTCACTCCGAGACATTGATAAACCTTGACCAGTTGAGTAGACGAAAGAATTTGTACGGGCTCTACTTCGTGAGGAGTTTGAGTTTGTATTCCATACGTAGCCATCATAGCTTGCAGCCTCATCGATTCAGCGATTAGAACGATTTGCACTACAAGATCGGTATGTGTGCCCTGCATAAATATTATTAAAAGAAACTGTTTTATAAGCCTTATCGTTTGTAGTCAATAAATACAATAGCAGAAACCATTACAATCTTTATTAAAATATTATTAAAGAGCCTAAAATGATTCGTATTAAATCGATCTGCGGTATACAACTATGAAAAAGCAATCGACAGTTCTCTTTTTAATTTCTCTATTTCTAAAATAATGTAGTTTCATCAGGATAATAAATTTGTTAACAATTAAACAACATTAACACTATTTTATCTTATCTTAAAATATAATTTCAAGAGATTTCGAATTAATTTTAGTAATAAAATAGTACTTACAAATTTAATATAACACTCAATTAAACAAAAATAAAATCAATAGTAATTTCAATTATTAAAAAAAAAAAATTTTTGTAAATCCCATAAAATCCATTTAAACAATCCGTTAAATAAATTTTTGTGTTTTTGGTAAAACAATGTAACACTAGTCAAATGATTCAATAGAATTTCTTCCTTAACCTTTTACACTATTATCCTAAATATTTCTATTATCGCATGTACGAAATGACAGTAAACGGAATATAAAAATGTTTTTTTTTCTCTAAAACACGCTTTATTATTTTCTTACTTATAGATTATAACTGTTCACTATATGCTATAATTAACACTTCAGAGATATTTAATGGAAGATATTACTCAATATCGTTAAATATTTTTATTACAATCCCACCATAATTCAAACTTAAGACAGGCCAAAATTCTTTTATAGATAGGGTCGACATAAAAATTCGAAAATAATGATCCAACAAAATTTATATCAATGAGCTTTTTGTTATACTAACTAAATAAGAAAATTGTATAAAATAAAAGAATATGTAAGAGATACAAAATGTTTTTAGAATTGAAGTAATGTATTTTATTCTAATATTAAAATTACAAAGATTTGGACATTTTGTATAGAAGAACTATCATAGAAGATTTAATAAAAAATTTTCGTACGTGAATGTTTTAACTGTAATACAAAAAAGCTTGTAATATTCATACTCTACGAATTTAAAGAAAATTATAAACTAAAAGATTGCAAGATAATTATCAATATTTTATCAATACTTTATCAATATTTCTAATGCTTTAAAAACTAAGAATCAAGACCTAATTTAATAAAACACTTCCGTTTTTAAAAAAATTTAAAAAAAAAAATAAGTTTAGGGCGTTAAGATATTCTTTATTATAGTATTGAGAAAATTTTTAAATATTTTTCTTATACAAAAGTACATTACTTTATTTATCATATTTTGATATTTCAACGTCAATATATAAATATACAATAGTAAATTAGTATTGAAAATTATTATTTTTAATTAAATACAATATTAAAAATTAATTAAATACAGAGTGAGGTATTATTGCATATAGAAAAATTAATATGAATTTTAATTTTTGTAAAATTTAAGCATATGCTTACATAATAAAAAAAAATGATTGGAGAATGAAAAAGATGAATGGAGAAAAAGAAATAAATAAATATATTTGAAGCAAGCAAAAAGTGTAAAATTTTACTTACACTGCTTGGTTTCGCCTATATAAAACGTAAAAAAATATAATTTATTAAATTTCACGTTTTAAGAAATTAAAATTAATTATTAAATACTTTACTATGGTATTAATTGTAAGGACCTTTAATCAATTATACAATACTGTATAAATTATATTTTATAATAACTTTTCTTTGCATTTACCTGAAAAGCTGAGTAACGTCCCGCTTTTCTTGGCCTATTATAGGAAGGTAAATATCTTCTAATGGGATCCAATTCATTGATATGCAATAAACTTGATGTAAGTAGTTGAGCAATGACAAACATTGCTTGATTCCATAAATAGAGGGAAACATGTTTTTCTCCTCCTTTATATCCTTGGCCAATATCACTTGGAATTTTTATTGTACTCTCTGGTTCACTCTTTTCGGCTTCAATGCTATCCTCAGGAACATAATAGTACATTGGAACTACAGGGTCTTAAAAATTATTTTGATGAAATCTCACTACTTTGATAATTCAGTAGTATCCAAATATATATATTTTTCAGATTAATCTCAAAATATGAATATTTAATTGAGGTACTATAAGTAAAATTTTACCTCCATGAGAATCTTTAGACAATCTAGCTTTGAGTAAAGTTTGATATTCCTCTACTTGTTCTGGCAAAGTATTAAAAACTCCATCAATTATCATAAATATATAAAACAATGGCCACTCGCATTCTATATTATCAAATTGCTATAAAATTTACATTAAAATTATCAGTATTCGATTACACTAAAATTACTCAAAAATGTAAAAATTTACGTGTATTTCATCAGATTTGTAATAACGTTTTCCTGGATCTTCTAATGCAGTTTTATACCCATCTCTTCCAAATCTCTTAAAACCATAATTTCCCTTTAATCTCCTTATTATATTAGCTTTTGTTTCACTATACAAGACTTCTTCATGAGTAGAAAAAGCAGGAAATGAAATAGTTGGTAGTAAAGCTACATCTACACTCTACAGCCAAAAAGCATTATATTGTAAATATAAAATATTTAAGAAATTAAAATTACTGTCTTACTTTAGAAGTTGATTCTCTTGGAAGCATTGTTTCAAAAATATTACGATTTCGATTATGAGCATCTATGTCAACATATATGACTGACCAAGAAGCTCCTTTTTCTCCAAAAAGATTACAACCATTAATGGCTTCGAGTGCACTTTTAGCCATTCCAATTGAACTAGCATGTATTTCAGGTGTACCATCATTGTAACGACTGCCTCTTTCCCACATTCCGTAATCAGGTGTTCTATATGCTCTTTCAACATAGTAAACAAGATTCTGAACAAAAGCTACTTCGTCTTGTGTGTAAATGATTTGCAATCCAGATGAAATCATTTGAACCAAGAAAATCAAATACAATGATACTACATCAATCTATAAAAATATAATATTAAGAAATTGAATAAAAAATGTATTAACAGCACAAATTTTATGAATTACCTGTAAATGATTATAATGCTCATCTTTAAATATTTCATTTCCTGTATCTAAATGAAATTTGCAATGTAAAGCAAAACGGTTACACTGATTCTTTTTGAACAACTCTACTCTGCTGGATTGTTTCATCCAGCACTCTAATATACCTCTCATGCACTTAATTGCCGATTGCCCAAGTTCATACGACTTTCCTCTATCGTCATCAATACGTCTAAAAAATAAATTTATTAGAATAAATTTTAAAAAATACTCAAAACAAGTCAATTACCTATAGGCCTGATATAAGCTCCAAACAGCAGCGGCACAATATATGCTTTCTCTAACGCTTCCAACAGTTTTATCTGTAGATATTTGAGGAAAAAGACCAGTGATACAACTTTGATATTGAAGAATTTGTCTTTTAACTGTAATTTATACAAATTGGGATACAAACATTTTCAAAATTAACTATTAAATATATTAAGTATTACCAATTCCATAATATATGTCAAGTTGCCTAATAGTATCTTCATAATTCGAAATTTTTAAAAACATATCAACATCAAAGTCAATAACACTACCATGCCTGACATTTTTAAATTGATGTGCTGTTCTAAAATAATAAAGTAAAATTAAACATTACAATATATATATAAATTTGTATTCATATAGATAGAATTAAATTTAGTATAAAAATAAGAACCTTATTCCTCTAATTGGAGAACTTGTTGCTATTGCAGTCATTTTTTACGATTAATACGTTAATGATGAATACACAAATTTCCATAACAAATAACAATTAAATTGTTTGATAAAAAATAAACTATTACGAAATAAAATACGTGTTTAAATAAAAAGCATAATTATTAATATATTATTAATTATGTAAATTAAATTTTGAAATAATATTTTGTTTTATAATGATATTTAATACAAGGTGACATGTATAATATGTTTTCATTGTTTTAACTTCATTTTATTTAAAATGGCAATTATAGCAATCACGATGATGTCAAACTAATTGAAATCATTTTTACAAAAGTGCAACATTGCCTGCACAATTAAATTATCCGCGGTTACATTTAAAATTGTGATTTTTAAGAATCACTTAAGAGTAATTTTTTTGTATTATTTTCATCAAAAAACAAAGCTAAAAAAACTTTTCTTTTGAAATAAAATGTTAAAAAAAATTATAGTCTGCTATATTTTATTATATTTATTATAGGCAATATAGGCTCGAGTAATATCTTTGGATACTATTATATTATTCAACTAATCGAATTTTTAATCCTTTAAGCTTACAAGGAATTTTATCAGAATAGTTTTGTACAAAATATTTTTCAAGATATTCATAAATTATACGAATTTATTATTAACTAATTGAATTATTCGAAATTTACGGTTTCTTTTAGAACTTTAAAGATGCTTGAATGTCATACCAGATTTTCAGTATATTATACTGGGGATTATCTATATATTTGCCTTTTCAGTTTGCAATAGTCTCATTAATCAATTGATGAAGTGGCAATTGGTAAAGTTGCAAGCAATGCAGTCTAAAGACGTGACATAACCTTTATGTTTACTGTCAAGCAGTTGACATTTTTTTCATAAAAAAAATAAATAATGTAAATATATTTTTCCAAAATTATAAAAATTTATAAAAACACAATTGCGACTATAAAATATATAAAATGAATAAAGAAAGGATTCTCGCAGCCAGAAAAAGGGTACAGTATTGCTGCAAATTCATAACTACAGATAACATTACCATATTCATTTCATTAAATAATTAATTCAATTACACTTATAAATGTTTGTTAATTGTAATTTTTTGTAGCTTAAAGAATTTCAACGTAACAAAAAAGATCAAACTGATAAAAATGCATTAGAAAATACTGATACTGGAAAAAATATAAATGAAGGGGTAATATTTGTTAACAATTTTGTACAAATATTTATTTTTTATAAGAAAAAAATGTACTAATTTTTTTTAATTTTTATGAAATCCTTACAGAAAACATCACTTGAACAGTTATCAAATCAAGATATTATGGAGCAATTAAGTCCAAATGTTGAAACAAATGAAAGTACTGGAAGTAATGAGGCAAAGACGAAAAATATAAATGTATCTTCTGATACTTCTACTGATGTAGATTTAATCAATAATTATACAACCTCTGCAGAAACTACAAATAATCATAACACTTCTGCAGATGAAAAATTATCAAATGAATGTACAAAAGCTGAATTTTACAATAATTCCGTAACAGACAATGATTTCGACGAAAGTAGTTGTCTAACAGCTTCACAAATGATAGGTGATCAGAATAACTACCAAAGTGCATCGATGAATCAATATGAATATTTCAATTTAGTTTCAAATATATCAGATAATTCTTCTAGCTCATTGCAAAAGGAGAAAACCTTACAAATGACAAATGTTGATACAGATATTTCAGTAAATGATAAAAACTTAGAAGAGCCAACATTGACTAATACTGATTTAGAACAAAAAAATCAAATTTTAACTTGTCATTTGGAAGAACAAAAGAAAGTTATAAGTCAGTTACATGTGGAAGTTAGTCAATACGTAAGTATTAATATACATTATTTATGATAAAAATATCTATAGTATAATAATAATAAAATTTATTATATTTTACATGTGCATGCTATAATAGACCAGTAGAATATCCGAGCTACAGACAATTATTACAAACAAAGATGATCAATTTGAAGCTAAATTACTTAAAGAAATAAATCCCTTAAAAGAGCAATTACAATTAGATGCTCAAAGGATAGGGATTCTTCAAGCAGAAATAGCTAATTTAACTGCTACTAATTCCCAGTGTCATATGACAATAAAACAAAAAACTGGTACATCATTTTAATATAAAAAAAAATATTCACAAATTTTTGAAGAAAAAAGTATTTAAATTTTTACCTAAAATTATTTTTAAATATTAGTATATATATTAGAAATACTTTACAATAAAGTGTTTCCAAAACATCTTATTTTAATTAAAATGTAAATGTATATCTAAGAACTAGAATTCAATAGCATTTTTTAAATTAAACATTTTTTTTTTAATTCTGTAATATTAATTTATAATAAAGCTTAAAAATATTTTTTTTATTATTTCAGAACAAGAAACTGAAATGTATGTAAATTTTAGAGCTTCTGAGCAAAAAATATTTGATTTAGAAGAAGACTTAGCAGCTGCTAGGAATAATATGGAAGAATTTACAAAATCTTATCAACACTTACAAGCAAATTACGAAGAAATTGCTGAAAAAGTAGATAAACTAAAGTATGCAAAATTATTATATATAAGAATTTATGTACTTATTATTTATTATTTATAAACATTATCTTTAGAAAAGAAAATGAAGATTTCGAGTTAGAAGTATCTGAATTACGTCAAAAATTCAACCATAAAAGTACGGAATTAAAAAATGTACAACAAGAGCTGCAGGAAAAATGTGCTCTCTTAAGTCTAAGTGAACTTCGAATTCAACAAGTTAGTTGAAAATGTATAAAATAATAATAATAATAAGTAGATATAAAATAAAATTTGTTAACATTTTTGGCAGCTATCTAACCTTCCAAATGAAATGACTGCGCTAGAAGCTCAGCATCAAACAACAAAAGTACTTGAACAGCAATTATCACAGATGAAAGAAGCGCTTGAAAGCATGAGCGGCGAAAAAGATGAAACAAGTAAAAAATACCAAAACTATGTCCAACAGCTGGATGAGCGTCATACAAAATTGCTTGCCGAGGTATGTGTTTTATCCGTATAATATATGTAAATAATAATGGATGATAATAAATTTTCATTTTGCAGCTAGAAGCTTTAAAAAAAGTTATTACCGATTCTGAAATACGCGAGCAAAAATATATACAAAGCTTATCTGAATTGGAGCAGCAACTACAAAAGGAAAAATCGAAATCACTAAAACCAAACGATGATCAAATTGCCAAAATAAAAACTTTAACAAAAAGTATTGATAATCTTGTGCTAGAGCAAGAAAATCTCCAGTCATTGTTAAATGAAAAAGTATAACTTAATTAAAAATAATAACCGGTTTTTAACTAACATTTTGGTTATTAATTTACTGTTTTACTACATTTAGTAAATTTGATGTGTTGCTTATAGGACAATGCCATAGAAACATTACAAAAAGATTTAAGCGAGCTTCAAGATATCAGAGACCAGAACATTGAGGCATCTAAATTGGCTACGGCTTTACAAAGTGAACAGCTTGGAGCTTCTAGAGCAGTGTTGCAAAATCAGCAATTAAAGAAGCAACTTAACGAAATGAATGATGCTTTCATTGCTTTGGTAATTAGTAATTTAGTGATTAGACGCTCACGTGATCGAATAGACGAATAACTAAATTGGATCATTATAATTACAGAGCAATACAAAATTGGATTTAACTGAAAGAGTACAAGCAGAGCGTTCTATCAGCAAACAATTGAATGCACAACTTAATGATCTTGAACAGCAAATAGAAGAATTAAGAGAGCAATTGTCTAAAAAAGAATTAGCATTGGATGAGTATAAAAAAGAAAAACTGCAAGTAGCTCAAATTGAGGATCAAATTCAACATTACCAAGCTCAATCTTACAGTGCAAACACTTTGCAGCAAGAGCTTCAAACTGCTTTAGTAAGAAATCTCACTGGAATATATTGTTACAAGTTATAAGAATTGCTTCAAAATTAACTAATGCTTAACTATATTTCAGATTACAATTGAAAATCTTAAAAAAGAAAATCAACTTTTACAAGCCAAGTTTGACGAATTAAAACATAAGAATCCCACGGATAAGGAAATATCGCAAGAATTTAATAAAACAAAAATCGATGATGATACTAACGTCCAAAAATCGGAGGAAATATTAGAAACCAATACTGTTTGTAGTAATAACGTGAAAATACCGTCCTTGACATTATCTGAAAATAATGTTGCAAGTGTTCCGGAATCTTTAACCAAATTAGAAATGAGGTTTAAAGAAACGATGGAAAAAATCGCGGAACTTACGGATGAAAAACAACGACTGGAGCACCTAGTTTTACAGTTACAGGGAGAGACAGAAACAATAGGTATTTAAAACTTGTGCTAATATTCTATAATTATTTATTTCATGAAAATTGAAAACTACGTGTAAATTGAACTTGGTTTTTAGAGGAGTACGTAACTTTATATCAGAAACAGCGTACTATTCTTCAAGAAAAAGCAAAGGAAAGAGAGTACACTTTTCATCAACTTTTAGAGCAACGCAATCAACAACAGGAACAATTACATAAATTAAAAGTACTTGTCACGACACTACTGAAATCTAAGGATTGCGCGTCGACTGCACCAGTGGCTTCTGTTACAGCTGAAGCAAACTTACCTGTTTGTGATGATTCTGGTAAACTAGTGATAAAAAAAATTAGTAAAATTATAAAAATTTTAGAAATTAGCTTATGCCTAATGATATAAATTTTTTCTAGCTAAGCAAGATAGTAACGATTCTGAAACTATTAATAAAAATGAAAATAAAGTGGTTGATACAGGCTATCAAACTGATAAAACAACTTCTCAGATTTTGGATCTTTTGACGGAAATTAAAGATTGTAATAATGAATGTATTTTGAAACCAAATATTCATCCTTGTCCTTGGTGCTCTGGAAAGTTAATTACAGTTTAGCAAAATGTACAATATAAGAACAGTTTTAATGGTTATATATATATATAAAAAAAATTGTTATTTAATGTTTCATACGTTTTTTGGTAAAAAAAAAACTACAAGAGTATTGTAATAATTGTATATAGATCCAGAAGTATTTTATGTTTGAGCTATTATTTATGTTATCGTTTTACTATTACAATAGCTTTAAATATATTGTACTGCATTTGTGCTGAAAATCGATGTGTGCAAAATAATAGTTTAAGTTTATTAAGAGGAATATTCTTGATACATGTAAACATGCTTAATGCAGTATCTTATTTAAATTTAAAATTTTTTAAAATTACAATAAAAATATTTATATAAAACATGGAGGAAAAAATTAATTGTTAAAATATTCTAAAATATTTAGATTGATACGTAAACTTTTGTGTGGACACGTGCGCGCGTGTGTTTGTGTGGACACGCGAGCGCGCGCATGCACATACATATATATTTACATTTTATAAATATATTTTTTGTGCAACGTAACAGTGAATTAAGTAATTAGTTAATAAAACTATACTTTTGTTGGAATAAAATGTATTTTCGAGTATCCTAATTTTTTTTATAAATCATACTCGTAACAATTATTCTGTACAATAATTTCATGTAAAATAAATATAACAGACAGTTTTTACACAATAATCTTAAATATAAATTCAGTCTGTATAATTATTTCAGCTAAGCTAAATTCAATAATCGATTTTCATGTAAAAAATAATGAAATATCCATCTACAGTCTAATTAAAACCAAAAAAAAATCACAATAAAATCTAATTAATTTAAAATCGAGGTAATTTAACGTACGCATTACTCGTACAAAGATCAAAATTTCCATACTCATAAAAGTTTGTAAATTATTATCGGTACATAATTGTATAGCATTCTAATTGACGCTCTAATTAATTTTACTGATCTGTCTTAATATACCTACTATAACAAATTACGCATAAGAAGAAATAAAAATTATCATCAAATACTACTTACAAAAATAAGAATTTACTATGAATTCGTTACTAACCGCATTCAAATTGAGAAAGCAATATATTGTTAAATAATGTTTATTAAATATGTTTGTCGTTGGAAAAGGAAATATTTGGAATGGTGATGTCTGCGCTTTGATTTTGTATAACAATGTTTAAATCTGAAGAAAAGCTGCCGAGAGTCGATACGGTTTCATTTGAATTAGAATTCGATAATCTGTTTGGCGTCGACGTTCTGCCTTTAACCAGGACCGATTGTTCGGTGCTTTTATTGGCGTGTTTAATCGATATCGAAGACACATCGCTTATCATGGGCAAATCTTGAGCAGTGACGTCTTGCTGTTTTTTGATCGGAGATACTAATCGGGCCGCAGTATTCACGGGAGTCACGTCAGAACTTGAGGAAGAGCCGAGTGCACTCGCTTCGCGAGTCTTCTTCAAAATAGATATTGCCCATGGGATACCCCACTTTTTGAACGCGAGCTCCGTTTCCTCGGGAGAGGAGGGGTACTTGAACAGATTCAAATCTGACGTCGGGGTGGTTGTTATCTCGGATACGCCGGATAACCCAGAAAAGCTCGTTGAGTCGCTCAATGACAACTGGCCCTTCTTCTCATTCTTCTTGTGCGCAGCCTTCATCGATTGAGACTTGCTCTCTTCTTGTAGATCGCTAATTAACAATCGATCGATGTTTTCATCGGGCAGCGAGTGCAGCTCGGACATTTCGCTGACGCGAAAATCGTTATTTCCGTCCGCGTTGTCTTGGCTCTGCTGCAATTGTTCTATGTGCATGTCCGGCAAAGTGTGCAAAGAGTCCGAGGTGCTGCTATTTTTTAATTCGCATTTCGGGGCCTTTCTGCTCTTCTTTAATTCCGAAGACTTCTCCCCTGGCTTTCGCAGCGGCTTATCGGCACCCATCGAACTCGATCTGTTGGAGGACCTTTGGGGCGATCGATGAGCGAGTAAAGGCGCCACGTGCACCGACGGCTTGCACTTGGTTAGTTTCGCATCCTCCGTCTTCGACGGCGAGGACGTAGACTGGGCTGCTTCTTTCGTTGGCAGTTTTTTCTTACATTTGGTCGAAGGGCTTTTCGTGCTGATGTAACTTTTATTTGCCGTGTCCGGGGTGTCGAACTCAACTATTGTTGACAACTCGTGGGCCGGAGAAACTATATCCGTCCTACTGAATATAATTACATTTTTATTTCACATCGCGTATCATTTAAGTTGGATTCCTCTTACAGATTATTTACAATATAAATTTAAAGTTAAGGATTGCACCTGCGCTACCGATATGTTACGTTACTTCGATTAAAACTATTTATTTTTGTTTAAAGGCAAAAAATCCACGTACCTGTAAGGTCCGCTTATTAGCGTCACTGGAGGTCTTCCCCTGGCACTAACAGTCCCTTTAGTCAATGTTCGTTGAATTTTCGGAATGCCAGCTAACAGGGGAATGTAATCCGAAACGCTCGTCTATTAATATTTAAAGTTAATTTAAAATATGAATTACTTATTAAAGATGATGGGGAAAGTAAATCAACCATACGTACATCTAAATTAATGGACTCGCTATTATTGGTGGCCGCATTTTCGCCTGACTCTCCGTCATCCTTTATCAGTTGACTTGATTTTAAAATAAAATCATCAGAATCTTTTAGGCTATCGATAGCTACTGATTTATTTATGCTTTTACTTTGTTCGAGAATTTCCTTCGACAACATCACGACCATGTCCTCGTTTCGATCGGACACTTTCGATGATGCTCCTGCGATTATCTCCTGCGACTTCGCGGTTTCACTCGGTACTTTACAGCCCTCGTCTGCCTCGTCGAGATGCTTAGCAGTCGAGCCTAATCTAAAACGATCGAGTTTAATATTGACCCGTTGGTCGGCAATGACCCTCGGTTTCGCCGTAGACGACATCATCTCCGCGTTCCTTAGCATCTCTGCGTCTTGGTCAAGACTATCGGTATCCGTAACTTCCTTGGATAAATCGATACTAATGCTCGGTGATTTTTCCGGGTTGCTGCTGGTCAATGGAGATTTCAGGGATTTGATTCCCTCGCCGGAAAGAATTTTTCGTGATTCCATCAGCTTTTTCCTTAACTGAGAATAAATGGTATCCATCATGCTGTTCACGAACTTGGTCGTCTTGAAATTTCCCGACAATTGAGAATTTGAAATTATCTTGCTGACTGAATCTAATTAAAAAATGAATGGATTATTGTTATCGTGAAAGGCATTTTACTAATTTTACTAATAATAAACGTATCTTACCACGTGATAAAAGACTCGAATAGCTCATATATATATGCAAATAAAATTTTATTTAGAAGTAATAAAAACGCTCGACTTACCCCTTTCTTCGTTGCGCAATTTTTGGATAGAATCGGTCAACGCAGCTATTCTTTCAGTACAATTATTCTTTAAACCTTCGAATTTCTCCAATACTTCTGGATAATTATTTATAACGAAAGACTGAATGTCTTCTGCATTTTCATGAAGTGATTTGGAGGTGGAATTTTTACAGGTGGAATTTTTGCAGGTGGAATTTTTGCAGGTGTCCGCCTGACTCTGAGAGGTCTGAATTATTTGAGACAACATTATGTCGTTCGTCGTTGTGCTATTGTCAACTACGGTACACCTTCGATAGTTTCTAGAATCGGCTTGTACTTTTTTACTAGTCGTTGAAGAAAATTTCAAGGTCTTGTTAACTTTGCTGCTCTTCTGTACATTAGAAGGTAACTTCATTGTCCGCGGTGAGGGTGTTTCCGGTGAAGATACCGGACTCACTTTCTGCCGCATCGCCTCGCTGATGGAGGTATTGAGCAGTTCTAAAATCGGAGTACTTCTAGTAAGGTTATTGATCATGGATCCGGGCGTTGGTGCTGGAGGACTAGCATAAGTCGTTGAAGCATCCGAGGAGTCTTGTATTTTAGAAATGGTCTGCTTAGATGTCAAAGTATGAAAGCTCCGGTACAGCTTATTGTTTCCAGTCGCTGTCGCTATTTCGGAAGTATAATTCAGCTGGGAGCTTTCAGTGCTGGAGTCTATCGAAACTTGAGTGTATTGCGTCCTGTACCTCTGCTTCTCGACATTAATTTGCTGCTTTTCGACAAGTTTGGCCTTCTGCGAACCGAAACATTTTTTTGGACTTGACTGCTGCGAAGATGGAGCAGACCGAGAACCTTTTTTCTCTGGAGAAGTATCCCTGCTTCCGGGTAAGGAGTGTGATTTTCCGGACACCGTGGACAATAATACGCTTTTCGAAGCCACTCTCCTTCTTCTCGGTAATATGGTAATTTTTTTCTTATTAGCTTCAATGAGTAAACCTGCTACTTCAAATGCTGTACTGCCACTTTTTTGTTCAAACGAAATTTTTACCGGTGTTTTATTTGCTGCGCACTTCTTTGATTTATTGGGAGAGACTGATATAACATTTTTCGAAGTCTTTAAGCTATTTTCTCTTGCTTTTGGAAGAACTGTTATCTCTTTTTCATTAACACCCACCAATAAATCTGCAGCAACGGATGAATCGCTGTATATACTTGAACTGATATCTGAATTCTCTGGGGTTACAATCGTGATTATTGGTTCTACAGAGTTAACAGCTGGTTTAATTGTCGTTTCATCTTTCATTTTAGCTGCTTCTAATTCAACCTGTATTTGTTTATCCCGCGTTGATATGGATATATCATTAGATGGCTTCGGAGTGCTTCTTATTGATGATCGACTTGTATTAATTTTTTTATTTTTATTTATTATTTTGCGCGCAGGTTTTGTAGCTTCGTCGCAACTGGACATATTAATAACTTGAATTTCGGAAACTCCAGTTTTTGGTTTTGCTGTGACATGAGGTAATTGTTGAGATTTTAAAGTCGAGTCATGAAACAGAGACCTTACACTAGCATTAAAAATATCATCTGGTAAATCGGCCCCATATTCTTGCAATAGATTCTTTTTCAATTTTTCAATTTTTAACAATAGTTCTGAAATTTTTCTTTTGCGTGCAAATTCATCGTCATCTGAACAACTCTCTTCGATTTGTTGCTCGTCAATATAGGATGGTAATCTCCATTCCGTAGCTGGTATAGTTTCGGAATGAATATAATTTCGCGGCGTGATAGTTATTGGTCTTTCGGGAAAAATATCTGAAATACCCTGGTCTGAAGAACGTAAGATAGTCTGAAAAGCTCGATCCATTTTTTTCTGCCGCCTTACATGGTCTTCATTATTTTTAATGGGATGAGATACTTTTTGAGCCTACCGAATAAAAGTAAATTAAAATCTAATGCTTGTTTATTTCGATACAAAATGTCGATACTTACTCTGTTATTTGAAATATTGTTTGCTTTTAATTTTTGTTCTTCCTTAGATAACAAGTCAAGATTTTTTAAAAGGGCTTGATAATCTTTTCTGATCTTATCTCTCAACAAAGCATCTCGAGTTCGTTGTTGTAAATTTTGCTTTTGACTTGTAATAGTTTCAGATTTCTTATTTTCCAATTTTATCATTTCTTGGGCTAAAACGTCAGCGTTTGGCTAATAGAAAACCACAAGAATCGAAAATTATTAATAAAAATTAAATTTCAAAAGGTATTATATATCTAACTTAGATATTAGAAAATTGTACAAACCTGATTTTGGACATTCATTCTTTCAACAAATCCAGAAGGTCTATCGTAGGCATTTCTTTGTCGTGTTTTATAATCATATAAATCAATTTTACTGGTAGCAGGAGATCTACAGTGCATTGGAGTTTTTTTAATTACAGAGGATTTACAAGTGTCAGAGAAATATGAAGAATCGTCACTAATCGATGAAGACGATGTAGTGCAAGTACTACTTAATTCAGATGAGCTATGATTTTGAAGACTTTCTTTATTAGACCTATCAATATCATTATAAAAAAAAATTAATACATGATGAATTTTTTTATTATTCTATACTGTTACCTAATGAGTATTTCTGGGTTACTGCACGAAGAACTTATTGTAGGCACTGTTTTGCGAGGCTCATTTTCATCTGATTCATATATTTGAATTTTATTAGGTTTAATTGTATCTGAAACTTTATCGGAAAAATTTAACGACTTATTTACACTGCTTGTCTCACTTTTATCCGTACAAATAGTAATTGCACTTGGTATTTCAGTTATATCATCTTTTTGTACTGATACGGATACAACAGGCGTTTTTTTTTCTCTTGAAGGAACCTTATAAAAAAAATTAATTAAAGTTAGTTGTTTTTTTTTAATTAAAATACGATATTAAAATTTCATAAGCGATTTGTACAAACTTTATATTCTTTTAATTTTTTTATTGGAGATTTTTTAGAAATAATGCATTTCACCCTTCTTTTTGATGCAGTTTTATTAAGATTTTCATTGTCTGAAGATTGAACTCTACTATTAACAATGGGAGATTTTTTTGGTAATCTGGCTACCATACAAGATCGTTCATTCTCTAAATTTCTAATTTCAAGTAATCTTTGCTGTCTTTTTGATTGTAGGCTAGTAAGCTAAAGCATTATACACAAATATTTATAAGAAAATTCATCTTCATGTATAAATTACACGATAAATAATTTTACTTTACTTTATTTGATTCCTGTAATCGTTGAAAAGCTTCTGCTCCTCTAGCCTTAGCCAATGTTTTATTTTTTTCATCTTCAATTTTTCTAATTTCTTCTACATCTGGTTGTTTTAATGCATTTTCATGTGCATAACCGATATTTTCTATATCCTGGTACCTGCGATGTAGTCCCATCAATCTTCTATCGTGGGCCTTTTTTAATTCGTTATTACCATTTTGTTCAAGTCGACTAAGCTGTTCTTTTTCTAATTGTCTTGTTCGTTCCAGTATCCTTTTTGAAATGGCTTTAGATTGTTCACGTACCTGATTCATATAGTTGTGATAATTACAAACACCGATGAAAATAATTATAAACAATTGATATATGTCAAAAAAAATTTTTTACGTTTTAAGTAAAATAGTATCATTAATGCGAATGAAAAAAATTCTACTGTATTTAAAATAAGCAATGTAATAATTGACATTTAATGTCAGGCAAAAAAGATTAAAAGCATTACTTGTTCTGATCGTAACCTCCTACGGTGCTCTCTCTCACTTTTTTTGATATTCTCTAGATCCGATAAGACCATTTTCCCTCGTCGAATATTATATGGGTTTCTACCAACCGTCACATCAATCGACATTATAGTTTAATTATAAATCCAATTTATATTATATAAATACTTCATTTGCACTCAAAAAATATACATAAACATTCAACTCAAATTCATGAACACTAACGGATATTTAAAAAGTTAACCAATAATATTTCTTTCTTCGGAGCCGTCAGGCATTTTTACTAATCCTAGCGTGCAATTGGCTTTCAAGGGTCACGTGACGTGCTATCCATAAAAAGTGAATTTCATTTGAATGTGTCAAAAACTGGTAAAATCAATCAAGTAATTGTTTTGAATTTATTTAATATTAAAGTAAAATACTTATAACTATAGTGGATTCTAATGTAAAAAATTAAACAATAATAATGGAAATTTTTGTATACAAATAGTAGGAAATCGGAAGGTATAGAAAGAAATTGAAAGTAATATGTATGTATATATTCTATGTAACATTATACTTATATTTTTATCATATCCATATTTATATGTAATAATTAATAAAATATAATGTTTATAATGTTAATCGTATGACTACAATATACTGTTACCTCGCTTCTCAGCATCGTCATTGTCGTCATTTTATTTTGTTTTAAAGTTTTTACAAGTTGTTACAAGTATTTGAGCAATGTACAACAAAATTGTGAAATATCGTACATAATTGTAACATAATAATGTTTGTATTTCTTGCCACTTGTTACAATTATAATGACTCTTGAATATAATTTCTTGTTTTTATTTTTTATATATATAAAATTATTTTGCAAATGTGTATAATAATATTTAAAGATGTGTATGCACTTGTATAATTCATAACAATGTCATTGCTTTTGGCAACGTATTTTATAGAAATATTTTATGACTTTTAATTACGATACAGATATATTTAAATAACGGTTCAACTGCAATATTACAAACAATAAAATTTAGAAATATTTCGACAACACATTATATTTTTAAATTGACACATGGTAGGTTCAATATTTTAATGGAAATATTGTAGAAATATCAATGATTATTTGCGAAGCGAATCGATAGTCCTTGTGATGTCTCATACGGTTTATTTGCATATTAATTTTTACGACTACATTTATATCTTTCATATATATTAAATTCATTACTTTAATTTCGTTTTTTATAATTTTGAATTTTGTTTTTTACTACTTCACAGCACATTTCAAGAATAACAATTCTCCACCAGATCCTTTATTTTCTTTTCGTTTTTTTTTGTTTTTTTTTTATAATAATTTTGTGTAAAATCTTTATTATTATTAATCGCATGTAGTGCCTTTTAAATCGGCAAAGACGACGAAGATGACGACGATGACGACATTGTTAAAAACGAACCATCGGCCCGCGAAATAATGCTTATGATGCGTGCAAATGCCAGTGTGTAAAAATTGTGCACTTAAAAAACAAAAATTCAGAGTTTAGATAAATAAAATAATAACAATACGAATAAACGATTTATGTTGAACATTTTCCATTTTTAAAGAATGCATCGATTCTTTTTTTTATTAGGACGCGCCGGCAATAAACTATATTTTCTATTTTATTCAACCTCGCATTGTTTATAAACACTATAAGAAAAAGAGATTACAAGGATAATAATTATTACTATACAACCGAGCAATTTTCGAATTCGCAGATTGTTTCATTTTCGTCACACAACGCTCACGCACGTCTCTCTCTCTCTCTCTCTCTCTCTCTCTCTGTCTCTCTCTGACTATCTTTCTTTCATTAAAATTCTTTCATCTTTTCAAAGAAGGAGGTTGGGATTGGAATATCCTCGGGTATATAGGTCTATGATTTACTATAGCTGATATTTATTATTTTTTGTTTTCTTCATTATACACGTGCTGATGATGGAGACTCATCATGTATTCACATAATTATAATGTATATTTTCTTTAATGATATATATAGAATCTGTTTTCTGAGCTATTCGTTATTAATAGCAATTTATTTACAGTGGTGCTTGTAAAACATTTGAAATGCCGAAAAATTTTATGTAAATTATTATTATTATTAAATATATCAAAATTTTGAAACTATGCTCGTAAATTGCTCTTACATACAAATTTGTATAAAACAAAAATAAACGCTTTATTATTTCGTACATTGAATTATTTCAACTAAAAATGTAGTTGTTATATTTGATCTATCAAATTTTTACAATTTTACATATTTTGGACTAATTAATGATTTAAAAAAACTACTAAAGATACTCTCGTTTTTTACAAATATTTTTCGTTTTGTCGTTAAAAATTATTTTTAAAAATGCCAAAGGATTAAATTTTTTATATTAAAACAGACATATGAGTAAGAATAAGAAATAGTATGAAGGTGTTGAAAAAGTACAATACGTTAATTTTAAACATCTATAAAAAACAAATTATACATTATTTAGGTTGCAATGATTTTTCAGCATTTCAACACTCCACATGCTATTTTGTACTGAAAAATATCTGACAACACCGACAAAATTAATGTAACTAAAAACTTGCTAAAATAGATTGAATCAAATATATTTGTTTGTGATTCATACTTTTATTTTACATACGAGGGCTGAGCTTCTACAAGACTTTTTCCACGTATGCACACGTTTATTATTATGCAGATGTGTCACTTTTCTTTAACTGAGCACGTAACGCGAGTGAGCGTGTTTATGTTTGTTTGTGTACAGTGTGCGCGCGCGCGCGTACGTGTGCGTGAGAGCAGACGTGTGTATGAGAGAATGTCGGGTGGTAGTAGATAAAGCTTAGGTGTTTTATGAAAATGTACGCGACCGATTTATTCGATTCTAGCAATGTTTTGTGAGTCCAACCGCAATTAGCAAATAGGTACCATGTATTTTTATTATATAATTTTATGTTCCTCCACGTGCGTTCAACCTCATTTTTTACTTCGATAAAAAAATACGTACGCGAATAGCAATTGTCGAATTATTTATTTTTTATATATGCTTTCTTATTACCTTTCATTTGTTAAGCTACGTATGCAATGTTTATATTCAGTTTAAATATCGCTGCGCTGGACAATTTTTGCAAAAATTACTCATACAATTCGACAGAAGATTGTACTGTTTTACGGAAATAAGACTTTGCTAGAAATATACACGCATCGTTTCGGTAAATTTTTCATTCTGTTTATGGTCGATTACATTACATACGTTGCGTTTATTTCAAAAGAAAATAAAAAAATCCGTGTGGCAGGATTGATCAAAGTCTCATCTCCGAGTATAGTCTGAATAGAGGAATTTTATTGTTATTGCTCACTGACAAAATTATATAGTTCGCGTCAAACAAATCTACACTTTCGTTTTTCAAAATTATAAGTATTGTACCTATATTTAAGATATACATATTCTTCTACTTTTAGTCTAGGTATATAGATATATTTATTTATTCATTTATTAGTAAATAATATCTTTATTTCGTCCACGCTCTCCTTGACGAGAGCTCTTTAAAAATGGGGTTTTTGACTTTCTCGAATGCGCCTCTATTTATCTACAATATAATCATGATAGTGTGTATTTTACTTGCGTATGTTGTCTTGGGTGTACGATAAAGTTATCAATTTTAAATATGATTTATACGTGTTTATCGAAACAGGTTCGTAGTAGCAGTAGCACCACCACCATTTGACTCGTTATACATACAGTAGCAAGACTCACATACATAATTCGCTACTTGTTTAATCGCTAATGTGAGTGTCTATGTATACGTGAGCGGCCAATCTTTAAAAAAGCCTGTAGAAACATATAGACCATAACAGGACTAGCCTTATCCAAGTATCATTCGTATTAATATCATCTATCTGTCTTGCATCAATGTATTATGTTTATTATTTATAAGTGCCTATGTGTTTCTCAGTGTCTTTTTTAATACGGAACCTTTTTTTATTATACTTATAATCCTTCCATCACCTGCGCAAGTCTCCTTAAAATTTCGGAAAGTCTCCGATTATAACAATATTTAATACGCATATATATATATATATATATATATATATATATATATACATATATATATGCGTGCGTGTATGAATATGGATATCGTCCTTTACTTGGAGTATTGCGAAATACTAACGAGTTTATCTCTCTTTCATTCTCACTTTCAACAGCACATTTTTTCTTTATTCTCTTTCTTTCATCTAATAACTATGTATCACTATTTTACATTACTTAATTTTATTAAACATAGTTTTTTCTCTGTCACGCCACGATAACGAACAATTACGCATTCTAAGCGTTTCCTTGTTTTCAGCTCGTCGAATAATATTTAAAGCATCGTTTATTTTATTATGTTCTATTTTATATATATATAAGCGATTTTAAAAAATGATAAACAGAAATACTCCTAAAATAGACTTTTCTGTGGTATTATCTTTATTTTCTTGAAAAAAAATGTTTATGAGATCTATGTAGACCACTTACTTACATTCAGTGCGAAAAATTGACATTTGTGTAAACCTGGTCGTTAAAGAGTTGTAAAATACTGCCACTCTTGAAAATAAGTAATCATAAAAATCGCTGCATATATCTTATTGAGTATAACAAAGATTGTGAATATATTTATTTATAGTATATTTGTTTATAAATATCGATTTTGAATCTATTATAATATAATGAAGAGCCAAATACTCTCTGGAACTGCTAATGTATTTTACGTCAATTTGTTGAGAATTATGTTTTAAATACACCGCATTTAACTCAATTGTATTAATATCTAAAATAAACGAAATACATGGTAGCGTAAAATATTATAAAAAAAAGTAATAATTCAACATCGATTATCTTTTATAAAATTCTTTAAACATTAAATTCACGAACTAACATTTTAAAAAATTTGAACCAATTTATAAATAAAGGGATATTTTATTAAAAGTTTGAATTATGCGAATGTTTTTGTTTTATAGAAAGTTATTAATAACATTAGCCCGTTTCAAAAAAATATTCGAAACATTCAATAATTTCCGTGCAGCCTTAAATCAGCCAAACTACTTCAAAATAAATGCTAACAAAAATTAAGTTTGTACCCGAAATTGCTCACACTAGATGATAAAGTGGATAAAAAAAAACAAATTTTCTTTAAAAAAAAAAACAAAAAAAATTTTTTAAACTCGTATTAATCCATTCAAAAATTTATCTTTACTTTATTTTCTGTTCTATTTTTTAAATATAAAATCATGGTTTTTAAATTTATCGTTAAATTCAATATTAGATTTGCAGCAACAATATCTTTAATTAAACGTCATATTTTACACCACTATGATTAATTTAACTAATTTTAGCAACACATAGTAATTTTTGGTGTATTATAATGGATTATTTTTTCAGGGCATATTATTAAAATTCCGATATTCAATATAATATGTGATATTTGTACATATTATCATCTTTAATACAATCGGATGATTCAGAAAAAATTCTAACTTATACACTTTACGCTTATAATATCATTAATCACACTTGTTTTTTTCTTAAAATAATAGATATTTTAATACCGAAATTTAAATATACATATAAGAGGGCGGCAATAAATATTAAAAATTTTACAAACGCTCGGTCTTCTCTGATATGTTAAGATGAGACACATTTCATTTATCTGTAAATAAGAAATATATATATATATATATATACATATATATAGTTCGCAATATTTTAAAAAATCCGAAATTTCTTATAATAATACATTTAATCATTAGTGGCATTAATAAATAACGTTCAATTGCAATTTATTGCACTAGTTGTAAGTAAATAATCGATCTATGCTTTTGTCGAAAGTACATGTAACAGTTATTAAATTAAATCCAATCAACGTATAAAATACAATTTTCATTTACTCCATATACAAGAATTAAGACTTTTTCATTAGTTGTTTGTTAGATAAAAAATATGTTATATTTTCTATTGTTGAAACAATACCTACTATCGCTATAAATAACGCTGAAAATATTCTGCAACAAATTATTTTACAAGAAAACGCTTACAATTCAGCAATAATATAATGACAATAATAATAATAATAATAATAATAATAATAATAATAATAATAATACAATCAATCTATGATGTTTCCCACGATATAATAATAATAATAATAATAATAATAATAATAATAATAATAATAATAATAATAATAATAATAATAATATGTTGCATCGTATGGCCGACCGTAACAAAAGCTTGGTTGAGTCTCAAGAATATTGGAAGAGAACACGCAAAAATGAACATCTTCCAAAAATCAATATGCCCCACGTAAAAAATAATGATTATAATAATTGATAATAATAATTATTATAGCATTAAAATTAACAATATAAATAAAAGTATTTTTAAATATCAAATTCCTATATACAAACAATATAATAATTTTTTTTTATAATGCCTTGGACCGTTGATTAAATCCAATTACAAAATTCAAATATGAAGGTAAAACACGCATTTAACATTGCTTATTCTCGAGAATTTTATCAATATTGTGAATTCATGAGAATAGGGCAGCGGATTCTTGATCGATCGAGGGCCATTAGGTCGACCATACGCTTAAAAAATTGCATTTAAAAAATTGTATTTATTACAATTACATGAGATCGATTTGGTATGATATATCCAGGCCAACAAGGTATCAGCGACAACTTAATCCTTTCAAATAAATTTTCTCATCAATGTTTGCCTTCGTTATTATTTTACATGCCTTCAAAGAGCCTCAACTTTTTTCGTAATTCAAGGCACACTCTTAAAAGTGCATGTTGCGAATAAATACATCGAATCGATCGAACGAATCAGTCGCGTCGCTATTTGCACTCCTCAAAACTTGCTTTCGCTTGCTCCTACTTAATACTAATTTGTGTTCATCCCTTTAACTAATTCATATTACTAATTCACATTAGAAATCATCGTATTAAAATATCGTTAAAATTTGTTTAAATATACGAACTGCATTTATATATTATCTACAATCTAAAAGTTTCGATTCATTAAAATATCAAGTATATTTTTCAATATATGTACAAAAATATGGTAATAATAATAATAATAATAATAATAATAACAAAGAGAATACTAAAATATTATACAAAGAAATATTTAGTATAATAGTTAACATGCCTTAGTTTCAGGGATAATAAGACTAAGTTATTATTTATTTTAAATAACATAAAAAACAATTTATGTATTTTTTTTTCTTTGAAGGAATTTTATGTACAATAGGAAGATAGAGAAATCACTGATTCCAGCTTCATTAATATTTTTAAAAAACTTAGAGAAGTATAAAACGAATTCAAGATTGAGGAAAGTTTGGACATAAAAATATATAGACCTGCTCAATTTCATATTGAAGTTTCCATATTATGCTTATTTTTATTATTAGTAAAAAAAGTCGATATAAAATTCCACGAGTAGCCAATTATGCTAAAAAAAATTGTCAAAAAGTAACTACCAGCAGCACAATACGCGAAGGCGACTAGTCATAAAAAAATACAACTTACATTATAAAATTATGTATTATGAAATCCTACAAGATTATATTGCCAAGATCTCGCAGCCTTCGAGCCAGCTGCTCGCTGGTAATTTGGCGAAGAAAGGGAGGGAGAAAGCGAAAGAACCGAAGGAAACAATTATGAATATTACGATTACGGGTCGAACGATCGATTCAAGTCGAATAGACGCAAATATCTCATAGGGAAAAAATCGCTTCGACTGACTGGCACTGACAAAGCGCACGCGTAATTTGTTTATGCATCGATAGATACCAAGGCCCGGCTACGTGTACATAATTATATATGTGTAGGTATATAGTGTTTTATTCATTCACATTTTTTAATAATTGCCTCACCGTACGCTGTGTATAAGAAGGGCGCATATGAAAACATGTACGAATGAACCTCGATTTCTCCCGAATAGCGTCATCTCGATAGACCTCGTTTTATTTAACTAATTTTTTTTTTCACGCTGGCAGTATGCGTTGGTGTCAGTTACAAAGAATTTTGCCCATTTAAAATTTGATTCCTATACCACGTCTCAACTCAAATCTTTGCAGTTTCCCCTTTTCTTCGCTCCCCGTGCCTTCTTTCAAAGTCTCGGTCCCTGTACCTTTCTGTCCATCATCCCTGAAGATCAAAATCCGTTTATCCTTCAAAGTATAGCTCATATTGCAATTTACCGTCGGCCCGAGGGGTCTGATTTATTACATAAAATATCACAATTTGCTTTATATTTTTTTCGCTTTTCATTTTCACATATTCTTCCCTCGCTTTATTTCATTATTATTGGGGGCTCGGCGTTGGTCGGCCATAGTCGAAGCTCACCGGAGTTGCCAAGCGTCATAGTAAATGCAGCTTGGCCCTCCTCCTCTCCGTCCAAGATTTCCAAGCCAATTCCGCGCCACCCCCCTCCTTAAGCTTTGATCTATCTATAATATTTTATTTAAATCTTGTGAATTTTGTGATTAGTTGAGATACGCGACGATGATAAAATGCCGACGTGCGGACTAATGGGGCCATTGGTTGAGAAAGCACCGACACCACTCGTGTACCTCGCACGTTCGCGCGATCGCTCTTTAAATCGCTTTCCCCCCGCTTACGTCCTCTTTTATCATTACTTATTATTTGTTTTGTTTCTTTTTTTTTTTTTTTTTTTTTTTTTTTTTGCTAATTTTTTCATTATTTTGTTTGTTTTTTGTTTGTTTTCCTTTCCATTCCTTTGCAGCCACTGCATCAACGGTACGCCATTCCGTCATGGGATTGACGCGCTTGTGTACGGTGTAAGTGTGTGCCCGCGGTGTCTATGAATGTCTGCTTGCATATTATCGGTCTCTCGTGTCCGTTGTCCAAGTGTGCGCGCGCGTGTTTTTGGCGTGATTGTGTTGTGGGTGTGTGGCAATGTGGGTATGAGTGCGGTCGCGGGTGTGAATCCCCCGTGTCAACGTGCACTGGTGGCGCGCGTGCGTCCGTTGGGAGGAGGCATGGGAGTGCTTAGAGTCTCGAGAATTTCCCAAAACATAATGCACAGCTTGCCAGCGGATCGAACATCGTCCAAGCCTGTGTTTTACTGTTGCTCCGGGTTTATTCTAGCTTTTACGGAGACGCGCCCGCGTGTACACGCGTAACACACAGATCTCACATCAGCTCGTACGAGACACGGACGCGACATTAAAGTAAATGACGTTCGAATCATTCTACAACTAGACGCGCGCGTATTATATTCTTCCCGTTCCTAGGCATACGCGGCGCATGTGGGCATCGATATAGCTCACCCATCGCTTTGTCCAATCAAATAATAATATTAATAATGAGTAATTAAAATTTGTGCATTCATTAATCGAGGCGATATCAGGTCGGCAGTTAGCGATCGGCGATTTCGCGACTTCTGGCGCAGCTTGTCGGCGTATCGCTTGGTTGCATTACTGCATCGTAATCGGTGAGTCGTAATTGTCGGACGTCGGCGAGCGAGTGTCCGCGAGCCCCGACCTAGTCGCTGAACCGCGTGCAGGCTTTCTTCCACTTGCACTGTGTGCACCAAAGATCCTTGTGTTCCATGCCGTAGACCTTCCGGCACTTCTTCGTCTCGCCGCGTACCCGTCGTGGTGAGTGCGGCATCTTTCCCAGAGATACCGTAACTACGCTTATATTAGGCGCATTGTAGGCCTGAAGTGGCCTCGGCGACGGCTTGAACTGTTTACTAGGTGTGCTCTGCGTTTTGGAAGAGAGTAAAGAGTCCATTAGTCGACGAACCGCTTAGATTACCGGGCTTCGATGCGAATTCCTTTCTATTACGATTCGGCATCGTTCTACTTGCGATGCATGGGCTTTGTATCGTATTCAGCCTTTATAACAGCTCACTTACATCGTAAGAAAAGCACACTTCTTAAGCTTGCAGCAGGAAAAAAGTTACTTTTGAATGCACGAAAATTTGTTTATTTAAAATGCTTGCACGTGGACAAATTTTTCAATGAGGCTTATTTCCTCGGATCAAAATTGTTTTTGGCCAACAAGAATCAAATTCAATTTAAAATTCAGTAAACAGCATCGGTTAGAACAAAAAGTTGCTTTCGGTCTGAATAGTTTTACAGAACAATATGCATCGCTATGTGAATTTTACAGAGCAAGAAAATGTTAACGTACTGGTGAAGCCATGGAGAAGACATCACGGATGATAATATCTTGTGTATTAGCAGTCGCAGCTATTTGAGAATTATTCTGCGCTGGAGAAGCTGCAAGGCGCAATTGTTTCTGATACTCAGGGTCCTCGCTTCTAGGCCTGACCATATCCCAGTGTGATTTTGTCGGTGGTGAACAAGCAGGCTCGAGCTGCTCGTCGACAATATAAAAATCCTCCTCGTTTTCATGTGTCTTCTTCCCACTATAATACACAATTATCAAAAGTTATTATTTAATTATTGATACAACGATATGCAATTTAAAAAATTAAATAATTCAACAATACTCCAAGGATTTTTCTTTAATAAATATATTAACACTTGGTCTAATGTATTAAGAAGTTCTGTTGCTTAAACGATGGGACTGTAACTCATGGAAAATATCATATATCGTGTAAAGAAGCACTACAATAGCTGTGGATAGATGACAGTAATAATAGAAATGGAATAGCAATACTTACTTTAAGTGTGTTCGAAGAACGTGTTCTGCAACTACCTCCCAGGTGTTACCCACTTCACCGCATCTTACGCTTCGGTTGCCTTCGTCGCGCCAGGTGCACTTGTAAATGGTCATAGGTTTCTGAAAAATAAACAAAATTAAGGAAAACGTGTAATTTTTCAAACAACTTCTTTAAAAGAGATAAATATCAGTGAGCACTTTTTGGCTTCATTTTGCTCGCGGTATGGCATACTACTATTCAAAGGAGTAAATTTAAGCATTTCGGCTAATGTTGGTATCATTCGGTCCTTTAAAAATCTTAGGTTAGGCACGCGCCGGGTAGTCGTGTTATCTTTTTTTGTACGATTAAACAGAAAAATATATAGTACGTATTAATTCGGTATGAAAGTAAAGGCGACCACATGCGAACATAAGTGAAGGATCATTATAAAAATGCTTTAATAAAAAATAGCTTCAAATTGAATAAGTTGACATAATTGCTAATTTCTTCATTCAATGCTATTTTTTTACGATTCCAGCGCTATCTACGTGGTTTTTTAATAGCAGTTGTAAACACTGCCGTTCATTTTTTAAACTTCTTTGATATCCCTTAAAAACGCATACGTAGTTGCAATATTTTAACATTTTAAGTCATAATTGTACCGAAGGTAGGCAAATTAATAAAAATTTTAAGAATTTTTACAATTTGCACGTTATTTGGATTATATTGACCCGAATGCATTAGATCGCCTATTAATCGTAACAGCACTGGTACGATTTTTTGTGCAAATTTGCTGTTTTAAACATTTATACAAAAAAAAAAAAAAAAAAACGACTTGACTCTTCTTAATAAAGCATTATCTTTTAATATATCGAGATATTACGTAAAAGTAAAAAAAGTCGTTTTTAATGAAGTAATTTGTAATAAATAGCGAGCCTTCTAAAAACTTGGAAAATGATATATAGATAAGTCGACGGCGAAGCGTCGTTAAAATTCTCAAGCAGGATAAATAATCAAAACTAAAAAAAAGATGAAAATCCTACTGCAACATACGTTGTAAATAAATATGCTAATCGAAAGTTGATAAAAATTGTGGACAAAGAATAAATGATATTAAAATGTTATTAACGGCCTTTTTAAATGTGTTTTTGGTTGTTGTGATTCCCTCTGGTAAGGCCGGCTTACGCAACGGAGTTAATGCAAAGCTTTATAATAATTTTAGAAAGTGCGCATTTAGATATTTCCAAGTACGTATAAATTTCAATGAGAATTAATAACGAACTGTTGGTGAAATTGTACACTCCTAGGTGGTGGTAGCATTAAGTATAGCGTACTAGCAACAGGAAAATAGCTTAACGCGGAACAGAAACTCAATGTACAATGATATCGCGGCTGCGAATATTTTTAACAAGGAGCCACGCGCTTTTCTACATTTTTGCACAATGAGTCATTATGCATCGGAGCGTCTGTAGCCCTGCTTATCAAGCACGACTGTTTACAAAGGCATTCATCCAAGTCGGATTCGCATTAAAGCGATAGTGCACGATCGCAGATGCCGCGGCGATTGATGTAACGGCCGGTATTGGCCGGGAAAAGCGGAGAGATATTCGGTCGGTGCGTCTCGTACACACTTTGGGAACATCGCCGGCCAGGTAAAAATCGGAGTTGGAATAACAACAAGCCGGCCGAACTCCTGCGGCACGTTAGTCGATCGATTTAATGTATCTCGGGAAGATAGTCGTACCGCGGCTCGTGCGAAAGCGGGCCGAGCCGGGGAGGAGGGAGCGAGCAGGGTTAGGCGACATCGAGGAGAGCCCAGGAGAGCTTTTCACGAGAGCGAGGAGAGCGGCAAGGAGAGGGCGACGGGGATCATCGCCGCGTCGATATCCCCGGCGCGTATCCTCGAGCCCCCCCCGGCCCCTCCGGACCGGGAGCCCTAGATCACCGGATTGAAGGGGATGTCGGAACTTGCTCCTCCTTCGCCTGCCCCGGCCCTCCCGCGCTCGCCGTCCCTCCTCCTCCCCCCCTTCGCGGGCGTCCTTCACAACGGAAGCAGGTAAAATCGATGCGCGCAGGCCACAGCGCATAAGTCCTACCGAGCGCGCGCACGCTTCTTTGTTTACATCGAGCGATGACGCCGGCGCCGGCTTTCTCTCGCGAGCTTGCTACCTATCCTTGTCGCGGATGTTGTGTGCGCAGCGACAAACTGCATGTACCACGTGCTTATTGATCCGCGGGAATAAAAACCCTTGCGCGACCCTCTGGCTTGTCCCTCTCTCCCTCTCCCTCTCTCTTCGTCCCTCTTCGTCCATCTTCGTCTCTCTCCTTCTACTCCTTCTCCTCCTCCGCGACGCTACTTTTTCTCTTCCGCGGCTATTGCGCGCGCTCTTTCTACCTCTCTCTCTCTCTCTCTCTCTCTCTCCTTGCACTCTTCATCGCGTGTTCCGGGTGCATCCACTACTTTATTTTTTCCCTTTCCACTATTGCCCTAACGCTCCTATCCACCGCCGGTAACCAACAGCCGCTCTTCTTTTTCCATCCTCTATCATTTTTCTTTCATTTATCCATCGTTTTTTCTACTTTTCTTTGTAGTTGCGCTGTCAATCGACAACTACATTTTTTGGGACTAATGAATGAAAGCCGATGACTTTGCCGGCCTAATGGCGCGTTTTGGAATTCCAACTCCGGGCTCACTATTTGACTCTTTGTCCCGGATTTCCTTTGGCGGTGCGATCAGGACTCCGAAGCCACGTCCGCTTGATTGACGAATAAAGTTGTCGCACCAACCTCTTGACTCACTACCTACCATTGTTATCCTCCATTGTCGCATGTGTTTTATTTTCCGAATTACGATTAGGCTTATTCACGGTCTGTCTCGACAAATGTTTCACCTTTACTCGGCGCGTCACTGTAATCAGGCATTTCGATAAATCGCGGAGAGCCGCGAAGCCGTGCCGGCCCTGGGGCGGAGAGGAAAAACAAACGCAGGGGCAGAGAGCACTAGAGAGAGTTAGCATCCCCAGGAGGAGCGCAGCCGAAAATTTTTCGAAACAAAGAACGATTGTCGAACAACAGGCGACATCAGCTAGTCCCATAATCGGTTTTTGTGAAAAATCACATATTGTGAATGGTTGTAGCTTACGGAGAAGCAGTTTGACTGCCAAAGCAATACATCCTTTGTTCACGGGAAACCCAGTGAGTTGGACGCCCTGTGTCTGGAGCACGCAGCAAACTTTTGTCCGCACTATCCGACCTCGCGCGGGGAAATTCGTCGTGCACTCGGCACAAACGATGAGTCATAAATCGAATTTACGAAAAATTACCTTTACGATAGACGTAAAATTTAGGATGAGGTCGGACTCACGATCGCGCACCTCCGCAAACGACGCTACTGAATCGGGGAAGAATTGACTGTTGTTCTGCTCCTGCAGTCGTTCGATTTTATTCTGACAAAAGCCTCGAAAAGTCGATAGCTGATTTAAAAACATTGTTGCATCATCTGGCTGTAAGTTCACTTGAAAGAAGATAAAAAGCAGATATTGGGTGAAAAATCACGGCGAAATTGAGGGGGTTGCCCCCTTCTTGAACACATCGTTGAGATTACTCGAACCAAAAGCAATACCGATGGCTGTAAGGATCGCGCTATAAAATAAATGATGGCTTATTGAAACTACTTTCCGACTGGCGTGTTATTTTTACTTCGCATTAAAGTTCCACTTTGACATGCTTTCCTGCCGGGGCCGCAGCGAGTTCGTTAAATGCACATAGAGGCACGCAGTGGACAGGGAACTGCTCTTTAAATTTCTTGAAATTAATATCGGATAGTAACAGCGGACGACCTCGTATAAACAAGCCTTTATTTCGAAATGGGAGGCAATTTCATTTAATATTACGGAACATTGCTATACGGTTATTCCGCAGCTGCAGTACGGCTACTGTGCAATAATTCTGGGCTCGCACTCCAATTTTCACTCAACATTTCCACTCCGAGATATTTTTGATTCTTTATCGCACGAGAGGCATTCGGTCATTGTTGGATTCCTCGAGTCATCTGCTAAATATAATAAAGCTCTCGATAAAGGAAGGGACAGTGACCGATAGCGATCGGTGAGAAGGCTCCGACGTAAGCGCGCACTAGCCGAGCTCGATAAAAAAAATTTCGCGATATTAATCAAGAAGCGCAACAGGGGACGGTGCAGTAGTATCATGATTTTTGCCGCCTGATTCTGACCGAGGGCGGAAATCCGTCGTGATCATTGACTATTCAGTCTCGCATTATGCGTCATCGAGCCTTTCATGTAACGACGGCAACGTCGACATTATCACCGCGATTCGTATTATTTTTTACAACTTTATCAACCGAACTGTCTATCCTTTCACGCGCTAAGGACTTTCCGATAGCTCCACTGATTCGTTCCGTCCGCAAATTATTATTATTTTCCAACAACCTGGAATTCAATGTTTGTGCAACGATGTGAGAAAGGTGAAAGTAAAACAAGTTTGACGTTTAGCAATAGCGTTGAAACGTATTTTCGGCGCTGTTGCCGTTTATCTCGAACGATAATTGACTCTTTAAATCGAGAAGGAGTCTCCTAGGCTAACGCGCAGCACTTCGAGCAGGGGTTGTCTTTTTAAAGAATCGCCAATTGCAAGAGGGCCATTCGATAGTTCGGCCGGAACTCGATTGTTCGCCAATTCGATCATTTATCAAGAATCATGGGCTTGGGCGTGAATCGTCTCTTGACAATGTTTATAGGTAAAAATCGACGACACTCCGTAATATCCGAGAATCCTTGGATTATCAGGGCAGCTCAGGGCGACTCCAACGGTGAAAGCCAGGAGAGACGCCAGAGAGGATAGGTCGGGAGAGGCGGAGGTAGTCCGATAAGTGCAGTACAAATAGTCCCGACCGTTAGATGCACCTCTGCAGTGCCGGGAACTGGATTCGCGGGCACGGTTGTACTTTTTTAAGAGTTCAGCCGCGTCCGCGAGCGGGGATAGACCGGCAGCCGGGGCGCCGAATCGAGAGCATCGCGCAAGGGGGCTTTAAAGGACGACCCGATTAAAGTCGAGAAAGAGCCTGTGGGGGAATCCGCCGGACGCGGGCATTCGGGGTGCGCGCAACAGCGAGCCAAGGGCCTTGGATTTTTCGAGGGATTATAGCATTGTCAGCTGTTGAACCTTTCGGTTTCGTCGTCCCGGTCGCCTTCCCCCTCCCGCGCGCCCGACCGTGCCCGGCCCGGCCCGGCCCGCCCCACTGCCCCTCAGCCCCCACGAGTTCACACAGCGCTCTCGTGAGCCGCGGCAGTCTCGCTTCTTCCCTTTCCTTTGGTGGGGCGCTAGAGAGAGAGAAGAGAGAGAGAGAGAGAGAGAGAGAGACAGAGGGGGGGAGAGAGAACGAGCGACGGGCGCAGTCGTGCTCATAGAGAGCCATTGCGGAGGTCAGAGACCTTTTACGCCGGCTGCCAGGCGATCTGCTCCCTCCCCTTCGACGAGCTGCTCTCTTCGTCGTTCGCTAGCCCTCTCGCTCGGAAACACGCCGGCGTCGGTCACTACGCACCGTACGGCCCACGATTCGACGGCAATTCTCTTGGATCTCTTGCTTCTCCTCCCCCTCTCCGTCGCTTGCTCCCACCCGCTCTCTCTCTCTCTCTCTCTCGCTGCCACTCTGCTTTTCTCTCTCCCTTCAATTTGGCTTAGGCCAGGCCGAGCGTCCGGCCCCCGCCTTCCTCCTCGCCGGCTTCTCTGCTTTGCTCCGCTCCTTCTCCGTGACACGCGTGCACGAAAGGACGACGCCGACTACGTGCATACGCCTCTTAGTCGATATCCCTGCTCCCGCGGCGCTACTGCTGATGCACACGTGTGCCTTTACCGGCGGGGTCAGCCTTCGGGAGGAGCGTCGCACGAGCCTCGGCCTATCCTCCCCTCGCCCGCGCAGGTCGCCATGGCCCGGGAAGAAGACCAAGAGCCTCGGCCGGCCAAAGGTTCCTCTCCCCGGCCCCTCCTCACTCGCCGGCCTCCCGCCGACCTCGCGACAAACTAAAATATCGATCTGGCCTCCGGTGCGTGCGACGCGTGTTAGTGCCCTCTCGCACGCGACAGGACAGCGCGCACACGCACACGTACGAGGGCTGCCGGCCTGTGTCTCTTCCTCCCCCACAGCCGGCGGACCTCGCTCCACCCTTCGCCGTCTTCGCGAGTTCTCGGTAAGGATACCGATGTACTGCGCGAGAGACGATGGCCCTGGAGGGGCGAGAGGAATAGGAGGAGACGAGGAGGGGCCGAGAGAACCTCGGGTAGAGAGAGAGAGAGAGAGAGAGAGAGAGAGAAGAAACGAAAGTTGGTGCGTGTAGCCACACATCCCCCCCCGCCCCGCCCCTCCACATCGAGCCCTCCGCGCTTTCCTTTCATTCGACTTATCGCGCCGGGCTGTTGCTCCTGACGCTGCATCTCCCCGACCTTATCCACTCTACTTCGCATTGGAGCGGAGTATTCTAACGCGTAGGAGTCGGAGCAGGACAATCGATAGGATAGGGCTGCCGACACGCACGTGCTCTTCATCCGATTCGATATCGTTACGCGCGATATACTGCGTTGCCCCGCATTTCGAGCCAGCTCTGCCCAAGGCTTCGAGAGTATCCTTGCGGAGAGAGAAGACCCTTTAAAAAATGGGGGAGTTCGTATCGCTGCTTCCCTCACCGACGTCGTTGGGAACACTTGTTTTTATCGCACCGCGCGTACACATGCTTTTTGCGTCGGTGCGAGTAGGAGAGATAATGAGCACGAGGCGCAACTCTGAAGATGGTCGGGGGAAGAGGAGGAGGAGGAGGAGGGAGAGAGACAGACAGAGTGCGGAGGGGAAGGCTACGAAAGGGGGATCGGGGCGGGTTGGAAGGGACGTCGATCCAGTGCAATGCGCTAGACAAAGGTGCTCGTTTGTTTGTCGTCTCTCTCTCCCTTTCTCCTCGGCTCTGTCTTTTACAGGGTGCTGTCTCCCTCGGTTCTTCGACGACGAGGTCGTTCCCCCCTTCTCGATTCTCTCTTTTTAGTGCTTCTTCTCTCGGGCATAATCCACGGCCAAGGCTCGCGCATCCTTCGGCGCTAGGACGAATGTCTCTTCTGCGGGAGCAAGCGGCCGTCTCCTCGAAAATCCCGAGCAATCTTCAACAGCGGCGCAGATTGCTACGAAACGTAAGATCGCGAAGCCTGCCGGCGCAAGGCTGAGGGGAGCCGGCGAGGGGGACGGCCGGGGGCAGATGTAACGAGAGCGAGATACGAGAGCTTAGTTCGAAGGGCGGCGGGCGGAGAGGGGGAGGGGCAGGGGGTAGAGTAGGGGTAACGCCCGGGGAACCAAAACAAACCGGCAGTCGCGCCGAGTTTTCGCCATGTGTTGGAGCAACTCGCGCACCCACTTGTGCCCCGAGAAGCCCTCGTAGCATAAGGGCTTCGCTCTCTGTTTGCGCGCGTGCGTGTGTGCGTGCGTGCGCACGAGATCCACGCCGGTGCTGCGGCGACGACGCCGTACGGTGTTCAGGCGTCCGCGAAGTGGTGAGGGTCGGCCGTTGACCCGCCTCAACGCACCACTGGGATGCTCGCTCCGTCTCTCTGTCTCTCTCTCTCTCTCTCTATCTCTATCTCTCCCTCTACCCCTCTCTCTCTCTCTCTCTCTCTCTTACAACTTCTCTCTCTGGATCTACCTCTTGCTCGCTCGCAGGGAGTATACATTCGTTCACACGCGTCAGCAGCAACGGTAAGGCGCTTTCCCGGCGATGGGGAAAAAGAGCGCGCGAGAGACGGAAAATATCCAGAGGCACGAAGAGCCACGATGGCGTGATTAGCCACGTCTTCGGGCCCGGAGTCGGAGTCGCGGGGAGAAGAACCGGTGGAGCCCAGGCACTCCGGAGATGTGGCAAATCGAGGAAGACGATTGGTGGTGGCTAAGAGGGCCGGACTATGTGAGTTCGGTGGGCTCGCTGCGCTTTTTTGGAACTTCTAGCTGATGCATCGCCAGAAATCGGAAATGCAGGCCGACCGGCGTAATGGAGCTACTGCCTTTGTTCACTTCAGTCGTTCTTAGATCGACAATGATCATTTGTTCGGAAAAAGCCGAGCGCAGGCACCATCGACGATCTTTTCAAGACGGCCAAGTGTGCGCCCGCGCAAGTATAGGAAATGAAACGTAACCCTATAACGGAGGGGTTTATTAGGTTCGTCTTTTCTCGAGACTATGCTGCAGCTGCGCTGACGAAGCAATACGTCACGCGCTCCTTTCTTCTCCTGTGTACGAAACTAACTAAACTAAGGACGAGCGCTGCTCTCGTGAACTTCGCGGTCTTTTGTGCACCCGCTGGATTCGCGCCCAATATCCGCGCCTTATCGTATTCGGACGTCGGGATCTAGGGATACGCCCATTTCTACGATTTATGGAAAATTGCGGAGCGACTGGAGGGTGGGCGGCAAGCGGAGGAAGGGTAGTGCAGAAACTGTCACATGCCCGGAGTTTCGCGCTTGCCGGTAAAGCCGTTCGCGCTCTTGTCGCGTACGACACACGTATAGGAGAGCAACACGAGCAGCGGCTGATATATTCCCTCTCTTAAACACTTCCTCTCCCCTTCCTCTCCCGCCAGACGATTCGCGCGCATAGTCACACACATAGTCTCTTTTTTCTCTCTCTCTTTCTCTCTCTCTCTCTCTCTCTCTCTCGTTTGGTCTCTCATTTTCTCTCTAGTTCGCTTGGAGCTGTGCTGATGCCACACGAAACCGGGAATGCGCAATTCGGCGCGATTCCCCGGCTTCGTTCAGTTCGCGAGTGCGAGCGGGGGTCGACGACACCGTGAATCGTCCGAGAGGCGAGAGCAGCACGAAGAGGAGAAGAACGGAGAGAAGAAAAGGAGTAAGAGAGAGAGAGAGAGAGAGAGAGAGAGAGAACGACAAGGGGGGGGGGAGAACGATAGGCTAGCATTAGCGTGAGTCACAGTGCACACGACAAAACGACGGCGATGTCGCCCCGCGTGTACAAAGTGCGCCTCCTATCTTTCCCAAAATGCTTTCCCTAATCCCATTGTAAGTGGCCCCGCTTTTCTTTGTCCGATACTCGGATCGGCTTCTCCCCCTCCGGCTCAGTTCCGTTTGTCGCAGTTTTCCAAACGAGTCGGACAACATTGCTTAAAAATGAGCTCGATTCGGTTGAGCAATGAACGTGCGATGTGATAGCGGTCGTCCTGAGGGGGACGTAATCGACGGGTAACGCGTGACGGAAGTCGGGGAGGCGGTGAGGCGGCGGCGTCTAGAGGGCTCAATAGGATACCTGATGATACACCACCACCACCACCATTTTCTTCCATTTGTCCATTTAAAAGGAAACATCACCGATGGCAATTAGGCCAGTTTAGCAAGGCCATTTGATGCATCGCGACATTCTTGGCGTGTATTTCGTCGATTTTACGCATCATTAAAATTCTTCGAAATTAAATTTTGACACGCACTCGTCATAACCGTAGTAAACACGTACTCCGAATTTACAATATCCGCGCTCTTAACTCGCCCAACAGCTGGCCGATGTACGGTAGGTAACTCATCATAAACCACGTAATGCAAGCAACAAAGAATGTTTTTTTAAAGACGGCTCTTAAGCGGTTCGCCACTGCAAACTTTTGGCAGTAATCTGCAATCAGTCTTCGATAAGAATATTAAAAATTATCGGCACTCCAATTTCTGTCCATCGGCAATTACGCGGTTATAAGGATAATAAAGGTAACAGGCATGTATATTCTAAATTCTACCGTGTTACTGTATTGCATCCTGCAAGACGTACACCTTTAAAAAAGGGAGCATTAGTCAACATAAATCAGCCGAGCTTTTTTCTGTGAAAACCCTAGTTTTTGTTCGCCTGCAAGAAAGAGTGATAGAGGAGGGGAGTAAAACAGAGAGAAAGAGAGAGAATAAGAGAGTGAGGGAGAGGGAGAGAGCAGCGGATCATTGACTCCCGAGGTGGAGGAAAAAAGAGGGAGTAGCGGAGCAGAGGTTCTAGAGTGTCGGACGATACGAAGGGAGAGAGAGAAGGATAGAGAGAGAGAGAGAGAGAGAGAGTGTGGGAGCAGTGAAGAAGGATAAAGAGCGTTGGAGGGGGAGGGTGAAAGAGAGCAATAACAAAACGAGCTTTCCGCGGGTTCTGTTTAACTGCGCAAATATATAACTATAGAAGAAACCGGCGACCTCAACTGCAACGGAGCCCTTGCGTCCTATATACGCCTCTCTTTTACGTTTTTCTACTCTTCACTTTTTCTTTTCTCGTCCTACCTTTCTGTCTCTGTCTTTAACTCTCTCTTTCTCTCTCTCTCTATCTATCTATCTATCTCCCTCCCTTTCTCGCCGTAGATTTCTCTCTTATTTCCATGATAGTGAGCGAAGAGAGATAGAAAAAGTAGAAGATTCAACCGGGTGCATGCATAGATCGTCTGGTAAAGGAAGAGAACACTGTGAACTGGTAGGCGGAAAGGAGGGAGAGATCGAGCGAGTGCGAAGGAAGGTGGGAAGGAGGGAGGAAAAGGTAGAACTGAGAGCTTCCTAGGACAGGCGCATGCGCAAAGGCCTTGTTTACGTCGCCATTAGGAAAACAGATAGGCCCCGATGTGTTGGAAGAATATACCGGTTGAGAAAGAACGATAGGAGCGAATGAAAAGTTTTATAGTAGCATTGTTCTTTATATTCAGGGTGCTTCTTTACTGGGTTCTTTGTATTTGAGACATAACGATTGTTTAAGAATTCTGTCAATTTGATCGATATTTTAAGCAGGAATAAGCAAGTCTACCGCAGGTATATAGGCAACCTGTATTGCTTATGTACAAATACATATGAATTTATAATTTATTCTTATCCGGTTGCGAACGACAAGATACTCCTTCATTTTAAAGTGAATCCTTCTTCAACAGAGGAAGCGACCTGTCTTTTGTTTGAGCTTTATTCGCTTGTGGAATGATACGCAGGTCGGAATTTAAAAAAACAACAGGTGCATCGACCAAGCGACATTATCAAAATCCAACCTGGACGCTTAATGCGAACGAGCGCTCTGTATTTCGGGCGCCATTGATTGGATGTGGAGCAAAGGAGGGAAGGAAGGATTTTTTCAATTCGAATCAAGCGTTGTTGGGTTGACGTGTCGCTAAATCGTCTACGATCCCGCGAAGCGGACATTTCATCAACCCCGGGGATGGTTCGGCTGGCCGTTCGAGCCCAGGCCTTTGCCATCTCCTCGATGAATACTATCGAAGCAGGCCTCGCATAGGCTAAGGACAATGAGCGGCGCTTCTTAGTTCGTCAAAGAACCAGAGGTCATTCACGCACAAAGCTCCCAAGTACAAGACCGGAGCCCGGCATCATTGCAATAGAATACCGTTAAGTTTTGTTAATTTTCAGCCTTTATCATTATTATGCCGGGCACGCGTTCCGGTGTTCTTACTCTTCCCATTCCCCGGGCCCTTTTATTGCATCGGGCCGACATCGCGGAGCATTCATTATGCCGAGCGTGCGCGCGATACCCATGTCTACGGCGACTGCCCTTTTGTCCGGGACCGCGCTAGAGCCGAGCTTTGTTTCCTAGAAAGCCGAGGTACGGATTCGCGTTGGACTTCTTTTTATATGTAATGCGCCGCCATTGGGGAGAGAGAGGAGGCACTTTTCAGGGCGTAGGCACAATCGACCGTGGCGGCACCTCCTCCTTTCCGATGAGCCCCCCCCTTGATTAGGCACCGATGAAATTCCCGCCCCCGCTCCCGAGAAAAGCCACAATCGCAGATAAACGGATTTGTCACGGCATCGCGTTGCCAAGTACATGCAAATAAAGCTACGAGGGCTCGATTGTCCTTTCGGATGGACTGTACTTCTTCTTTTGGATTTCCCTGCGGAAGGAACGGCTATTGCCTGTTTCCCAGCGGTAGCCTTTCCCCATCTCATCGCGCATTCGCAAATTAAGGCCTGCTATGAAGCAGAAATCGAGCAGACGTGGAAGGACTGCCCGCGTTCGACGTTAGTTCCGTACACGTGACGAAATCTTTGCCCACGAAGGGGACGAAAATAAAAGAAGTGTTTACTTGGGATGCGCGACGATTGCGTAAGTCCCCGTGTGGTAGGCTTCAATTTCTCCGTCAACTCTCTCTCTCCCTCTCTCTCCGTCTCTATGTCTTCTGATCCTTGGAAACCTTGGTGCTATTTAAAAATTGGTGCACGCTGCTCCGTTATTTACTTAAGATCCAAGCACGAACCTTGTTCTCCTTTTGTTCTTTATTTCTCTGTGCGAGCAGTGTATTCCACGTTTACGAGTAAAATTACGACGAGCGATACATTGTTCTTAACTTTCTGCAAGCTTGGCTACACTTACACTCTAATCTTCATTAATCTCGATAGCTAATCTAAATCGTCTTCACCTTTCTCGGCATAGCTAGAAAGAAAGATTTGGCGTAAGTCTAATAAGGAATGAACTGTCTTAGACTCAGATTGCAATAATACTTGCAAATATTACTCCATTTTGCTTTATTCAGATTTTGAAAGTCATGGATAATCCTCCGAATATATGTAGGATTTTAGAAAAATACGAGCTTATCCTTATCCGTACCATTGTCAAATCATGAAAAAATAACAATGATGGACTGCAATCACCTTTCCCAGTGATTTTCTTTTTCCACATCCATTGGCGACTACATCGACAGTTTCAGCTTTCAACCCCTAACCAATTAAGCCCAATACCATTGAGATCAAGGTGGCAATAACGAGGCACTGACGCGGTTATCCGAGACGATGAGCGGATGATGCTCGGTATCAATCTTGGCGTCGCCTCGCTAATTTTAAACCTGTCGCCGTATACTTTAACGAAAGAGAATCGAGACTAGCAGTCTCATAAGTGGGTCAGGGTTAACTGCGTGGGTGAGCTTAGAAGGATTCGCGTTCGCCGGCATAGAAAAATGATCGTGTTTCGATGACCCTGTACGACCAAATGCAATGATTTTCAAGCAGGACGTTCTCGAGGCTCCAAGGACGGGGATCAGGATGACGCGGAGAGCAGGATGCTTAATCGCACTGGCGTTTTCATCGACACTCGGTGCATTCCGGGAATCGCGAAACCCGTCACGAAGAAGAGCCAGAGTCTACTCCGCTTCGGGAAACGGGTGACAGTTTAAGAGGCGACCTTTTGCGAAAAGCCGCGCTCATCGCACACTAAGGAGGAATGTCAACTTCTCGATGACCGATGTAGATGACACGTCAGCGCGTAGCAACGTAGCAGTCGCAGCGAGCGAGTGCGGGTCAAGAGCCGTTATCGAGCGCCTCCATTTTTTTGGACGGCGAATTTATTTCGACGTAGCAGCGACGGGCTCTTGGCCTTTCGTCGCTCGTTTATCCCTAATCCGTCGGCGGCTCGTTCCTTCCTCGCTCCTTGACCTCTATTTACCTCGCGCGAAGAAAGGAACGGTTTTATTACCCCCACGGCTCTGGAGTCCAGCGTCACCTGAACCCTTATCGTGGCATCGTCCAAAATAACCTTCGTGATTCGTTGCTTCTTTGAGGGAAGCCGACCGCGCCGATTGTACTAATTATGTATGCCGCTTGCATGTGACTGAGCTCGGACGAATTTGCTAATCGCGTGTTTTAGCGCGCTGACATGCTCGAATACTTTCATCGACCCGTAGACATCAAACCCCACCTTCCATCGCCGACTAATCTCTCTGTCTCGTCAATGAATTTCCCTCGATTAGACGGGATCGATTTTAAAAAGCCGTGAGCTTGAGTTCCGCAGCGATGCAAATAGGCTGGAATTGGACTGCTCTTTTCAAACAAGAATGAAAGTGTTTGAAGTAGAAGATCCGACAAAAAACTCATTTAAAGTGTGCGTAAGTGCGTGTGTATGTGCACGCAGTTAGAAGCAGACAGCGAGATTCGATAGTAAATTGGGCCCAAAAATAATGTGTTCTTGTAAATGGGTAGATCACTCTCTCTCTCTCTCTCTCTCTCTCTCTCTCTCTCTCTCTCTCTCTCTCTTTCTTATTTCTTCGGTAGCATCAGCAGCAGCCAACTCGGGAGAACTTGCTAGAGAGCCAAGCGTGCGAGCAAATGCGCGGCTGGCAGAGTTCAATATCCAAGCGAAGGTCGAATGACCGTGCCATTGTTCGCTGGTCGAAAAGCGAGTTTTGAGGCGGCTGCTCACGCTCTCTCTCTTTCTCTCTCACTCACTCACTCACACCCCCTCTTTTGAACATACATGCATGCACACGCGGTTTGACGAAGTTCTTCAATTGTGTGCGTAAAATCATTATGTCTCGCTTCTGTTTATCCGTACGTCTTGTATATGCACGCGATAAATCCCTTATTTCACGCTCAACGGTATTCATTTTTTCAACCCTTTCTCTGATCCTTATAAACCAGTACTCGAAAGTTTATCTTTTTTGCAAATATTGGTCGTCTGTCTACTCATTGCTGTGCTCGACCTCGTTATTTATCAAAAAATCAATTGATTTCAATTCCGATAAACTTATCAAATCAAGTTTGTCGACAATGAAAAAGCATTTGGGAGCTTTGTAAAAATTCAACCACTCCTGTGATTATCCTCTTACTCCTGATGAAAAATTCTTTGATGACGACCGAGCTGTTTACAACGGCAAGGTCATCGTAAATAAAGAACAACGTTGACGTATGCTAAAATTAATGTTGGTTATTTACCAATTGAGTCATTGATTTTTCGTAATTGTTTCATTATTAATAAATTCGAATGTACGATATTACTCGAAATAGCAGAAACATGAAATGTAATAATAATCTATCAAAAATTCAATGCACTCGATTCAATGGTACTCGACAACAGAAATTTTAAATTACGATATCATAATGTTAAATGATGTCAAGGGAATAACAAATATTTATATTTCACCGACTTTTTCTGTAGAGCAATTAATCATTAGAATAGGAAACGCTGCTCTCAATTGAATGTCGCACAACGCACAAAGATTCAGATGTCCGTCGTATATGATAAAGTGTCGAACGAAAGAACATGACAGAAAGATATATATATATATATATAGAGAGAGAGAGAGAGAGAGAGAGAGGTAGCGATTACAAGAGTAAAAGTGAATAGTTCTGAAACAAAACAAAGCGCGTCTGCCGGTAATCATAGAAAATCAGAATAATACTGGGACGTCCTCGTAAAACATACTTTGTTCACAATCCATCGAGCTCTTGGAGCTAGAGCTACACGACGGTGGCTATAAAGATGGAAGAAGAAGGGGAGGATCAGTCGTTGCGCAGCCGGTTTCTTAGCTCACGAGAAGAAACGAGGGAGAAGAGCAGAAAAGGGAGGCAAAGAAAGAGATCGGCCTTGCGACCTTGGGACACAAGCTGATTCTGAAGTATTGGCTTCGATCGAACGCCGCTCGTATACTCCGCTTCTCCGCTGCTGCTCTTTAGAACCCTCTCCAGTCGCAGTATCAATCTCCATCGTTCTCGCGCTTCGCATCTTACCCCCGCGCAACTTCCTTCATCACGCCCAGCTGACGTTGCGGCGTGGCTCTCGCCGCGAAACCGGATGCTCGTACGCACGGCAACGCGTTCACCGTTAGCATTATTCGAAACTCGAGATTTCGCGACGCGACCGGACGAGACGACTTTGTTGAACGAGTATCTTTCGACTCTTCGGAAGCCCCCATCGGGGAGCCTGCAGATGCGACCTCCTGGTAGCGATAGCCGGGGATACGTGGGCGAGTCAAGAGTCAAGCGGAAGGGCAGCCAGTGGCAGTCGGTGTGCCTTCTGCGTAGTTGCCTTACCAACGGGCCCCGGGAAGAGCGCGAACTCGAGTTCGCTAACCCCGGCTGATTCGCTTTCTCGAGGACTCGGGCTCGGTTCTAAGCTAACGTTCGCGCCTCGATCATCCTCCCGACCGTTGGGCAAAACGGCCTACGTGCACCTCGGCGTGGGAGCTGCCATCCCTCCCGGCCAGAGTCACGAGCTCCTTCAGCATTCGGGCCTTTTCTGCCGCGCCGCAGCTCCCCTTTTTTCCTCGGAAATAGAGTCCTGCCGTTCGGGGGTTGGGTGGCTCGACAAATAGCCTCGTTTCGTTCCCGATGATCCTGCCGCGGTCTCGACCTATTCGCGTATTGGACAATATCGACGTTGCGAGCGATGCATCGCCAGCCTTATAATAGGACAAGCGCATAATTTATTTCAATATTAATGCCATCATGGATTGACTTGTGAACTCTATTATGAGGTCTGTTTTTAAGCAGGATTACCTATGTATTTAAAAAAACTGACCTAGCGGATAATTAGATCACATGATAAGAATAACAGGGCACTTACCCGTTTTGTTTGCGATTATTTTAATATTCTACTTTCATTAAACTTTCCAAGGTCGATGGCTAACTCTCAAAGTATTTTATCAGATCCTATCCCTCATTATTTACCTCTTACCTACACGATGTTGAGGAGCAATCGTCAGTGGTAACCAAGAATTCATTTTAGTACTTTATTTATTAGAATCAATTTCCACCAAATGAAATTTAGCTTTTACAAAATATATTTGTTCTCAAAACTCCGCTTATTACAACAGTATTCTGAGCAAAAAATAACGAATGTTGGCAATCGAAAATTAATATAAAGTATGGTCCATACAGATGCGAGTGTCATTATACACTCGTATTATTCTCGCATTATTGTTTTCCAATTTAAGAGTCAATCAAGTACACGTTAAGGCAATAAATCTCTCATCAATGCTTGGAAACAATACCAGTTTTCATAGAGAGCGCCAGCATCTCCGAAGAGAAAAAGGCCAAAAATATCAACTTATGTGCTTCTCGGGGCGGGAGAGGGGGAGTCGGAGAAAGAGAGAACGAGACGTTGCGACCGCCTAAGGGAAGGAACATTGGCCACTTCATGGATATGCGCGCGTGTATAAGGTGCACTTGTAAACTGCTCTCGGTGTAGTGCAGCGAGGCCCGCGGACAATGAAAATGGACGGGGACGAAGAATGGAAGAAAATAAGCAAAAGCCCGTACTGGCAGAGGGGGGAAAAGGTGGAGACTCGAAGGATAACGTTAACCTAGGGCAGGACTCTCTTTTCTCTCTTTCCCGAGGCCGGGGGTCGGAGCCGGCCGGCGGAAGAGAGACGGGGGCTCGTCCCCTTCTCCTGATTCCCCTACTCCACGGTTAGTAGTTCCGATACGCGCAAACGTATCCCTCCCTGCTGCCGCGATCACGCGTTTCTTTACCCCGTCGAGGTCGTGCTGAGAGAAAGCCTCACCGACATAGCGACCGCGTGCAAATTATCCGCTACACCTCTCTCTTTCCCCCCCCCCCTCCTCCGCCGTCCAGCTCGCCCGTCGCTAGCAGCTATCGACGCTCTTATATTTCTTCCCTCTCTCTCTCTCTCTCTCTCTCTCTCTCTCTCTCTCTCTCTCTCTCTCTCTATCTCTCCCCCCCCCAACCCTTGGTTCCCTCGTCCGGCGTTCCAGCAACTCCCTGTTTCTCTCGAGTATTTCCACGGGAGGTAACCGCGGCGGTAAATGCACCGACTCGAGTGCAAATCAGCTGGTTGCGAGAATACATTGAGCGCGTACAGCAACTCGGCGGTCATACTCAGCTGACTGTAGCGTGCCTGTCTCTAGTTACGTCGCTTCCGCGCCGAGACCTTCCTGTAGCCGGCTGCTACCAATGAAAGTCCAAGGATCCGTCGAGCTCTTCTATGGCGGCCTTTTATTTCCCGTTTTCCTAGCGATATCGACTATTACGGTCTGTCGCTTCAGGCACCAAACGGCTCTGAAGATCCCCGCCCCTCTCTGGTTCTCCCCTTTAATCTATAAGTCTTATAAGCCAAAGAGTTTTCATAGTGGACCGAGGAACGCCGAGCATCGCGGATGATTCGCTTTCCAATTGGATTTCCTTTTCTTCCCTTTTATGCCCGCTTCCACACGGAGTACGTCCACTCGAGGATTGTCACTGGGACCGAGCCGATGGAGCTCGCATAGGTTAGTACAGAAATCTAATGGATCTTCGGTGCTTTTATGCGGGGAAAGCATACAGGCCGAGCGCGAAAGCGAGGAGAAAGTGACTCAGCGGTGCGTGCGTGCGATCTCGCCACCTCCATTTGGAAAGGAGAATGGCTCGCGTAACACGGCTTCAGGGGTTTTCCTGCTACGACGCGGCCCCGGTACCCAGCCGTCCTTGGGCAACCTCTGGCAGGAGAGGACGAGGCTAAAGCTCATGAAAGTCGGAGGAACGACCACGGCACCACTTCTCAAATTAGCGAATGGCCCGGCGGCCTTGACTTTCGAGCAGCTCCTCTATCCTCCACGTAAGATTTTTGCAAACCTGCGTCTACCGTTAGGGAGAACCGCCCGAGACGCGAGGCAGACGTCAAAACACGATCGCTCGTGCCTATATCGACCAACCTGATTGTGTATTACTATAGTCGGGGAAAAGCAGCTCAGCGATTTTTGACATTCAAAGCTTCTTTCCGAGTTCAGCATTTGCCTAATTACGCAGCTGATAAGCCTTGCCTTTTTTGTAGGGATCTTTGACATAAGGTCCACCTCTTAACACGAAAGTCGATTTTAGATCAAGGTCAAGACATTACCGGATGCAATGCACGAATTCGTGCTCCTGCCTAATAGGGAAGTATAAAATTTTTGCTAATCGCTGCCTCGCAGTCCTCGAAATCTCCCTGGTCACCAGCTTATGAAATTATCGGAGGCCAATAATGGCTTGAGAACTACTGTCTCTACTCAGGGTCCCCTCCATTGTCAAAATAAGAAATTATGCAGCACGTTTCACTGCCGCAGCCACTGATTTTTACTCTCGAATCTCAGTTACATTATACGCAATCGAAGATCGAAAAGAGAAATTGTTATATAGAGGTATTGTTTTCATGCTGCGGCAAAGTCAATGCTGAGTCACGCTATTTGCTGAATTTCCAATATTCGTGCGACGTATTATTGAATCTAAAAAGTCGATTACCATTCTAAGAGAACCAGTACTTTTCTAGCTTATATATTGTCGATATTTCGCAGAAGTAAGAACCATCATGCAAACACAGTCATCTCAACGTGACTAACTGATGGACTTATGACAATTTTTAATAACATCCAAGAGCAACATCATTTTTTTCTTTTTTTTTTCTTTTTTAATTTTAAGTATCCTAAGAAAAATTCACGTTTGAAAAATATCGTAATGAAATGAAGCCATTTAGCTTTAATGAATTTCTTCTTGGACTCGACAAATAATGTCTCGACTTGCCTGAAGGATTAATTATTTTTGCTGGTGGTCCTAAAGTCTCAGGTATATATTTCAAATATTCCTTATACAAAATCTTCTATTTTTAGTCTACTAACAGATTAACGATAAAATGTATCTAATAGAAGATGAAAAAATTTAATAAAACATCTTCAATTTTTATCCCTGCTGTTGCTATTTTTTTGCCTTGACTCGAGGTCAATGATTGGGATGGTCGATATGGGAAAAGCCTTCTAAAAACATACAGCATTTCATTTTGTAATTCATGCACGCATGACCTTTCGTTCGGCAATGAAAAATGAGTCGTTAGCCCTGCCAATAAGATGATAATGATATACTCGCTCAACTTCAACCTCGTTTATACTCATGTTTGATGGCTTGATATGACAGAAATATTTCGCAATTATTTGGGTGTCTCAATGCATTAAATGCATCTATTAATACTTTATTATTCAAAAATACATTTAGACTAAATATTTATAGAGTAATTAAATCAATAAATTTTCACACCCACGAAGCTTTTTCTATTTCATAACTTACAGCTATTCATAAGAAGATATTTACTATTAAAACATTATTTTCATATGCATGGTATCTAGTTTTTGAAACAAACAACTGTAAATGTACTGCTCTAGTATTGAATTTTTAAATCGTAGATAAGTCGTTTTAAATCATTTTTCATTTGACAGTTGACCTTCATCAATACAAATATTTCATTCAAAAAGTGAAAGTTGCCGTAGATAAGACAATCAAACTACGATAAATTGATCAAATAAATCAAGATGAATCTATATATGTTTCCTAATCTCTATGACCATCGTAGATCTATTTTAATTTTAATATTATCTCTGCACCTTAAGCTTAATATTGTGAATGGTGAAAAACAACAAAGATCATCACGGGTAGGGGAAAGAAGGAAAGAATACGATGTTTACTTTTTTCTGTTGACACGGCATTATAAGCTTTCATAAATTATTGCAATTCTTATTACATATAGATCTGTCAGCTACAGGTTGATAGTTATTCAATTTGCATTTACTGATGAAGAATTATTTAATAATATTAATTCTCAATATACAATTCTTACATCGTCAGATTTTTTAACATTATTAATCGAATAATTTCATTAATTATAAAATAAAACACAAGTTATGCAGTTTAATAATGTAGCGTAAAAATAATAATTCTTCTGATTATAAAATTTTATAAGTAGGTGCAGGAGAAAACTCTTACAAATATTTGTCTTTTAAAATCGTATAAAAATATGCGCATTAAAATGAGTGAGGCGACTAATGAAAAAAGTCCACTTTGTGCATTGGGAAATAATTGCTTTAAATCGTTGGATGTATAATATTTAAATAATCTACCTTTAGGTATGTGGAGAAGATTTTACGAAAATATCGTTTGCGCGATGTTTATAAAATTTATCGAACTTAATAAAATGTTTGCTTTATTGAAGAGTGGGGGATCGAGCGTCAATTTATAATTTTTGAGTACGTAAGGTCTTGGCAAACGCATATACGTCAACTCAAGTAGCGTTGAAAGAGCCGAAGAACTTGAAAAATCACGCGCAGACGCACACAAAAGCAGAAAAAGAAACGACGGATAGTGGCTGGGCGTTCCACATATCTGCTAAATCGCATGGAGAATTATGCCATATCTTGATTGAGCGAGCAACAGCTGTCTGACATTCGATAATCGGAGAAAGAAGGACCGATAACGTGGAAAAGAGACTTTTATGGGTACGGAAAAAATGCTTTCTATCGATGATCTTGCGCATCTTTAACGAAAGACTATTAAAGCTTAGGGACACATAATTCATTGGAGAAGCCAATCACGCCAATGTGACGGCAAATTGATATGTGTGGCTATGCAATGCGAATAAAAGTCCGTCAATTAAGCTTGCCGTTTTGCTCAGTTGAGAACAGGGTTCGATCCGTTTGCGCGAACGGAGCCGAAAAAAGGTACGCAAATCAGATGCAGACCCAGTATCGGATAATTTACAATGATAGAAAATGGCTATTTATCACGGGAGAATGAGGTAGAATTTCTATTTCTAAGCCAGCCGTAGACAATGGGGGCTCGCCGTCCGATTTCTATCGTAAAAGCTGCCGATGTTTACAACAACGAGGGCAGAAACTAGTTTCAGGGGCCACTCATCATTGTCGCGATTCTTTTTGTAAACACCTCAAAAATATGTGGCTCGAGGTCGCGATGACATATATTATCAGCCAGTACGAAAAAGCCGACGAACTAGAGACAGAGTGAGACACTGCGGCGTTGCGTAATCGCTGAATGTGGCGGCGACCATGACGCCAGCCGCGATGGTAATTATTATTTATGCGTATGAAAAAATTAACGAATGCGATAAGACGCTTGGAAAGGTGCTACGAACTGAGCAAAAAAAACGAGGATAAAAAAGTGAAGAAAGAGGTGGCAAGGATGGAGAAAGACAAACGCTGAGAGAGAGAGAGAGAGAGAGAGAGAGCGGGAGAGAGAGAGAGAGGAGGAGAGAGCTTGGATGCGTGGTGTACGTGTGAGTGTGTATCGATAGAGAAGGTCGTGCAGTTCTCTGCTTTACGCGGCAGCGACGCGGTGTCACGGTCGCGTTGTCGACGTCACGAGTACTTGCGATAAAACAACAGAAATTTCCTACCGAGCGGCACGTTTGCGGCTCTTTCTTCTTTTTACAGTATACTCGTGGAAAGCCGCTCGAAGATCCACATGGATCAGTAAGGGCTTCGTCTGACTTTTGTCTGATTTTCCTTTTTTGAGCTAAGAGACCGTCAGATTAACACGCGCTCAAATCTCGAAAGTCACTTTTTTTGCTTCTATTTTTTTTCTTTTTTTTTTTTTTTATGCGGGAATTCGGAATAAGCATTTCTTTTGTCGATAACGGGTACGTGCCAGTAAAGTTATAAATACAGATATTAAAAATACCCGTCAGCGAAACAACAATTTTATTTTAGACATCTCGCTAATTACGTAAATTGCACGCGCTTGCCATAACACCACCAACCATGATTCATTTCACGAAAGCTCCCATCTGCTGGGGTGATAATTAGATAACGCGATTGCAGTCACTTTCGATTAACTGCGAAACTTATCGATCCCACGCTCTCCTTAATGTAATTTGAGCGTCAAATTATTCTAATTGCGAATATATGACTTTCATTCGTGGGCTACTATTAACATACTTTAATCATTTTGTCTAATTCCATTCCTCGTATTCCCCCGAGGATCTTAACCCTTCGGCTTATGCGCACCTACGTACACACGAATTCAGCGGCCAAGGCCGTAAGACGCTCAATTTATCAGTGTGCGTCCTCTCTTTCTCGCACGCATGCACACCCACCCGTCCAACAGCACCAACCGTCCGTCTCGCTCGGTGCGGTGCATCGCGTTATGCGAGCATCCTGTACGATTTGGATCCCGACCTATCTAACTCAATGTCCTCCTCCACCTCCTTCTTCGCTGCTCGACACTTCCACGCGGTGCTCGTATGAGCCACGCGGACGCGGAGAAGGGGCCGCCGGCAGCGGGGCGACTTGGGGAGGGGCGGGGAGGGGGGGGAGGGAAGAGCGACTCGATTTGCCGGCCTGAGCAGCGACGAGGAGAAATCGGCGCGCGCTGACGATCAGCTGCTGGCTCGCCTAATAAGGATTCGACAGCGCCGCGGCTCGGACTCTTTCCGTCGATGCCGCTCGCTGCTGTGCCGACGAAGGAAGTTGCCGGATGGGCCGAGCAGGGGGAGGGGGCCGGCAAAGATATATATATACATATATATATATAGAGAGAGAGAGAGAGAGAGATAGATAGAGAGAAGGAAAGAGAGGTTCACTTTCGACCTTTGCGCATCCTCCTTTCGCCGGGCCGAGCCCAACGCACCAGAATGACGTAACGGGCTACACCTCCAATGTTTACTAATAAAAGTTTTGAGCGAATTCGAGAAAGCGAGCCCAGCTCGGCCGGAGAGAAGGCACAAGTCATCGGAGAGACCGATGTCGATTATTTGGGCACGTGACGCATTTCGCCGATGAATGCATCCCGAGGCTCGTTCACGGCCTGGATTCTACAGTAAAGCGAGTGGCGCGCAATGTCAAGGTGAAGACGTATATATCTTACGAGGCGAGGAGCCAGTGCTGATAGGCGACTCTATCAATTGACGTGCCAGGGGCTCGCAAAAATCTTCCGCAAAAAGTCTAGGCTGCTCAAGGGTCTGGCGATTGTTCGGGCTGCGGCACAGGTCAAGGCCCGAGGCCCAGCAGGGGGAGAGGCCAACGTTTGAGCAATATCGAGGCTTTCGTCCTCGTTCGCAAGTCGGCGCGAGCTGCGATAAAGTCGATCAGCTGTTTGGATTTTGTGCGGCAGGCAACCGGCGGCCTGTTGCCGGGCGGCGGTGCATCGGCGAGCCGCACGCGCGCATTCGATTTTCTCTCCCACTTGAGCGGGCTCGCGTTACGTAAAGCAGTTTTATTGTATAAGCAGCTTTGGCGAGGGCCCCGAGCCAAAGACGGAAGCGGGATGCGCGCCTATAAGGGCGGGTGGAACCAAGGGCGCCGGAGAAGAGAGGGAGTGGGGTGCGAGGGGGCGAAAAGGGCAGATGATCGTGCAGGAGGGGCACAATGCTTGCAACGCACAATGGCCGAGTGATATTGCTCCAGTCGACATCTGGTACTGGCTCGTCTTTGGTCAGCGGCTAGTCATTAATTTATTGTTACGGCATTTCGAGAAACAGTGCACGGGGACAAACACTACGATTTTCCCGAGCATTTATCGCCTTGACGTTACTTCAATCGTCCTCCAGTTGCGGTACTTTGTTATCCCGGCTCTTATCCAAAAGCTAAGGAGAGGAAGAATACGCGCAGTGGAAATTCGTTTTTCGTAGCACCCGCACCTACCTCAAGCGCTTGTCCGTTCTCTCTTTGTCTCTTGTTTTTTTCTTTACTTGAACGCTAGCGTTTCATTGCATCACACGTATTTAAATCGTGATAAATAATTATTCGCGAGTGTCGTAAAGGGGCTCAGTACGGTGGCGCCACTGTATTATTCTTCGACTAAAATCAGCGAGGAAGGGAGGGACGGAGAGAGAGAGAGAGAGAGAGAGAGAGAGAGAGAAAGAGAGAAAAAGAGAGAGAGAGACAGCCGAAACTTGCGACCGAGTGCTTGAATTTAATAAAATCTAGTCTGCCGCTACCTTGACGCGAGTGGCAAAAACTATCGATTTTTCATGCTCGAGTCACGTGACAAAAATAACTCGTAATTAAAGATTGCGCACGAAACTGCGTAGTACATATGCATACGTTCGGGCTTAAGCTTTATGCAGCACGATTGTACGAAGGAACAACGAAGCGTCTCTTCGTTAAAAATGCAAATCGATTCGATTTAAAGCTCTCAGGTCAGGTATGGTATTCCATCGCCTTGGTCCCCTTCACCCTCGTAATAGCGCCCACGCACCATCGCGATGGTGGACCCCGGAGGAAGACTCCGAGCGCAGGACGCACGCGACGATTTAAAGCCACTCCGTCCATCCGGATCCTCTCCGACATCGCGCCCTTCTATTGTCTTATGATTAATGTATACTCTACGTTGGAATGAGAAGGTACATGAGATTTACCGACTTTACGTTCGATAAATCCTCGCGTTCATTCGGGCAGATTCCTGGACACTTCGATACTGGAGAATCAATGTAGACAAATGGAAAAGTAGAAAAGAGAGGATAGGATGCGCCATTTTTTGTAAAATATAGCAGCTTGCGATCGACTTATCTCCGCATCGCCTTGAGTGACACAGGACTTGTGCCGATAGAGGGGAGACGCGTGACAAAAATCTAATAACAAGATTACTAATGAACTGAAGGAAAATGAGCATGCGAAATATTTCATAGTATTCAAAAACATTGAAGGTAGGAGAAATAACGATGGACTTTCTAATTATTACATTTCAGAAATAGTGACATGTCGATACTGTCACGAGTGGCTCGCAAGCAAAAATTTTCCTTTCGAAAATTTTACAAAGAATGCGGATGTGAAAAACAGGCCATTGTTGATTTCCGGGTCGATTGAACGAAAGGAGCTTTTTAATCTCCTCACCAGCTGCCGTTAACTTGAATTGTTAATCTCCCATTAAGCAGCGAAGTAATCACACATTTAGTCACTTTTATTTTCAAATTCGTAGGCTTAACTCGGAATAGTTGTAAGCGTTGTCGGCAATATTTATAGACGTTATTAGTAACCAGGTAGTAACTCTATAGTGGTTGCAAATTGCTATTTCACGTTCTTTAAATCAATGCATCAATACTTGTTTTGAAAGCATTACCAATGCCATACGTCGATTCCGTGACGTTAACATTTCGTCAGTACAGTAAAACGAAAGATTTCGCAGTCAGCCTCGAGACAATACCCCAACTCGATCAATCCTAATTTACTGGCTTGGTCAAAGTACGCGGAGGCGGCAATAAAACAAGATTGAAAGAAATTTGTGCATTTCGATGAGCGCAGCTAATAAAATGTCGGGACAGCAAGGCTGTAATAAACTCAAATGCACGTGATCGTGACTCGAATAAAAGCTGGAAAATATCCAACCTCGTTCTCCGATAAAAGAAAAGGAAATGAAAAATATTTATTTCAACGTGAGGGGAGTCGTTGCGTCGTGATGGATTCATTAAGTGCAGCGGCGGGCAAGGGGCCGAAGTCAGATGGCGAGAGTCAACGAGGTCCTGCGACGTCACCACCTCCTCCTCCAGCACCGAAAGCACTCCTCCGCCCAACCCTCCATCTTCGCGACCCTACCGCTGCATAATCATTGTCGGCCGGAGCCCCACCGGCGATTCGCCGCCCGGCACCCGAATGCCGGTCCACCTCCGTTGGCCGGCAGCCACCCCGGGAGCAGCCGCTCGTGGCCCAGCCTCGGGCCGGTTCTCTCTAACGCTCAGCGCCCCGTCCCGTTTATCGCTCGTGCAGCGCTCAGCGGGTCGCGGCTCGCGAGCCGCGCGTGCAGTCAGGGCCGCGGTGACCTTAGACACCAGCCCCACCAGCGGCCGGCACTCGAGCGTCCTTCGCCGGGAGGCGCGGGCTGGGCGGCTGGGGGGAGGCCACGTGCCGCTGCGCGACCACTGACGTCACGACCGCCCCGCCGCCACCCTCCCTCCCCCCCCCGACCCGCCGCCGCCGCCGTCGCCGTCGTCGCGGTGCAGCAGTGCAAGAGCGTCGGAGAGGGTGGAACCCGAGTGCAGGCGGGTCCTCCTCGAGAACCCTTCGGGGAAAAACCCTTCGCGGCGTCGCCGCAAACCCGGCCCTTCAGCCTCCCGCCCCTTGGCAGCCGGCACTTGGCCGTGGGAGGAATGTACGCGCGCGGAATGCCGGCGGACTTCCAAAGTCTCCCTCGGTCCTTCTGGTGCACTCGCCAGTACCAGCGCAACCAGTGACACGGGAGACCATCCAGGCCTCCAGCGCGGAGATGAGCTAAGCGCCCTGGGCGATCGGCTAAGAGTTCTTGGCTTTTCGAACGGCCGCTTCGGCGAGCCGCAAGGATGCGACAATTGTGCCGCGGTTGGCACCGAGTTCCCGGGGTCTTGAAAGGAAATGAACTCGGAAATTGGTGCCACGCAATAAAGCGAGTCCACACCACGGGAAGTAAAATTGAATGTATCACCATTGAGAATCCAGAAATCCCCAGCTCGAATCGCACAATAATAAATTCGTGCGATAAGTGCAGTGCATTGCGGTGCCTACGAAGGAGGTGTATGCATTTGTGGGCGTGTGTGTGCGCGCGCGCGGGAAGGCAGTGGGGGGGCAGAGAGGAAACAATGAGAGAGAGAGAGAGAGAGAGAGAGAGAGAGAGAGAAGGAGCAATTGCGATCTCGACCTTGAGTGACACGCAGTACTTAATCTCGTTTACGCGACGCACATACACGCATGCACGGGAGCGATCGCGCGTGCAGGTGCAGCTCCGGGTTCGGGGCTTGAGTGCGCGCGCAACCCGTTCGCTTCCACGTGTCCGCGGGCGGCGACGTCTCTTGGAGATGCGCTTCTATCGGAGCCCGGCGATTGCATTCGTTTCGTAATGATTACCACGCGCTTGAGTCGCGAGGATGGAGGGGAAAAACGCCAGGGGCGAGCGTTGAATAACTGTCGGGGCTTCGGCTCGATCTTCGCGACTCCGGGAAATGAAGGAAAAAATTCCTCATCGAGCTATTAACGCGTGCAATTATGACGGTGATAGTGCACTTTTACTCGTCTCGTATGACGTATTTTTAATAATAAGTGCTTGGACTATACGCGGAAAACTAACTCTTCCGGAGTTTTTGAGTACGCTCCTTTATTACCGGCTATTGTTTCGTGTTATAATTTCGATTATAACGTGTTCGATTACACGAGGGAAGTCTCGGCATTTCCACGCTGCGCCTTTACTTGGGTATTTAGTTGAGAATTTTTTCCCCGTCTTTTCCTATTTGTGATATCGCCTACGTAAGAGTGGGTTCCTTTCATTGGCGTTTCAATACTTATTAAGGAGGGGAAGCGGCGAACTTTGATAATCGTATGCCAATTGTTCATAAGTTCAAAACACTTGCAATTACGAATGCGCCTGCAATTCTCAATTTTTTCCTTCTATTCGAAGCTGAATTAGCCAGCTTTTATTAAAAATTAACATTGAGACACTTACGACATCGTTATCGGAGCTCGAGCCGGTGTTAGGACTGCTTCGAATGTAGTCATCATTTTCCACCTTACATCGAATCTGAAAATAAACAAAAGTCAGTATTAACGATGTGTCGACGCTAATTTTGCTTTATTCAATGGATGCAATGCAATGCCGGATAAAATGAAAATGTCGGGTGATCGACTGATCGATTCGAAAAACGGAATAGAGCACGAAGCTATTGGCAGGAGGGGCAAGACATGTTAATTCGCATTGACGCTGTCATCCGGATTGCGAACGACGGACACATCTAACCGCAGATTTCTTTTCCCATCTTTGCCTTCGCCTCTCGTCCAAGCTCCTTTTAACGACTCATTTTAAAATAATGCCGGATTTCATCCTAATGAAAACAAGCTTCGGCCGAGCTGCAGTGCGAGTACTCGCGAATCCTGCTCGTCAACGTTAAGTAAATATAGTTTCTCGTACTATTAAAAACGGCCTTTCCCAACGCAAAGTTCGATTCGCCATTCAGCTAAGAATAGGCTACTTTTTAATTTCCAACTACGCATTCGGGACAGGGTGCAATATATTTAGACGTTTAGAATAGATGCATCAAATGCTCATAGCGAGGGCACTATCTCGAAGACTTAAAAATATCTCTCGAAAGACGTGCGAAAAGAGTTGGGAATCGGGGCCGCGGCGAAGCCGCGAAGCGCAGGAAGCCGTTCGTTCGCAGGAGTCTGGATGCTCGCGGCGAGCCTCTGAAAGAGCCGAGGGTACGAGGGAGGGTTCTCGGCCCTCCGCCCCCGCCGGATTCCGGCCAGAGCCACGCGGGTCTATTTCGGGAGGTGTGCACGAGAGATGCAGGGCCGTGCCCCAGCTAATTTTAGAATACTCCGCCGCTGCTTACGAAACGCAAGCTGCGACGGCCGTGTGCACGAAAAGCCTCGGATGATCGGGAAATCGGATACGGACCTCCTCGAGGGGGCCCCCTGAGTCAGGAGCAAGAGCTGCTCCGAAGCCTGGCAACTCGATAGCCGGTTCCAAGTCGCAGCGAACGCTCAATCGCATTACTCGGACCCGGCAGTCGGGACAAGCCATCGGTGAAAGGCCTCTTCGGCTTTTTTGCCGAACCCCTCAGAACCCCCCCCCCTCGAGCCGCCCGCTCCCTGGGCAGATCGATGCGATTAGCCGCTACCAGGCTATTGCCACAGTGGCGGTCGAGGTTCCTCGCTTTTGGCAGGCCGACGCGCGAGTAGCGCAACACCGACTTGCGATCGTCTCATCGGCGACACCTCGACTTCGGGGTATCGCGTGGCCGGCATCGAGGCCATGTCATTCCCTATGCCGGTTCGACGGCCATGTTCTGGACGGAAGAACAAAACCGATTCGTAGAGTCCGAGTGAAAGTGCCACTCGTCAATGCTACTTTCCCCCCTTTCGTAATTCGCACTTTTTAATACAGCCGCGATTCAACGTAGCGTCTTTCAACCCCCCGCCATAAGCTAACCAGGATTTAAAAGGCTCATCGAGAGCTCCTGCCGGAGAATTTTCTTTGTTTTTTTTATATCCGCTAATTTATCTCCAACTGGCTTGGATCAAAGACAACGATCACTCCGGCATCCGTTTAACGTCTGCTGAACGGCGTAAAGCATTTGTCAACATTAATCGATTTGAAATAGTCGACGCATATCAGCGCTTCAGAGAATATGATTCTAATCGCTGAGGTGGACCTACGAATTAAATGAATCAACGAGACGGGATCAACAGGGATATTGAAAATGCCCGAACGCGAAAAGTGAAATCACAAAAGTAGGCGAGTCGAATTTTTCGAGTTAACGGGAAAAACCAGGACGAGTGCGTGCCGACAATTAATTTCTTACATTATCAAAAAATTTTCGTGCTCATTTCTTCGAGGCAGTCTATTTTTCATACCGACAAGTGCACATGCGAATGGAATTATCCGCACTGTGGCGAAAATTATCATGGCACAGTACTTCGCTCCGATAATTCATAATCAGATATAAAAAAAAAACTCATACTACAGCGAATAGCTGCCGGCACAGACTCTACGAAGTATCACACGTAGATATTACAAATTATTCTCATAGGAGTCTTTTAAATCAGATCATACTGTTTTAGCTTGCGAAAATATTTGATGATTCGAGAAAGGGTATAATCAATGTATTTGGACGAGTGACCGCCTGAAGAAGGGAAACTACCGACTGGAATATCTTATGCAATAGTGCGAGCTGTAAAATATATTATTCGTATGATAGAATTGATAAAGGATAAATTTATTTAGCGCTCCGGGCTCTCGCCCCGTGCTGAGTTTGGAGGCTGGTCTCTCAGGCTGAATTATATAAGGACGAGAGGTCCTAATTAAGCGTGCATTACTTAAAAAGCCAAGCACTCGCTCAAAAGTTAGGTAACTCGTAAGAGCGATTCGGTAGCTGCGCAACGGACGGAACTTGGACGCGTGAGTGGGTGCATTTAAAATAGAGGTCCGCTCACCTTCTTCTTGCGAGGCCGCTCGAGATCGAGGTCTGGGACAATGCCCTCGTCATAGGTGGTGAAGTTGGGGCTGCTGGACGAGGATCCCTGTGCGTGGTGGTACTGATAGTACCGCTGATTGTGCGCCGGATGTACCGTTGTCGTCGAGTTGTTGCTCGGCCAGAGGCCATTGCTGCTGAGCGCCCCCTCGTCGCTGAGGGGTGGGCTCGGGGTGCCGCTGCGCCAGGACGCACTGCTGCTGCTGCTGTTGGAGGTGCCTCCGATGCCAGGCGAGCCGACGACTACTCTGTTGCTGCCGCTGCTCACCCGGTCGTCCCAGGAGCCTGCAAACGTTCGAGCTCAATCTGATTGAAATCTCGTATTTTCCGACGACGAAGTCTGCTTTTAATACTGCGCCATCCGAGTATCTCCATTGCTAACTGATTGATAATAAATGGTGGGCGTGACGGAATTATTTAAATACTTTAGTCGAGCTTGGGCTAAGCGAGTCCTACTGAAGTAACGTCTTCGACTAAGATCAAATTTACATCTATGTCGAACATAGGAGGGAGATATCGTTATCCTATGTATCGCCGTTATCAATGGATCCCGTTTTAAAGTCGAAATTTGTTGCGTAGACCGCGATGGTACTCTTTTATCGATGAAGTCATTGCGAAATTTGTTATTTGGTCGAAAAATAGATTGTAACATTTTGTTTTTCTGTTTTGTCAAGCCGCCAGGGGCAGGCTCCCCGGCAACCGCGAAGTGAGCATTAAAACGTGTAGTAAAGGAGCGAAAAGTTAGAAAAAAAAGAAAAAAAACGAGGAGAATCGCAAGGGTAGTGAAAATATCAGCAATGGTCGTAGTTATATAGATGGACGGACTTTCCGTCAAGTAGAAATTTATCGAATGTCGCGTCAGCTCGGACTGATTCCTGGGTAATTCGAGAGAGGCTGTAACCGAGGAGGTGACACCCACCAGTGACGGAACGAAAGAACTGGGAGGACCGTAATCCGTCCCTCTACGTACAATCGATAATACTCGTGACTCTATGTACAGTTCCATAAAAGGCAACGAGAGGAGCCAAGAGGGTATGCGGACGATCGGAGCGGCGTAAGTAAAGTGGATAGGAAAGGGTTCGGATGGAGCAGGGACCCGGGGAAGTATTGGGTGACATACCGTACAGCTGCTGGCAATGAATCGGTAATGGATTCTTCGGGGGTGTCGAGAGCGACATGAGAACCATGGCGGCGGAGCATTCGTCCATATAGCTTTCCCGCTGGCCCGGTTGATTCGTCCTCTCGTTCCAAGCACCGTTCGAGCGCTCGGAGTCATTGCTCGAGCTGGGCCTCCGTTTCCGAGACCTGACAATACAAATGCAAATCGGTTATTTCCTCCTGCTGCCCGCCAGAACATCGGATACAGGGCTAAGGTAGAGAGTGGAAGCTCGATCGACGGTATTTTACGGCAATGCGACGAGGCTTCCGCGCTCGCGTTTTACGATAAAGCCGATGTCGATTTTGGCAAAGATGTTGCGTTTTCCGAATCGATGGCTTGCGGTGTCGCGTGTCAGAGCTGCCCCGAGTGAAACGGCACAACACACGATGACATTTGTATCGCTGCCGCCTACGTGATCGCATTGAGTTTCGTTGCTTCGACCGGAGCCCTGGAATTAACGAAGCTTATCGATTCGCAGGGCGGGTGAGGCTTCCATCGAGTCAGCATTTATGCTTTCGAGTTTTCCCGAGTCGGGCCGATAATGAGAAAGAGCAAGACCTGTTAGATAAAAATAAATCACCTCGACTCGCCGAGGCGCATTCGGTTGGAGAAAATGAAATTTAGGAAGGACAGCGTTGTAGTAGGCCTTCTTCTGTCCTACTTTCACCGTACGCTAAGCTCTTCGTGCATATTCATTGCGATTGCGCTCGCGCGCGAGCCGGCATTTAAACGAGGAAGAACAAGAGAATGAAAGCCACCAGTAAAATTGAAATGCAGGAGCATATTTAAGTGCATAAATTTGAACGATGGAACGTGTCATCGCTTCTTTTTACAGTCATCCCCGGTCAGGCGGAGCTCAAGTGTAAGCGCAAGCGTAAGTGGATGTATCGGGCAACGCGCAGCTCTCGTATGTAGAGCTGAGCGCGGGTGTGTTTGTGTGTCCTAGGAAGGAGGAGAGCTCGCGCAAGGCGGTTGCGCGTTCCACTGAGGTCGCAAATTATGTCGATTATTCCAGGAAAGCATTAAGGCCCCGGTGCAGCTCGTAAAGTTTTGAATTTTCCGCGAAACCCATAACAATCTTTATCCTGGTTGTACGTTTCTTTCTTTTTTTTTTTTTATTTTTTCTTTCTTTTTTTAAGGCACTACATCGAATACGAAACTGTGCCAAGAGTTTATTGAAAGGTCTTTTTTTTCCTTCTTTTTCGAACCGACAAACTAGTCCAGTAATATTTAAACGTAAAAACGATAAACCGAGGGGCAATTTAACGACAAAGATCGCTTTTTAGGTCGAGAACGCGAGTTTATTTTCAGAAAAAAACTGAATGTACACGCGGTTATTATCGCAGGATTAATATTGGCTAATACGGCTAGGTTTTTAGCCAACGCGTTCGAATCGCCCCTTTATTATTAATGCCAGTCGCGAGTGGCGCCTCCGGACCCTGCCAATTAATATGGAGGGTCGATAGATCGGTGGCAGTCGACGAGTCCTCGAGGCTGTAAGCAATGGACACGAGAAGCAGGGGAGCCTCCTATTCCAGTGGTATTCCAACGTCCATCGGTGGCCGTATCTCTCTAAGCAACATTGTTTTGTCGAGAGAAATTTGGCGTATTTGCCCCATCCGCTTCCGTAGAGATGAAATATCGTCCGCGATCTCGGTCGACACCAAGTACGAGCGTGGCTCGCAGCATTAAGGAGCGCGAGGACAGCCACTTTCGAGCACCTACGTTCGGTATGGAACTGTCAGGTCTCTCTATAAGCTTACGGGGCCTCCAGATCTACGCGCCGAGGCCCATCTCCCTTAGCTACTCGAGCTCGACGCCTTCGCGGCCTCGGAGTTGGCGGGCGCGCGCGCCAACCTCGGCGATTAGTCCGGCGTATAGATTGGCCAATGCATCGACGATCTCGCGTCCTACCGGGGGACGGGAATGACTTTTACCTCGACACACTTCCTTCCGCGGAATCAAAGCTTTGCATTTTCATCGGCGGCTCGGTCATCCACGGTGGCCCACGCGTGCCCGAGCCCACGGCATCGGAGCTTCGCCGGGTAAGAGGCGACTCGCCGCTGCAGACGCCGGCGGAAAAGCGTCGCCGCTCGGTCTGCCGCGGGCTCGTGACGCTACGCGCGACAGAGATTGGCCGAGAAGCGTCGATGAGCGAGCGTTAAAAATAGCGATGCGCCAGCGCTAATCGACGCGCCTCTTTCGAAACTGGTAACGCACGCAAGGCGAAAATGGGTCAGACGCGATGCACTGACGCCGATGCCAGCGGCGCTCGTGTTGCTGCTGTTGCTTCTGCTGCTGCTGCTGCTGCTGCCGCTGCTGCTGCTGCTGCTGGCGGCGGCGGCGGTGGCGGTGGTGGTGGTGGCGGTGGTGGTGGTGGTGGCCCCGGTGGCGGCGGCATTAGCTCCGCACTCTGCCTGGAATTCCCGGGGAGTGGAAAGTGGGTCGACCGCGCTCGAATCGAACTGGGTTAGAGCACAGCCCGAAAGCTCGAATACCCCATAAGCGCAGGAGACTGGACGATCCGTTTCGACCGGGAGACCGACCTAAATAATGGGCCTGATGTTGGCCTGATGTCGGAAAATGTAGCTCATACAGAGGTAGATAACCTTCTCCTCGCTTATAGTGCCTAACGAGGGAGTATCCTCGGGCTGAATGCATTTCCGAACAATGGAGCTTTCGTTGTCGATATATCGAGCGGTACGTCAACGGCGAAAAGCTTTCTTTCGGCAGCCGAGTAAAGTTTCGTTCTAATGAGTAATAAAGATAAGAGACTCGACGCTCTTATTGCTAGCACGAAGGAAGCATACAGTCATGGGCGCATAGCCACCTTCTATGTATAGAAGGCTGCAGCCAGTGTGCAAATGGACATACGTAACAGGAGTTCAGTCTCCAGACGCGAAATTGAAGGCCCTCTGCAGTAGTAAACAAGAAAGAGCCGCGTCCTCCGATCAACGCTCATTTCCATTCAATGTGCGAAGTCTCGCAATGCTGAAATGAGGCGGACAAAAGCTTGCTGCCGAGAGCCGATGAAAAGCGTCGGGCTTGCAACTTGAAAATAGCGAGGCCGCGAGAGGAAGGCGAGCCAAGGCTGACGAGGAAAAAATACCCTCGGCTTCACCTTCTTCGTCGCTACAATAGAAGTAGACGCGATGGCCAATTAACTTGCATAATCGCGTCGTACGCGCGCCTAGAGGAGTATGCGTGTAAGTGCGCGTGTACGTATATATATGCAATGAACAGCGGACCAACGCAATAAAGGGTCGGGTGTGGGCGTGGCACCGCTGCGTGCCATTGTACAATTTCACTTTTTCGTAAGTAAACACTCGGGCCGCGCAATTCCACGTAATCTCCACCTTGTGTTGCGTTTTCATTTCGATTTTTTTTTCTATTTCGCTACCGGGTCCGCCACTAGGCAAACTAGCAAAGCGATCAACTTGTTTTACGTGCAATAAATATCTTTCCGTTACACTAGTGCCTAGCGTCACCCAATATCTCGAAAAAATAATCGGCTGCTTTGCATTTTCACAGACCATTAAAGTAGGGAAGACGAAATCTTTAAGGGATGGCCAAATGCTTACTCGTAAGCTCGCTTGGAAGTAATGCAATGTGTTGCGTGATTAATTAGGACCATCCCTGTACAAGCCACTTATGACTCACGATTCTCGGATAATTCAATTTATGAATCTTCGATTCAGCTCGATTACACGATTGAATAAACGAAGGGTAGCGAAGAGCAAGGAGCCTTCTGTCCGCTTATTTGGTAGCCAGAAGGAAGCCTTACCGAGGAACTAATATGGTTCTCGTTGGACAAGGAGATAACATTCGGAGAGGTCGGACTCGCGTTTAAAGTTTGTGAGACAAGAGGGACTTTTCGCATCGACCGAAGGAGACGGGAAAGGGAAAGCTATGACTACTCGGCAGGAGAATACGGCAGAGATGAGATCGATAAATTGGAGGCTGCCGGACATGGGGCAGGATCTGGCCCTTGGCGACCGAGGCAGTCGCGTACCTCGCCGCCATCGACGCTTTTAACTCTCCGTGCGGGCGTAGGGGCTCGACATGCGGGCGGAAAACAGAAAAGCGTTCGGTAAATCGATAAGATGCTGCAGGGGCGCTCATGTGTGCCCTTCCTTCGACGCAGCGCGCGGCGCATCGCTGAGTTTCATGAGCCTATCGACCTTAATCGTCAGGTTGCGTGGCAACGTTGGCGCTATCGGCCCATGGCTCTGTCACCCCAAGGGGGATCCCCGCGATGCGTTCACGGCGGCGCAGCGAGCGCCGTACACGCGTTGGATGTGGGAGACGGGAGCCACCGAGGTGGGGCGAGCATTGACCTAGTTTTGGGTGGCGGACGGCATCCGGGTTACCGAGTCAGAAGAAGGCAGGGTCAGCCCTAGCGCCGAGGGGCTTGAAAAGAGGCGAGGGAGTTGAGGTCGGCCCTGGATCGAGCGACCTGATTTCCGGGTTGACCCGAAACACAATTCCATTTTGGGGGCGCGCGCACGCACACCTCAAGGATCGACCCGATTCCGCGAGATGTCGGAGTGGAGCTTTTTCAGATTGACCCCCGCCGTGCACTTTCACCAAGAATCGGGTCGCGATAGGGGTCGCCGATGCCCGGCGTATCGAAGCCGCCATTCCTGCACCACTAAATTTACTTTCCTTGCCGAAACTTGAGCTTTCACCAGCCATAGAGAATATTTGATGGCGGAGCATACCTCGGATCGCTATCTCCCTCGCACTATTTAATTTGACCGCGAGACAATTCGTTTTACCAAAATCCTCTCCATTTAAACTGCTAGCAGCGACCTCATGCATGTAACTGGCAACCGGCACAACCAGTGTACCAGGCATCGTTTATTATTTAGAATTAAATTACCTTCTTCCGCGCTGTCCACTTTTATCAAGATTTATTTAAAGGACGCAGCCAATGCTCGATTAATGTCGTAACATGACGCTTTTACATTATAATAGATAAAAATGCATCGACAGAAGCGCTCGTTGCGCAATGATCTTGCGGGCGATATTCCGGTAAAAGATACTTCGCGTATCCAAAGTGCAAATAGCTGCCGATCCCGAGAGGAAGTCGCTCCAGTGGACATTGCTAAAAATCAGATTGTTACGTCGGTGCGATAGATGAGATATCCCCGCCTTTCGATCAGGGATACTCTTCGAAACGTAACGTCCGACGCGTAAGCATTCCAGACCTTGAAAAAAGCAAATAGAAATATAGCCCGACTCCTGGGCGATCGCTAAGTGCCACTCCAATCGTTGGTTGGACACTCCACCTCCGAATGGCCGAGAAGAGCCCGCAGAGTGGGATCGAGGCGTCCATCCCAATATAATCGGAACTGCGGTGGACGGCGATTAGCGGGCGCGAATGTGCGCGAGGGGCTTACGCGAAGGTGCGGAGCGAGAAGGAAGCCGACATCGGCCCGGCCAAAGTCCAATGGTAAGCCTTGGGCAAGGATGCCGGGCGCTTAGCTCCAAAGGTCGGGCGAAGGTTGCGCGACAGCCGTGGTGGGAGCCCTGCTCGTGGGGGCTTCGCTTCGTCTCCGTTCTTCGACGAGAGGAGCTTCGAGGGCTCGCCCGACGATGCTGCCAGCGGGGAGGCGCGGAGGTGTGGGAGGGCCGCGTCGGGACGTGGAACCGGCCGGCGATTCGTCGGTGTGGGTGCACGTGCTGCACTCGCCTGTAACGGCGACGCCGCTTGCACTCGACCCATTGTCCTAGTTTCTCTCGATGCGTGCAAAGAAGCTCCGACACCGGTATCCCACTCCCACGACTCGCCCCGCCCGCGCACTCGACGACGCAATCTGGCGCAACCCCTTCTCGAGCTGCAGTGGCGTCCGCTACGCCCGCGACCCCGTCAGCCTTTTCTCAACAAGTTGAGGGCGGACTCCTTACTATTGACCGCTTTCTGCAACGAGACCCGCACACGCGTTTCCTCGATGGCTCGGGTGCGCTGCAGCCGACCGGAGCTCGCTGATTTTGGGAATGCGCTTCCCCCCGCCAGACCCCGCCCCCCGCCCCTCACACTTGCCCGGCAAAGCAATAACTCAGCCGGCGAGCTTAGCCGCTCTGTTGCTCGAGAGTCGGTGATCGATGGGCCACGCCGCTGTGCGGCTCGTGGCTACGCGCATGCATCGTTAATTGCGATCTGGCAAGCAATTGGTCGTGCATTTTTCCTCTTGTTTCGCAATTTTTTTAGCCGAGGCCTCGGCAGCCGATCTGTCGCGCAAGGAACTCGGCGCGCCGTTGATTGGTACGAAGGCGGCAGCGTAATTGTAAAAGCGGCGTAGAAAGCACGTTTAGGCGCGTGTATCGGGCATTAACGGAGGAACGATTTTATTGTACTTGAGGACAAAACTTCAAAGCATTTCCGAAGCCAAAAGGAAAATAGCTAAAGCAGTATGCCTCCTTGCCCGTTTGGCAACGGCGGCCTTTGTAATATTCTGCTCTTTGGTCTTTTACGCGACGGCGCGAACGTTTGTCTGATTTTTCTATTTAAAGAAGGGCTGAGCTCCGGCGAGTACGAGTTTAATATAAGTTTTATATCGCAGTCTCGGAACGCACTACGTCACCGAGAGCTAATGCAGCCAGGGTCACCGAGACAAGCCGGCGTCTAGAAAATGCACTCACGCTAAAAGCACCGTCGCGCATAGCGGCTCGCTCTCAGGGTCCCTCGTCCACGGTCGAGCCGCGCTCTCGGCTCCTCGGCGTCTTCGGGAAGCCGGAAAATATCTCCGAGCGTTCGATAAAAGTGCAATGTGGAGGAAGATTCGCTGGCCCGTGAAAAGCGCGAATAGCGGGTAAGGAGCCAAGGGCAGAGGGGCGGCGACACAGCAGCCGACGAAAGGCTACCTCGTCGCGATGTCCTCGGTAATGAGCCGAGCCCGGAGTCGGGGTGATGCACGCGCACTTCGAGCCCCTCCATCGCCCTCGGCGGACGCCCCGCCACCTCCTCCGACGCCGAGTCACCTCCTATCGGCCGCCCCACCGGCCCCCCCCCTCGTAGCTCAGGGCGTGGATGCACGTACCTGACCTATATTCGCCTATAGCCGCAATTCCCTATGGCCGACGGTCGCGTGGGGCGGCAGCTCCCAGAGCTGCTACCACGACCCGAGGAACCGGAGGGACCCTCGCCGCTCCGCCGCGCGATCGGGCCTTCCTTTGTGCAAATAAAAATAGCCGCTTGTGCGCACGGGGCGCGGCGACGCTTACAGCCATGTAGAGCTGCATCGATCGACCTCGATTCGCGCGGCCCCCTCTCGGCCTGGCACCGACGCGATCCCGCGCGATACTTCCTCCTCCTGGCGTGCACGCGGCTGTTCTCGATGAGCCGAGCTTCGCCCGGCTCCGACTCCTGGGGCGCCAGCTCGATCCTATCCCGCACCGGGCTCTCGGCCTCCGCTCCGCCGTACCCGAGGGGAAGCCAGAAGCCTGGCCAGTCCCTGCTTATGGAACTTTTATTGCGAGGCATTAGTTCCTCTCGATTCTTTTTCCAGTCGCCTTTCCGTGACGCTCCTTCTAATCGAGCTCTCGCGCGATTTTCTATTTTATTCCAAGCTGCACTTCTTAATAACCGGAGCAAGCAATTCATGTAAATTTATTCGGAATTCATAATTCCTAGCCGACCTGAGTTTCATTTTTGCTCCATCATTCTTATGGGCTAAAAATAGTTCGCTGAAAAATGCTCTGACAGCCATACGTACCAATGTGATTCTAATGACATAATAACCTGTTTTGCACCCTTCGATGTGACGAAGGCACGTAAATCATATTATAATTTCTTTGCCTTATCTCCATCATTTACGTCCATCGTTTAACGCACGATGAAATCTTACGCTTCTCTGTACATTAATTGTTCGCACAACGTTATCTCGAGCTGAGATTTTCCAGGCTTCCATTACACATGCAGTCGATGCAAATTAATACAATCAAGAGTCGTGTACAGCCTGCACTTGTTTCTTACATGCTGACCTCTCCACATGCCATTGAAGAAGCTGCCATTCTCACATTGGCGCATTAGGCGCGTGCACAATTATTTTTAAAGACCGTTACTTTTAATCGGCGTGATTTGATTGAGAAGGGAACGTTGAACGAATTCCCCAAGTGCTTTAAGACCGTCCATTTTACGAAAGGCTTGCCTTCGATGTGAAAAAGGTATTTTCAAAAAATTTTAAAGCACTTTTAAGTACAAGTATATCTTGTCGGAGAAGTTGTATAATGTACAGTGCTCGATTATTAGCAAATGTATCTACTTGTTCTTGGTAAAAGTAGAGTCTAATTTAAAACTCAAATACGGATTTCACTGAATATACGGAGCTCAAACATTTTTCTTTTCATCGCAGTCACAATTCTTATACATCAGTTTATAATACGCCAGAATACGACAAAAAATATTTAATCTCAAAAATGTAAATCATTTGCGTATTTCAATTGAAGATTCGTCTTGCTGGGCGTCAATTCAACTTTGTATAAGCCTTCGGCACGTCCAGAATATACAACACTCGTCGTTCCGATTCGATCCAACATCAAACAACGAAGCTAATATTTATTAAATAAACAAAGAGGCCCAAAGCGACGAATCAATGCGATTTCGAAAAGGCTTTACTCGACGCGCTCCTCGTTTTCCATCGATTCTACTGCCCGCAAAGAGTTGGCCACGAGGGTATTTAACATTCGATGCTGATTTGCCAAACTTAAAAATATGTCTGCGGGTCTCTCCGAGGCGATTTCCGCGTGACTTGGTTCACCGAGCCAAACGAAGCGGCGAACTGGAACCACTGTTGCCCAGAATACTGCTGGTGTGAATTACAATTATTAACGAAGCCTTCGATTACGCTCATAAAAATAGAGGCGAAGGAGCCCCCGAGGAGCAGGAGGACGACGGGGGTGACCTCGAAAAATCTTTGAATTTTCTCATCTGAATCTGCATCTCGTTGCTCCTTCGGGTCGCCGTTTTCATTTATGCCGACTGGGCCGTAAAAGAGGCATGTGCCGGCAATTTTACGACCCCGCAGAAAGTGTAACACCGCGTGAGCCGAGGTGGGTGACGGATGACGAGACTCGGGACTTATCTTCGTGCGGGGCCGCGACTTCTGACGAGGGGCTAGGGAGACCGGTGCCCGTTTCGTTTCGGCAGCGAGGACGCGGATGCGCTCGCTGAACCAAGGACGACTCGCGCTCGGCAATCGTCTAGCAGCCGGCGCGCTCGTAACCGAGCCGCTCCTTACGTAATGCCGGTTCGGGCTCGTAAAGCCACGCGTAAGCTCCCGTACACGTATACGGCCCGCGACTTGTTGCACCGATCTGCAAAGACGGAGAGCCGCTAGGCCGCCGCTTCCCCGAACTTTCCTTTGCCAACGTCTAGCAGATTTGTCCTTCTTCGCGCTACCACCGCCGCCACAACGGCAGCCTCGCGCTCGCGATCCGCCGGTTGCCGCTCATGCGGAAGTAGCTGCTCTTATCGCAGCACGCGGCATTAGCCGCCGTGGCGATTGAAGCCACGTGAAAGTGTATTACAATGTAACTCGTGTCAGCGGCTCGACGCTGCCACTCGCTTTGATTTTTCGAGCCATGCCACGGCTGGTTTACTTTGACGGCTTACGAGTACCGTTGCAAAAATTAGCCCACGGGGGCCCTCGATCTTACCACCCCTGGCTGCTTTTAATTGACCTTCCCTTCAAGGTGGCCAATTTTCGATGTGTGACGCCGCTCCGACGAGGCATCGTTAAATTCGAGATCGCGGCAAGCGCTTGACTTTTCGGCTCGCCCGGCCTTTTTGCTTTTTACGCTATTTATTTTTTACCCGGACTAACGAGAGCATTCACGGAACCGATGAAAGTTTCGATCGGTATTTCCTTATTGACTCAGGTGCCTTTTTTAATTCAAATATTATTCAACAAGAAAATCACGCTCCAGTCCAACAAATGCTAATGATCAACTTATTAAATCGGCAAGAAGGCTCGCTGCGATAGCGTTATTAATATTTTCTTTGGAAAAACTCCTTTCGTTTCTTTGAAAAGCCAAACTGGTCTGCTTGATGAAATGCAGAGCATCGGTTGACGGTTATGTTATATTATCTAAGCTACTCATCAAACGTATTTAAATGGGATTCTGCATAACCGCTGTGAAATATTATGCTATTATTTCTTTTCGAATGGAGTGCAGTAATAGGTGTAATGGAAATTTATATTTACCAGCGATTTATTATACAATATTATAGAATCTTCGCTGTACGATATTTAACGTGTGCTACATCAGTGTTTCTTAATCGAATTTGTAAAAGAAGGCGAAATAGGAACCTCTCGGAGCGTATTGCTTATATTTGCGATTAATATTTGAATGAATGAATGTCTAAGCTTTTATAGTTTTAATGCTTTATTTTGTAATGTGACGGGCTTATCAGCAAGCAAGGACAATAATAGCGGCAATTAATTAAACCCTGTATAAAAGTAACGTGCACCGATTGATGCATAAAAGCCAGTCTAGTGCAGTATACAAAGTAAACGAAAACAATATGATGATGATACAGGGTCAAATATACGTATTAGATTGAAAACACGCGCCTTTCCATCAAATAAGAGATACATAACAAGAATCGCTACAACATATACATATATATAAACACCCACACACCCACACACACATATGTAAGCATCCATGTTGTATGTATGGATGTATGCGCATATATATATATATATATAATGCACGTACAGAATCTGGCACGCATGGTGTGCATATTTCGCTCGTGCATCGCATAAACAAGGACGGTCATTACAAACTCTGTTTATCTAATTTAGATGCCATTTTACCGAAGGCAAGAGCACGAGTACGTGGCAAACGAATCCTAACGAAAGATCGAGCCGGAAGTCTAGCACCAGCATACGGTGAGCTTCCTGTACGTTGTGCTCGTTTTCGCTTCCTCCCCGACCGGTGCATTATTTTCGCATTGTAATCGATGCACCCGTGAACGAGGTTCAATATGAAAGATAACCTTACTTGGCTCCAAGTCATTAATTCATATTCAAATATTCGGAAACGGCGAGTATAAGTTTTGTAATTTCATACTCAAGAGGCTTCGATTCATTCTCAGCATTAGGTGTGCAAATATTACAGCTTCTTTTTTACAATATCTACGCACGTTTGAATACGCAACGGTACATATATTACCTGACTAACAATCGGCTCACTGGCTTATATTTCTTTCCTTCTCTTTAATCGCATTTGACTCCCTTTCTCCCCCACCCGAGCCGTTCGATCGCAATCCTCTTAGTTCCCCTCTCCCCTCTCACCCTCCCTCCCTCCATCTCTCTCGCTCTCACTCAGCATACATGCCAAGGTCGCGACAACGCGCGCGAGCGTGTCTAGGTTAGGTTGCCTACTGCATACACTAGACCTCCGGTAATCTTTCTCTCGAGCTGTATCCCCTTCCAACCGAGCCCCTCCCCGGCCGGCCGCGTCGCCGGCCCCAGGGGCCGCCATCCGTCAGCTCTCGCTCTCGGCAAGTTGCAGAACACAATTTTCTACTCGGCAAGTGAAGCTTTTCTCCGCAGCGTTTCAAGAGGCCCACAAGCCGCGTACGCGCGTTGCCTGCGTATCGCCCAGTGCTACCCAGTAATGCCCGGGCGGCTCTCCTCTCACCTTCTCCTTCCACTCGGGCCGAGAGACGTCGTTATCTCCCCACGAGTGCCGCCGATTGCCGAGCCGCCGGCCGATGTATCCGCGATCGGCATACGCGCGTTGCCAGACCGAGCGAGTCGACAGGGACTGTCGTCGTTATCTGCAAGGGCGCACACGCGCATAAGCGGCGCAACCCTCGAGAGCGGGCGCACCGAGGCTCGTCCCAATCGGGGCTCCTGTCCAATCCCCTCGGACGCGAGAGGATGATGCGCTTTTGCGCGAAGGCTCGCGCGTTGGCCTAGGTCGTAACTGGAAAATCAAGGACCCGACACTCCTACGTACGAACAATGGCGAGCCCCGGCCGCGCCCCCACTTGACCCCCTGCCGCCGCGCCGACGTCCGCTCTCGTCGTCGGCCAACCTTCCGCCGCCTCTTGCCCCGCCGATGTACGCCGCGTTACAGGGCAGACGGCGCGTTCTACTTTATCTCGTCTTTTTCTTCTCTAGGACGGCCTTCGAGCGTATGGTTGAATCTCTAAAGCTGCACTCGGCCGAACCTTCGGACTCGTTCATTTTCACCGCGAGGCGCATGCGCCGCTCCTCGCCAGAATCATGCTTGCCAAGCTGCAAGAGACGCGAATGGAGTCCCAATAAGAACCGAAGGTCTTGATTACCGATGCCGATCAGCGTCAAAGATTGGCACGGCTCGAGAGACCGTGAGTCGGGAAAATTAGTCAGAGGTCCCAGAGGACGCGGGCAGGAGGACGCGCTTTTTATCGTATGCTCGGCCAGCGGAGCTACGGCCAATGGGACTCGCGCCGCCGTCGATTCCGAAACGAGCAACTTGACATTCCAGCGGTTTATTAAAACCTGCCCCGTCCAGCCTCAAATTTCTATCAGCGTGTGCCAGAAGTAATCCGAGTATCAGTCTTCGTGAATTAGTGAAAGTTCACTGATAAAAGGTAGCTTATGCATGGGCTCGATGAAGCTCCGGCAACGCGCAAATGTCTAGATGCCCATGAAAACAATTCGTTGTACCGTGGCTTTCTTTCTGCTCTGAGCAGCCACGGAAAGAATCAAATTAGTGGTATAGTAAAGTAATTGTGTAAGCATTGGCATGAATGAGCATGAAAGTGATAGGGACGATTTCTGCTTACAGAGATAACAATCTCACACACATATGCAAGTGAGGAGAGAGAGAGAGCGAGCGAGAGAGAAACAGAATCAGAAGGACGAAGCTTTGAAGTCTTGCCTACACGACTGAAATCGTTTACTGCTGCATTTCCAGCGCCAATGAATGCGGCGACTAATTGTATTGTACTGCGTAAGGAAGTTTTTGAGCGGTTAAATAATTGAGGCTCCAGCACTCGATTCGGTAATTTATGTACGTACAGATATTAGCCTGGAAGGAAAGGAGCACTTGTAGCGTTTCGTGATGAGGTGAAAGCTTAGACGCGCGCATCTAGCCAGGGACGACCCAAATAGAGATTAGGATGATTGAACTGAATTAATGCTTGTCGGCGCTGAACGTGAGATGCTGCTTCTCTACCTTCTCAACGTAATAACATCGTCTCTTTGATGAATTGTACATCTCCCATTATACGAATCTTTGGCTAGCCATTTATCGAACTGTGACATCTGTGTAATTCCTGCCCCTTATCTCTCGATACCAACCGCATCGCCGGAAGTAAGTGCGTTTCTCAGGGGGTGCCGCTGCTCTGCGTGCCGCTATAATCGATAAGCTTTTCGAAATGTATGCCGCTATTACGCAAAATGAAAACTACTTTCTCCTCTTGGCTTACCTTACGTGTAACTCTAAAATATAACATAGCTAGAATTATTGTGCTGATTAATTGCTCACCATATCATTATCCCATTAACTTGTACCCGTCCAAATGATGGACCTTTCTATCTAACGTATTATTTCATTTGACTCTTGCTCGCCATCGATAGCGGATAAGTTCGAGTCTTCTGGATTGGTTCAAAATAGCAAAAAAGACATTAAACGACGAAGAAGATCTCATTCCAACCAATGCTCAAAGCGGCGTGGTAGTTTTCCGAGGCAATAAATAGGTCATGAAGTGGCCTGTACAATACTACACTAGTATACTGAGCATATTATTCGAATCTACGAAGTGTAAAAACTCTCTGTCTCTCTCTTTCTGTCTCTCGATGTATCTCTGTATCTGTCTCTTTGTCGTTATAGCAATTAGTCGAAAGATTGCGAAGGAAAAGGGATCGCGAGCGTCTCTCTCCATTAGCTGATATCCCCGCAACGGAAGTCGATGGAAAAAACAAGGTGGAAACGCGGTCCCGTGCACCTGACCTATTTAGACGCAGCGCGCGGGTATTGATCGACCTAATTTCAACAACACCGTTCTTTATTCGCTGCGGTCGTGGTGAGCTTGCACTCGCTTGCTATTGAGGACCCTTGCACGAGATCGACCCCATTCGATTTTGCGCTCTTTACGCTGGGGCGGAGCCGCACTCCGATCGCTCGCGCCCCCTTCCCGTTCCCGCCGCCGCCGCCCCCTCCTCCCGTTTATAGTCCAGAATCCACGCACCCCTCCGCCAGGAAACTCAGATGCGGTCCCTCGCACTGCCCTCCCCCTGCCCTTCTACGGCTCGAATCGTTGCCCACTGTGAGCTCGTCCCCATCGTCTCGTTAACGTTCTAGAGCGATTATCTCGATCGGGTCAAAGAGGCCTCCAGCACGTATACTCGACGCAGCCGACCTCCCGGACGTATCGCTCGGTTCGCATCGTGAGATGGGTGATCCTCGCCAGGGGCCGATGGCCCTCCGAGTGAAAAATGCTTTAGGATATTTTGGTGCGCGGCTTGCCTCTTTCTCCGGCCAAGAATCCAGCTGGTAAAACGCAATCGGGCATCCTGCACTCGAAAAAGCCGCGTAAGAGAACTATCATCCACACGAATTGGAAAGGACTCCGAGAAAAAAAGAACGAAAGCGACCGAGCGCGGCCCTGACAGTGGCTGGGATCCACCCACGCGAATTATCTCAAGCCACTCTCCGATCGTGATAGATTTCCACGAGAGAAATGTATAAGCGGATACACTCGCAACAAAGTGACGCGATAGGGAGGCTTTTTATAAGGGAGGCGCAGCAGGGAACCGCGGCCGCGCCTCGTTGCAAGGTCGCCCTGTAGGAGACGCACAGAAGCTTCTCTGAGTGAGGATCATTCGCTTTAAGCTCAAAAGTTCGAGTGCCTCTAGCTAAGCCCCACCTACGGTCGACCTCGTCGCCGCCTATCTGGCGAGCTTCCTCGGCGTTTCACTTTCGTCGGGAACAATATCGAGCGGCTCGCTCATTCACGCGACCTCGTTCTTCTCAAGCTGACGGTTGCAAAGCCTATGTGTCATTGGGGCGAATCTCGACAGCCTGCTACCGACGCGTTTCAACGAGCTAACCCATGAAGTCCGCGAGGTGGTTGAAAGGAGTCCAAGATGGCCGCACCGTCGAGTGTACCTAACGGTCTCGAGGATACGCAGCGCGTGACGAAGTTTGAACCGGAGAGAAATCGAAACGAGCTATCCGCCGTAGGGCTGCGCAATTTCGGGGAAGAAGGAAAATCGTAAAAAATAAAAAAAAAAAAAAAAAAAAAAAGAAGAAGAAAATATACAATGGAAAGCAGCGAGGTCGCGCGGTACTCATTGTTTCCGCATGCACGGACGCGTCGTCCTTTCAGGCCTTTTTCGAGGGGCAAAGGACGTTACCGCGTGCGTCGCCAATGGCTTTTTTTTACAGATAGCTTCGTCGTAAAGTTCAACGATCCCCTTACCCTCCCCGTCTATCGACTACTTCCCGTCGTCAAGAGAAGCTCGCGCGCCACTGTATGCGTCCTCTTTATGCTCTCCTCCTCCTCATCATCCTTCTCCTCCCTCTCGCCCCCTCCCTACCCGTGCGATGCAGCGCCGGCAATGAAGGGCTTGGGTACGAAGCGAAGCAGGAGAATGAGAGAGGGAGAGGGAGGAAAGCGAGGGAGACCGTGGTTTGAGGAAACCTGAACATTTGACAAAGAAAAACAGACGAGGCGGAGGGGGCTGGCGCGTGGTCAGCGAGGGTGCAGGAGAATAAGAGAAATTTTGCGTCTCTTCGTTAGAATACATTGGCTTTACAAGGAAATTGAAGGTAACTTAAAAGTTTGTTTATATACTTGTTTCATTCTCTCTCTCCTTTCATCCTCTAATGCACGGACTAACAATAGCATACTCATTGTATTATTGCAAGTAACGAAGAGTATGGAGAGGAAAAATAATTTTGTAGACCATATAATAGCCTAGTTTTTGAAAATCATCCTTTTCTATAACAATGTAGTACAATCGTATTTTATGTTGCATATTTTATTTCCCCCCCCCCCGTTACGACTAAAATTGTAGACCTTTATACATAATACCATTCATTTGTCGATAAATTATTGGACGATATTATAAAAATAAGCGTAAACAGAAAAAAATCCGAATAACTGCAGTAGTATTTGCGAATAGATGAAATGGGAAGCACATTTCAATTATTGTTTCTGAGAGGATTTTTAAACTCATAATTCTGAAGAGCTTATTAAAATTGTAGATAATGGGAGGCTACATAATACAGCTTTTAATTCAAATATCAATGATATATTATTTATGAGGAAGCACACAGTGTAATGTTCGAATAGTGATAATGCAGTTTGAATTGAAAATAGTAAAAAATGACAGATTAACGAATCCCAGCGAGCTTTGAAATTTCATTACTTGCATTCCAAATGGACAAGAGCTTCCGCAAACGAGGGACTGCTTCCAGAAATGCTTGAAAGGATTTCTCCTTTCCACAAAATGTCCAGCCTCTTGGCGTACGTCGAATCGAAGCTCTCCTTTGTCAATCGGTGAGGGGCTGCATCCATCCCTTGAGCGTACGTCGTTCCTCACTTTAGGGTCGCGCGGGCTAGAGTTGGCGGGGGTTGGCAGGGAAAGAGTGGAGCCAGGTGCCAGTGAAGAGCGGCCGAGTACAGGTATAAAAAGCATTTAAACGTGTTGAGTCAATGCCGGCCGGCATTCGATGGAATCCAACCGAGTCCCCACCCACGGCTCATTTTTTCTGCCCATCTCTTTAGAAATTCTCTTTAAACGCGCCCTCAAAATGCGGGAGAACTGCGCAGGTACGAATTGCCGGAAATTAAGCGGCCTGCAGAATGGAAAAGAACGCGGGAAAATACAATGTCAATCTCGTTTACGTTTTTTAGAACGTTCATGGGTCGTTCTAACCAAAACGTGGAGGAAACATATTTTACGGACGTCAACATGTTAGAGACATTATACAAAGGATAATTTTACCAAACGATTCTATTCTCTCTTTGGTCAAGGAGGCTTCTAATACATTTTCCAAATTGCTGGTATATATTCTCAGCTGAAGCAAAATGCAGGCACGACTTGACTCGAGTTTGCTAGATAAAAATTGATAGCTTCGGGTAAGAAAGTTTAATCAATTAAATAATAATTTTAGTGGTAAGCTTCAATACCTGCGAGATTGCAAAAATTAAAGCATATTTCCCAGCAGCAAGTTATGTAGGGTCGTGGTAAAAGTTAACTTGCATAATTCATAAGCCAACGGAAAAAGAGATCGACGATCCATCCACTAGGAAACTTATATTTTTATTTTGGTTGGCTCGACATTTCGAAAAAGGAACGTGCAAGTGCCGGCCGGTTGATGTGTGAACGAGTTGTCAAAAGAAAGGGGGTAGGTAAAACAGATCAGACGATTCTCTTGAATTCAAGTGGAACAAATACTACAGAGGTTACCTCGTCCTCGACCTCTCCAAAAATATCGAATACTTCGTGTTGTGCAAGCAGCTACGCGCTGGTAGAGATCTTGGGATTGCATCATCCATAGATAAAACATCGATGACTACGCATTGACGGAGTAAAATATAAGGTTCTATCTTCTTTGTCCTACCAAGCCTCCCAGCTCGCCCCAAACAAGTTGAATGGTGCATCCGAGGGGCCCAGTAGTATCAAGGATCCATCAAATACCTCTGCGAGTCGGGCCGAACCGCTCGATCGGAAGCACTCGTCGCCTTAGCTCGACATTTTCACGTGGGAAGGGACTTGGACAGGTGCGCAACAAGGGTGAACGCGCACTTTCACGCTCCGGCGATTCTCGGTGCGAGAGGTGCGTTGCAGGTCGATCACCCTCACGCAACCGGAACAAAGTCATCCAGTTTTCAGATAGAGATAGCGATACTGGTCTTCTTCGTTGCCTACTTCTTATAGCTTCAGTCTCCGGGAATCGGGAAAGACAAGCCGTTTCGTTCAGGTACAGGACGCTGCTCGTTCTACAATACACACTATTCAGCTCTTGGGCTACCGTATCAGGGAGCTTTTCAACTCTGCGAGCATTCACAGCATCGAATTCTGTTTAAACTCTCGACCTACGCATAAGTGTCCGACGAAAACAATATTGGCTCGTGAAATGTCGGTCATTCCTCAAAATGAAGGAGCACTGAAAACTCGAGCTCGGAGGCTATGCTTTAGAATATTCAATGTTGGTTTTTACTAAATCAAGCAAGATTGCTGTGCAGTTCTTAATTAAGATGTAAACGCAGAAATGAAGGCTTTTTCTCCTATGCACCATACGACAGACCTTGGGCTGACGCCAGCCGGTAAGGCCGATTTAATTGCGGACTACACGTACGGAAAAATTTTACTATGCAAGACGCACCAACTAGATTCCATTTTAGTCCATTCCATTTTTTTTCCATTCCATAACGAATCTTATTCAACCCGATAATCTTCAGTCTTATCGCATTAGTTATCCTTTTTCGAAAGGCTTCTTACGATTATTCGAATTTATTTCGAGGCGTCGCTGTGAGCTAGGGCGACCGGGAAGTTGTTCGTAGAGATTAAAGGGTTCGAGAAAAAACGTAACGAGGGAGCCAATTATTTAATTCACGGGTCGTCGAGCTTCCAATCCCGCGTAGAGAATACAGTAAAAGATCAGTACTCACCCGATGACTTGTGGCACGTCGATGGAGTGCGAGGAGGCGCGTTTTCTATCGCTCCCCATGTCCGCTAGCCTAGCGAAATCCGTGTCGGAGTCCGCGAGTCGTGCGCTCTTGCGCGACTCCAGTAGCCTCACCTCGTCGATGCGCTTCGTCAGGCTCATCGTACCCTGTAACAATCCAAGACGGTGTCTGGTCAGCGGTGCCTTTACCAACCGTGCGCATGCATAGGGACAATCGGTGGGCCCTTGGGTAATAGGCCGACGGCGCGACGCGAGACAGAAGATGCCAACGCGAGGAGAAAGCGAGGACCGGACCCGGCCGGTGCCTCGTCGTATTCGCTATACACGTGTGTGCCTGGTCTTTCTATCGATGCCGGCTCTCCCACCGCCGGCTTCCACCCCCCCACCCACGCCCTATTTTTCAATGCGTATTTATTTATACGTGCGTGCGAGCGCGCGCGCGAGTTTTCCATTTTCAGAGATGTTTACCTCCGTCCGGACTATCTTCCCCTTCCCAAGAGGCGATTAGGCGCCGACCGAAGCCGGTGTCCAAGGAGCTCTAGTATTATTTTCCTGTTCACAAACCTCAAAAGTTGCTCGTTCGTCGACTTGTCGAACCGCTACTCGCTAATCTAACGGCACTGCGAGAACTTTTTTGTGTACTCGCTAATTTCGGCTTATCGCTGCGAGACCAGTTAAAGGAATCGTTTCTCTTACTTCATTTTGCGTCATCAATTTAATCTTTAGCACCGAGGAAAATCGAAAACTGCAGTGCCGGTGTGGATTTTGTGCCGGTAAGTTATGGCTCGGGCCACTGAAGCAATTAAAGAAGGAGAAAAGCTACGCGAGCTGGACTATAAAAGTAGCAGGCAATCGGTTGGCAAAAAACGTTCTTACTCGCTTAATTTCCCGTCGTAATTACCGACTACTACTCTTCTTATTGATTTTTTTCCCCATACTCTTAAGCGCTCGTTGGATGTAACGGAAGCGACCGATGTCGGCGGAGCAGAGACTTATTGGCGGGAGAGGAGCAGAATTCGTTTGCATGGCGTAAACGTTGAGTCACTTTTAGGTGACGTTTGCAAGGGGATATATTCGGGGGAAATCCTATACGGTAGTGCGCGCTGCTCTTCCCTCTCGTACGGTTCGTGTCATCGACTGCGAATCTCTTCTCGAAAAAGCGTCGGAGCGGACGGGGACATTGGAAATTCCGAAACAACGGGGTCATCGAAATTTCGGATTTTGCTCGGAAGCAATTTTGCAGCTTCTCTTACGACCGAGCCTGGTCGTCAAGCTGGATCGTTACCGATCGCAACACGAGTGCGTACCACTGCTATTATCGATGTGTCTTGTTCTCGGACTGCCTCTGCTCGTGTAAGTCGAATAGGATTTCCAAGTATAGTATATAAACCTAGATTGCATAATGTCGAAGAGTGGCAGGAATCGATAGGATTTCGGATCTTTGCGAATACTTATCGAGGTTGCTCAAAGGCATTGGGTGAGCGGATAGCGGATCATGGGGAAAGGGGAAGGCCATACGGCACGCAATGGATGCTGTAAGGTTACATAAAGATGCTTTGAAACTGACTTTAGTTGGACAAGTGTTGAAAATGGATTCCCATTACACTAGACCTCATTCGGAAAGACGCGAAAGTAACCTCGGACTTTCTCGAGACACCCACATGGATTCCAAATGAAAAAGCGTCGCGGCTTCTATATCTTCCCCCTCCCTCCCTCCCTCTCTCTCTCTCTCTCTCTCTCTCTCTATCTATTACAGCCTTTACCGTCTTCCTGGTTTCTTCTCGCACAGCTGTTTTCGCTAGCAAACGAGTGACTCGCCTTACCTAACGCTACATAATTCGATAATCAGAGCGATCGTGTCGTAAGTCGACTTACGCCATGGTAATGGGCAGGAAAAATGAAAGTACACACGGTTGATTCGAGAACATGCTTCAGTTCCAGCAGGTTGCGACACTGGCTCGCGCGCACAGACGCCCGTGTAATTACATGCGACCCAGGCTATTCTCTATTGGACCTTTTTTCTCTATATTTCATTTTTTGGCTCAACAAACGGGTGCGCCAGCAACTTGTCATTACTCGATCGACGATGCTGAAAATGACGGCTCGCATTCATCGAAGTACAAGCGTTTCGTCGAGGAAGGTGAGGGAGGCTCGGTTAGAGGAGGTTGGGCGGGGACTCGATAGCAAGAAATTTAAAAAACACTTTACGTTATAAGTACAATGGCACGACGCGAATAAAAATTGCCGACAATGACAGCCACATGGAATAGGATTATTTTATTAAATATAAGCGGAGTTTGCGGTCTGAAGGAGAAAGTAAATTACCAGTGTCGTGGACGAGCGTCAAACCTTTTTTTATGGCTAAATAATAAAACAATACTTATGAGACATCGTGTGGGAAATATTTCTATTAATGAAAAATTAATTCTATTTACACTCGTCTCACCGATTTCTCATTGACCACTGCGTACCTCTATAATTTATGATCAAGCACATTGATCGATCGATCGATTGAATAGTTACGCTAATTTGTTTATAGAGATGGATTGCAAATAGGTACTCCATATGTATTCTAATGATATTCTAATAAGCAAATTAGCAACTGCAAGGACTCAATACTCAAGTAAAAAAATCTTTTGTCATCGAACGGAGGGAACAAAAAGTATTAGAGAAAAATTTTTGTAGCAGTCGCTGCTTATTTGTCCATTGAGTTATTTAAAGCTTTTAGCCTTACTTCGAACTGTCAACATTATCTTCATTGTCAAAAAATAACAATGCTTTAGTGTAATTTACGAAGAGCCGAATTCTAAAAACAGTTACTTTTATTCGCATTGTCGATTAAAACCATATATTTTTAAAATACGTAAAAAAAAAAAAGAAAATAGAAAAACAAAGAGAGGGAACTGCTATCGTTAGCTTTAGTCTGTTCTTAATCGATCATTGTGACGTTTATCTTGGAGAAGCTTGTTCTTATAATGCCGATATCCGACAACAAAGCGAAGAAACAAATAAAGCGAAACAAAGAAGCTTTAAGCTAACGACTGGAGAGACTCGCTTAAAACAGCTGAGTCGTTGAGATAAAAAAGTCAACGTCATAGCATCAGCGAAACTGACGTAGCAAAAGTTAAAGGAAGGGCAAATTAAAATACAATATCATTCGTTGCGTTTGACAAGTGTCACTTTTATGAAAAAAGCTTCGACTTAGGATCCTTTGCCTTCGCTACCAAAGGCCTCGGTACGGTAAGGAAAGAAAATCAAGAGGTCGATTATGAAGAAGCGTAGCGGCAAAGCGTACACCCATTGCACGCTTACGGCTATAGTGTAACGGTCTTTCTCTTATTCTCTCTCTCTCCCTCACTTTTTTCCTCCCTCCCTAGCGCTGCATCGCTCCTTCTTTCAATACACTCGTGCAGCGTAATAGAAATAGAAACTGTAAAGCATCAGCCTGCGAGCCGGGGCCCTTTCCAGCTATCCGCGAGTCACGCGAAACAGCCTGTGCAACACCGCCACTTTCTCCGACTTTCAAATTTCCTCTGTTTCTCTTTCTCTGTCTATCTTTCACTGCCCCTCCTCCACTACCCTAGCTATTCTCTTGCCAGCAGCAGCAGCAGCAGCAGCTCCGTGTGGTGTGTGGATAATCGTTGCGAGGCCGTGTGTGGCGCTGTGTGTGGCTGCGGAGCAACGGTCACAGTCATTGACCTTAAGCACAACGGAATGAGGTATGGGAGTCGAGCGATAGGCTCCGAAGGAATGATTCGAACATTGGAGTGACTCGATGCTGTCGCTGCTGGAGCGCACAGCCCAAGATAGATATTCTCAGATTGGACTTTATATCTGCGCTCTATTGACGCCGAAGGATAGGCCAGGCTCATGAGCGCACTGTATTCAAGCGACGTCAAAATAGCTTTACCATACATATTTTTGGTTAATCCAATAAAAAGCTGCTAGGACCAACAGCGCGTACAGGAAGCCGCGATTTTTCCCGTAACTACCCAATGGTAGTAGTACCCGATAGCGCTCTAACATATTACGAAGATAACGATTCTTCCTCATTCAACGCTGTAACCAAGAAGTATTGTTTAAAATCAACGAGCTCTCGTTAGCCGATTGCACAATAAAACGTCTTCATATTCACGAATACTGTCAAGAATATTAGCCATTACGAGGTCGCTTCTCAACACTGCACAATGCAAGCAGCGTTAAGCAAAATTTTATAGACCTCAAAATAGATGCAATCGCGTTACAGCGATCGTTTGCCCGCCTGCCTGCACAATGCGGAAAGAAGAAAGTCGTAATTCCGCTTTCCGAAAATGCCACTTGCTCCCGGACGCAAACGCCCACCGACGACCGGCAATCGCTCAGCGGCTCCCCATTGCCACCGGTTTCCTCCCTCGATCCCTTAACCCTTCCGCCGTCACCACTGTTACGAAGCTGAGAAAAAAATCGACAGAAATCAGCTGGTGGTAATCGCTACCGCCCCCTCTGGCTGATAAAAACAAAAAAACAAAAAAAAAACAGGAGGGATAAAAGTCTATCTGGAAGGATTCGCGCGCCCGTCTAGAAGAATACCTCGATTCACCGGCGGATTACCTGTAGGGAGAAGCGAGTCAGGGGGCAACGAATTTTTGAGTAAAAGGATCGTCGTAGGGGCTCCTCGTCTTTCTTATTATGCGTGCGCGTGCGTGAGATGTCGCACCGGAGAAACCCGAGCCACTGTCTGCGAGGGTGATTCCTCCCGTCGGGAGGCAGGAAGGCGACAGGCGAGGGTTCGCTTCTCAACAAAGGTTACGTAGCCACCTGCGTGCAGTGCCCCGAGAGCTGCAGGTTCGCTTCTGGGCGACTACAGTGGGCCGGCAAGGGACGGGACAGAGACCGACGAATCGGCCGGGAGGGATGGAGAGGGAGGGAGGGAGGGAGGGAGGGAGGGCTGGGGCTTGGGCTGGGGCTGGGGACGGGGGACGGGAGCGAGAAAGGCCCGGTTCTCGGCTGACACACCGGAGAATGAGAAATACGACGACGAGTCGTCTATCTAGGTTCTTTTTTCGGGGCTTGGGAGCCTGTCTTTCGTTGCCTCCCTCCCTCGCGCTGTCCGAACCCCTCCCGCAGCACTGAGCCGACACCAGCCATTATGGACTGCGTTCTCGGCAACGCCCGTCAAATGAGCTACACCCGAGTTATAAAGGAATCAAATTTTTCTGGGAATGGTCACGTAGCAGGAGAACGGTACACTGGCGCAGTCCACTGAAATGCAACAAGTCATTATTTTTCGTGCTCTCGTCGAGATTAATGGATCCCGTTGATAGGATGGAATTAGCCTCGATTAAAGTGTCCACGGTAAATCAAGGGAGCGAATCTACGTTCGTAGTACAAAGCGTGCACTCAATTAAAAGAACCCGCCTCGGCCGTGTGAGCGTAACTCAAATGAAAAGCTCGCACTCGAGGCGTCTGTGCGATTAAAGTGGCAAATGGAAGTGAGAGGATCGATTTCAATCGATGCCCCCTCTCCCCGCCAACCTACCCGCTGGCACTTGCCTCCGCCTGCCTTACCGTGGCTCCCAATCCCCTGACGGGGTGAAAACGCTCAGTATTTATAATCGCATAGCGTCAGGTCGTCGGTGAAAGTGCAGACTGGATCTTTAATTCGACTCTTTCAGCCACCATGAATCGCTTCTAACACATCATGATGGTCTATCGGCGCATCCAAACATTTTGCCCATGAGTCGTTAATTATTAGGCTCCTTTTTTTTATTAACACTCAAGCATTCTCAAGCTTCTATCTTGATTGATAAGGAAATATTTTCGACCTGAGTATTATTACTAGAGAGGTGAGCTTTCAAAACGGAACCGCAGCCGAGTAAGCGACAGTGCCTTTATTAAAAGACAGTACAGAGTTTCAGTTTGAACGATTACAATGATTCACAGCATCGGCTCTCTGTCCCATCACCCACGCGACATGCCACGTGGATAAAGCTCGCTTTTGCGATAAGGATCAGCGATGAGCGAAAAATTGAAAAACACGCAATCCTGGCTTTGCACGTCGAGGTCGTACGTAATACATAACTCTGCACATAGCGCGCACGGTCATCGATGATAAAGCACGAATTGTCCGATTGTCGAAACGGCAGCGGCGGACCTGAGTAGATCCAAGTGCATGCATTTACGTGTGTTTCACTGGATTAGCAAAAGTAAACCTTTGCTCCGAACTCGTGGGCCAAGACAAGAGAGTTGCGCGATGAGTAAAAAAAGAGTAAGGAACGCGCATGTGTGGCCGTGATAAGCTTCAAGGTGGTGCATGGGGGAGAGGTGAGGTGTGGACGTAGAGAGAGAAAGAGAAAGAGAGAAAGAGAAAGAGAGAGAGAGAGAGAGAGAGAGAGATGCGCTGAGCGGACAGGAAAAGACGACCGCATTCCAGCAAAGAACGTGATAACTGTAAACGCATGTGGCGCCGATGCCTTGTACGCATACGCATACAATAGATTAAGCTTAAGTCTTTAAATTGTTCTCTCTCTCTCTCTCTCTCTCTCCCTCCCTCCCTCCCTCCATCCCTCTCTCCCGCCCTCTCTGCCGGTCTATTTGTGAATGCGAGCGTAATAGAGGAGCTGTTTTCGCGATAATAAGGAGTATACGGCCAGCTTATCAGCCGCGATTGGTCGCCTTCCGTGAGCCTTCCGCGCCACCGTATATCCTTCGACAGACGGGGTCACGGTGCACGGCTATTCCAGGCGACGAGTGCTTGTTTACCGATAAGGCGCTTTGTAGATTGAGCGAGGGATTTACCGAGAAAAATAGTGTTCTTCGGCTGCTTACTCTGAAACGGTAGTTACCGGCGAAGAGGCCAGGTGGTAATGGGGAGGGGGTAGCGACGGCGACTTCGCTCTTCGATTCTCCGCATTCCGCTAATAGATTTAGATTGCCGGCCGCGCATCGTGGCAGCGGGGTGCACTCGTTCCGCATTTTTATATAGACCCGAGCTTATTATTAAAATGCAATTAATAAAAAAAAAAGCAACGAAATAGGAAGTCCACGATACGAATCGCTATTTAATTATGCAGCGCAGAACGATGATCATCCGAGGAACACCTTAATTGACGAACTCTCCGCGGCGTCATCAGAGTATTAACACACCGACTTTACGAGGTTATAATTATAAGGTTAGAGCTGTGTTGTATATCTCACGTAATGAGAGCTCGCCTGTAATTACGTGGGCGATATAGTCGCCACCGCCGCCGCCTCCACCACCTCCTCTGAGCGTTCCCACCGCGTTGCGAAATTAACGCAGCCGGTCGAGATGGGAAGCCGCTACTCGCGTTATAACTTGGTCGGCATCGACAGCCATGGCCCGAGCGACCGATCCCCTTCTCCTTATGCAGTTAGCCTAGGCTCGAACCGATCAGCGAAGGCCGAGCTGCCTTGCGAAATTTTTTTCGATTTCCACGCCGGCACCCGAGCGCGTCGGAAAATCGACGAAAAGTATTTCCGTTAGCCGCCGGGACGCGAGGTAGCCTAGGCTGCCTGCACCTGACTCGAAATAGCGTATCGTAAAACGCCATCGGTAGCCGATTATTTTCTAAACCTCGGGCCAAGGATGGGCCGCTTTGCCGGCGACTCGCTCTAGACGACGCAGAGGCGCGGGACGCGATGCCGGGAGAAGGACGAGGGGTGGGTAGGAGAGGAGGAAATGCCGGCGCGGAAAAGTGGAACGAAAGTTAGCGGTGCTCTCACGTTCTGGTATATGAGCGCGACGCCCCTGCTCGCACCTCTACACGTCGAGTCGCATGAAAATTCATATGTACGGGAGGAAAAAATTCATATTTAAGGCTACGATCGTCGGAAAAGTGAAGGCTGCATGAGACAGAGAGAGAGAGAGAGAGGGAGAGAGATGGAGATAGAGGGAGTGAGAGGGGCGGTGGCGGGTGGCGGAGGAAGAGAGGAAAGCGGGCACGAGCCGCAAAGATCCTCTCGAGTGAATCTCGAGCAAATACGTTGGCTCGCGTGCATACCTTCTCTCATCTCTACGCTCATAAGGTTTATTGAGCAACTGTAGGAAATGCCGGGAGCACTACGGCCGTTGTAACCGCATTCGTTTTCTTTTCAGAATTTTTCTCGCGAATGGACTTTGTTACGAGCGAGTGAGTTTCTTGATTTACGCGTAGCAGCGAAAAAAAGGCGACCACTATGAATTCTCAAAGCTCAGCGCTGCATAAATCTTATTGTGAGAAAGTCGACAATATTGCCGATTCAATAAATAAACATTAGAAACATTAATTATTTGCTTAGAAGTAGGTTACGTATATTGCTCGGATCTCCCCTGTGAGTAAAGCATCGTGTCGTAACCATCGATATTACTATCAATTGCGGCGTTAGCAGCGCACGCAAAAATACAGAGCGGCAGTTGCGGGCGGATCTCCTCCTTTGAGGATAAGTTATGCGGCACAATGGGGAATGAAGCGAGGCTCGTTACCGGAACACTTAAAAAACAATTAAACCTAACGACCAAGCCGTTATTGTGTTGGCAGGCGAAGGAAAATAACGAAGCAAATTTGGTGATTTGAGTAGCGCGTGCCGGCGCAGTTTCACTCGGAGCTAAGGCAGCAGCGAGTAGTCTCAAGGATGGCCTTTGTCACTGTCGTGTCGCGCTCGAGTCGCTCCCCGCCTCCGCCGCCGCCGCCGCTCCACGTCGATGAATCAGCTGTGCCGCGCTCGCTATCTCTGCCGCCTCCTCCTCTTCCTCCGCCTCGGCATCGGCTCCGCAAGACTCATAGAACTCGGGGGCGCGCACGCGTGCGTCAAATGTGCCCGAGCGGGTGCGTGAACGTGCGCCCGTGATTCGGCAAGTTTTGCCTCATTTCTTTTGTCTCCGATTTCTCGACCTCTGGATATTTCGAATTCCGCGTTCTCGAGCGACTGGCGAATCGCGTCAGACATGCCTCACGAAGGCGCGCTTAGCTGTTTACTCTGCTTATCGGACTTTGGACTTTGTTTTCGTCTTGCGCCTTCTTTAAAAAGGTATTATTGATTCCGAGGGAGCAGCCGTGTTGGAACGCATGTCATGTTTACGTGTTGTGTTGAATTTGTTTTATAATGAGCTCTGGTCACTGCAAGGCTGTTGTAGCTCCACTCTTATCGTCGGATGAAACTTTATCCAAATGTCATCCTTTGGCCTTTCTAAGAGACGCGAGAGAGATAGAGAGAGAGGGGGGAGGGGGAGGGCGGAAGAGAGCACTGGAATAAAGCGGCTTATCGTTGTGGCAAGAGTTTAAACAAAACGGCGCTACTGGCGTCGAAAGGAGAGAAAATAAACGAAAACAATATTCAAAAACCAAACTATGGCGAAATCATCAACCACGCATTTCCTCCTGACACTATTTTCAGAGAAATTGGGAATGCCGGATGAAGACGTGTAAGTTTCGTTTGTTTTTAATAACAATCACTTTCTGCGCGTCATTAGGTATTTATCTATAGATAAAGGAACAACAACCGCGATAAAATAATAACGGACTTGGAAATAAAGCGAGATTTCACATAACGGGTCAGCGTATTTTTCGCGATAACGAATGCGCCTCTCCGAGCAAAGTTGTGTTCTCGGGCCTCTTCATTGTGCTCGTGACTCTCTCACGGCAAGATCGTCAGCGTTTACGGGCGTCGGACTCCCGACGACAGCGAGAGATAAGGAAATTGCTGCTTTTTTGAGCGGCCACCACCGTCAGCGTTGTGATGTCGCTTTAGAGATTTGGCCTGCCAACCTGGTCGCGAAAGCACGGCTGATAATTTTCGGATAATAAGAGTTCGATGGAGGAGCGCTCAGAAGCTAATAGTCGAAATTGATGGCTGTGCGTGTGAGCGACCGATAATGCGCGAGCTAATGACCGCCAACATTTTCGTGCACTGCCGCTCGTTTGATTCTCAAAGTGTCGAGCGCGCCCGATCCGAGCTTTTCGATAAATGTGAATGCGTGTTTCCTGGGACTTAAATACGTAAACAAAAACTCGATATTGCCGCGCGGAATGTGCTCGCGAAAGAAAACATCGGCCTCGCTCAACAATTCGGGCCGTGAGTCGGCGAGCGAAAGCGAATAAAAAGCGAGCTCATTCTTGCGAAACAAAGTCTCGTATGCGGGACGATGAATCCGTTTTATAAAAATGAAATGCGTCCGCGAGGGAATTTCCATGTCGCTTCGTATCAGTGTTACTCCACGGCCTGGTCGAAAGTAAGGATTGCGCCGAGCGCCTTACTAGCCGATGCCTGCACGGATGGCACCGCTATTTTTTACGTTTCCCCGCGCCAGCCAATAATTATCGATTCCCTCGCGGCGTAAAAAGTGGCTCGGATTCTTCTCGCACGATATTCTGCGTCTATCCGCGATAATCACTTTCTTGTACCGACGCATCGGCTTTTAACGAGTCCAGCTCGTCTTGCGATTCTGTCACTTGTTAAATATTTCACTGATAGATGGAGTACACGCTAATGGCTCTCGGCGGTATCTGACTACGCGCGAATTCCACCCACGCGCAACGCGTTTTGTTCGGCCAGGGGATTAACGGATTATGGTGAGATTCATCGCGGATTGCAGTGGGGAGCACAAAGGAAATCTGGCGCGCGCTTAGGATGACCGAGGCAGACACGCGCGTCCTGTTCGTACCTGACCTCGGGCACGTACTAATAATTAAAGAAAGGAGATAGCGGAGGTTCTGGAACCATCAACATATCGCGCAGGGCAATGCTAGACGAAGACGTCGATGGTGGTATCGCGGGTCTTCCCTTTCATCCAGTCGCTAACGGTGCCCCTCGGCCCAGCCGACCTTCAGCAGAGTCTCGAGTCCGTCTCGACCATGGCTTCTCGCCAAGTAGCGGTGCAAGGCAAGGATGTCGCGTACCCCCCGCGACACTGGCCAGTCAAAATAAAAAAAGGAGTGCGAGCATCGAGGCCTGCCTTTATTCGTCCACGGTCGATTACCTAGGTCGGATTACGCTCTCTCCCTGTGTACGCATATGCGCTGACCTGGACTCTCTCGCTCCCAATTCTCGAGTGCGACCGCTTCTTTTGTGCCCTGCTGCTCGTAAGCTAGACTCATTCCCATAAATACGTTCTGACGAAGCGCTCCTTTTTTACCAGCATGCGCGTCCTTGTGACCGACTGCCACTACTGCTAGCGTTATATCGTTCTCTGCCGAGAGAGCATGAGAGAGAGAGAGAGAGAGAGAGAGATAGAGAGAGAGATAGATAGGTAGAGGGAGGAGGGGGGGATGAAAGGGATGGAAAGAAATTATCGATGATATTTATTAGTCTCCTTAGATAAAAGTCGATTGTATTTGCGAAGCGCGTATGAGTATTACGTCGTGCATTAAAAAGGGATGCGCGGCGCATTTCAAACATTTTTGGAAAGCGCGCATCGACTGGCATTTGGAAGATGTAACCGCGTCATTCCCGTGCCGGACATTCCAAGCACAATCGACTCTATCTCCAAAATTTTAAACTGCGATCGACGAAACTTCAGTACAGCTGTGAATATTCCGTTGGATTTTTATGTTCCTTTTCTGCTCTTTTCGGCTTTGTGCAGTGCCACCATTTTTTATTCAGAATCACGCGAATAAGGACAAAAACTGCACATAACGAACTCAGCGACGACACGTGTCGTGAAAAACGTATAATTTTCGCATATAATCTCCATAATAATGCAGTATTATTAGTTTTCGAGCGCTTAGCCGAGAAAAAGCACACGCGCAGAAACGACAAAAATTCTAACATAAATCTGTCAAAGCCTCTGTATTCGGCTCGAGGAAAATCCATCGGAACTGTGTTTTTTTTAAACATTTTTGGGTTTTTTGCTTCGCTCGCTTCCGACCTATTCGTCGGAGTAACAAGCTACGGGAGGAATAGGAGCCGCTGGATAAATCGCGCGCCGCGAAAAGTCAATGGCTAACAGCTGTCGGCAGCGTCGGTTTCTATTGCGCAACGGAAGCCAGCCGCAGAACGTCGAGAACTACGCGGAGAAAAAGTAGCCGTGAGGCGAAGTTCCAAGTCGCCGGCCGGTAGCCGCGGACGAAAGAACCGGCAATCGGTGTCACTGTGTCGAAGCCGACGTTGTGACGTCACTGATTGCCAACACAGACCCGATCCCTCCCCCGGTTGTTATATACGTTAAAATATTAGTCCATATTAATAAGGACCTCGGGCTCACCTCCTCGAACGTACCGCTTTTCCTAATCGTCGAATTCGACGCGAGGACCTTGCATCGGCTCCGCCCTCGTCCACTCGTAAAGGCTACCACTGCATTTCAGGTTTCGTGTGGACATCCTCGACCGCGGCTAGCTTCCGTGAATTTTGCTCCCGAGGTTCGCGCGACCAGGATCGAGAATTTCTGGAATTTCTGGAACCGAGCGCTCCGAGCGAATACCGGAGGTATGCACCGCGAATTACACGCTTCGACGCTTTGCGCAGCAGCCTCTGGCTCTGTACTTAGCTCGCAGGACCCCATAATATCGGGGCTTAGCTTTGCTCGAGGAGCTCCGAGATTTTCGCGCAATCGTATTTTCTCAGTTATTCAGATGGGTCGCGATTCGTTCGACGAACCCCTTCGACGTACGGACGATTGAGAGCAGAAAATGGCCCTTGAAATAGAGAAGTCTACAGGAGTTGGCGTGCGAAAAGCCGCGGTTCGGGGCCCGATTCAAATTATCGCAAGCCATCGTCTCTTCTAGGTCCTTTCGTACGATGATCGCGACCATCGCTAATGCGTTTGCCTTAATATTCGTTATCAAAATGAGAATATGCACCGATGGAAGCACCGAGCGTCTTTCAAGCTGATAAACTCCCGATTCGTTTAATATTGCATCAGCTTAAGTAATGGTATCGCCTTATAAATGGGGATTCGAATTAGCGGCGAGCCGTTTGCAATTACAAGCTGCCTTTCAATTAGCAACCAATAAACGTCACAAGAACGCAAGTCGAGATGACACATCCTCGGCTAGAGCAATCCTGTGCTTCCGTTAAGAGCCAGTTCTTGCTCGTTTTATCGTTACTGCATGCTATCGGCAGGCAACACTCGCGCTTTCTCTCTTCACCTCCTCACAGATGGTAACGTACTCCCTGTCGGCGTGGCGACTTTCTTCGCAGGGTCTCGAGTACGCGGAGTTCTGCATTTACGCGTTTACCGTAAGTAGATTCACTCGCGGTATGTTTAAAATACTGGCGAATATTACGAAGGAAAGCCAGGCAATTTTAAATCCTAAATGTGCACGGTGTAGCTGGAAAACGTGTGCGCGCATGTTTGTTTATGGGTGGGTGGGTGTAGGTGTGCGCATTGTGTATGCGAGGTGACGGTCTCAGTGCGTTGTATTCCAAGGCAAATTGAAACTCGTCCTCGCGCTCACTGGCTAATTGGGTCTACGGACCGCGGCCTTGAGGCTCACTCTAGGCTCACTGTCCCACAACCTGCGGTTCGAACGCTTGCTGGAGCTTACAAAACATGAGTGCAAAAGATTACCAGAGTTCGTCAATATGTTTACACGTGGTACTTGGATAGTTAGAGATAGTTACAGAGGAGATAGAGAGAAAGAAAGAGGAGGACAGAGATAGAGACAGAAGAGGAGGCGTGGCCAGCGATATTTATGAAAGCTGTCGGGCTTTACAGTGCCGCAGTCCATTGTCAGTTACATGAAGGAACTAGCGAAAGTGAAATTTCCTCTTACCTATAAAAAGCAGTTGGTTCGCTCTATCTATCTCTCCATTTCTCTCTCTCTCTCTCTTTCTCCGCCCCACCTCTCTCTCTCTCTCTATATTTCTCTCTTACGTAAATTCTTCTCCTCATCATGCTACACTTTTTACAACTGAACAGAGGAATTGGTTATGACGAGTTTTGACAGCACATAGGTTAATAGGCTGTCACGAGTGACAGGATTCAAAATCAATATACACTCTGGCCCGCTTAATTTTGCTTATGGTAGCGAGTTAACGCAATATCTTACAGAGGGATTCGCGTGTTTTATTTCCCAGCTAGCCTATCACTTTCACTCTAATATTAGAAGCAAACTCTATCTTGATGGTTGTACATCAAGTGTTCGCATCTGAATCTGTTATTTTGCATACAGAGTGTCGCGTTTAACGTATTACCTCATTCCGAAATCGTTACATATTAACATTATTATTCGGTATTGACCGAGGAAAAATCAACTATGATTTTTTCCTTACTTTAGACCGAGAGTCGGCCAACGTAAAACAAAGCAATTTAATGGAAATGGTTTCGTCCAGTCGTCATTGTTTAAAAGTAATTGCCGAGTAATTGTGGATTTGCACGAAATTTTTTGTGTTTATGGAGGCGAAACCACGACATAGATTTTACATAATGGTAGAAAACCAATTATGAAATAATTTGCATAGATTTAAAAAAATTTTTAATTGGCCTGATCCAGTAATACCATTTCATAACTGCTAAAAGTGAATCATTAACATATGGTTATCTGATTATTGGGAAAAAGAACCGATGTCTTCGAAAGAACGGTGCTAAGTTACAATCGGGCGTTAATTAAAAGTTCGCTCCAAGTTGAAGAAGAGAGTAATATCTGAAAAGATTTCACTTTTGTTTTCCGATAACCTTCTAATTTTCCTTTTGCGCAATTGCACGGGCTTTGAATCGAGCCACGAAAGTTTCAGTTTTTTTTTCCAGCGACGTGAAAAAAGCATTTCGCAACGACGCCAAAAGCGGAATAGGTAGTATTGGAAGGACAGAGATAGCCGGGCCGGATAAACAGAGGGCGTGGGTGGATGGAGGAACGGGGTTCCGTTGGTTAAAAAAAGATCTCTATCTGTACGATAAAATGTAAATTTTCTCGGTCGTACGAGCCCGTCCTGCTACAAGATTTTCCTAATGGACGATATGTCGTAGGGGGAGGGGCAGGTGGGCGGTCGATGATTATCTACCCGTGCATTGTCCGCGGAGACCTTGAGTGCTCTCGGCTGCACCAATAAAATTCGATCTCGACTTTCACCTATTGTCCGATGTAACAAGCGGCCGCGCAAGGGCACGTTTACTCTCCGGGAGCAGCGTATTCGGAAAACCGGCGAACTCGGTGCCGGGGGTGAGGGATGAAGAGATGTCGCAAGTCAGCGGTTGCGCGAACGCGGCCCGCTGACTCTAATGCCCGGCTTAGGTGGGATCCTGCGCTCGCCCTACAATTCCTCCGGGAGCGACGATGGCCCCTGGGTATGGGGGCAATCCCAAGCGCAGCCAACCACCTCCCCGACGGTGCTCTGATCGCTTGGGCCCTTCCTCACTGCTGACCCTACTTCCCGGTGATTTCTTCTGCCCCTCGGCTCCCGGCCTCTTGCCACTTAATCCGAAGCAACGGCAGGATGTCGGGGAGGAGGGATCAGTCGGCTCTCGTGTGCGGGATACGACACCCCGGTGACTCAGCGGGAGCATCCGGAGACGCACCATATGGCGAATCGGCCACGTCACGGAACGCGAGCGCCGAAATTGCGCAATCGGAGTGGCCGCTTAAGGAAAATATGGCACGCGCATAGCCAACCTCGTAGTTCGGACACACTGACCTCCTTTCGACTGCGGCGTCGATTGTCGATGAGGTCGTGCGCGAACTCGCCGGCCGGTGCTGCGCCCGTCAACCCAACGCGACGAATCCGTTCGTACGTCAACCATGTATCAAATCTTCAAGCGAGTCTGCGCTCGTTTCGTACGCGAAGTATTATTTGCCCGGCCGGATCGACAACTTTTGCCGAATCAACATTCGGACCCGTGGACAAACGAATTGTCTACGAGCAGTGCCCACAAGCGAAATGCAATCGTCGTTAAATGGCATCCTGGGGCGTCTGAGAGCTTGACGCACGGACGTTGCGATGCGTCGCTGCGGTAATTCAAGTGGTAACGTGCATGGTTAGAAAAGTGCAGGGTGAGTTGAGAGAGCGCAGATTGATCATCGTCAGTCAAGGTTCGTATATATTAGACGCTTTCTCCGATTCGCTACTGTACATAAACGTTAAGCGTCGCTTAACAAGTGGATAAGGATCTGATGGGACAAGTCATAGTATTTGATGGCGTGTGGAGAGCGACGGTCTCGGCGCATTTGGCAAGGCCTTTTTACCCGTAGGAGGGCGTTAAATTCTTACCGGTAATCGAACAAGTGGAGAATATACTCTTGGTTGCCTAGGCATTGTGAAAATTTTTCTTAATTATGTGGGTAAATCTCGTATGGGTGAGACAGAAGAAGCTGTTAAGAACGCATTTGTTAATAGTGACTCTCGTCATGACACATGAGGCCGCATCAACCTGTCGTAATGTTAACGGAGCCATCCCAAACTCGAACGCATCGCCCAAGCCCGCCGACACCGGTTCGCTTGATACCCCGGCCGCGAAGGGAGAACGGCACAGTTTTCCACAACGGTTATTGAGCGTGCGCCCGAGCAGGTACGCGTTTAAAACGCAACATGGCGGAAGGCCACAAAGACTGTCCGCGCAAAGCCGGATTTCCGGCGCAACCGAGCTGCTCTTCCGGTTCCCGTTCGACGCAGGAAAAGCCTCGGGGGCTCGCCGGCAGACGTCATACGCACAGTAGCCAACTCTTTTCTCCGGTCACAATTTTTCTGCTCAAGATTCAATCGCTGCACCGTTATTTAACATAATGAGCTGGTCCCCATGCCAAGGCGGACAAGCACACTATTCTCAGTAAATAGAGACAAAAATAAAGAGAGAGGTTAGGTGGATAAACAGACGGATTGATATGCATATATATATATATATATATATATATATATATTTAAAGAGCGATCGAAGGCAATGTGTGTCTCCGATAAGTCGTGGGACCCACGCCTGCGCTTTTCCTTCAGGAGTCGGGCAACGGCATAGAATTAGAAGCATCGACGACCCTCTCCCCAATTGTCCTCCCAACGCCATCGAGAAGTTTTCGCGAACAGCGAGTTCTCCGAGTGCCCTGATTCATTTTAGAGTTTCCGATGAAAATCGCAAGGGGAGCGGAGAGATGGAGGGCCCCCACCCCGTCCGACGTGGCGAAAGAACGAATCTGTGTTAGCGAAGGAGTAAAAGTAACGGACATCCAGGTGGAATCGTGGGGCCCGTCGTCGGATTAACCAAGCGCGTATCGCTGACGTCTTATCCTGTTAACTGGGTCCGCGATCTCTTGGAGGATCTCGGCACGAGTGGCTCGGGATTTTGTAAGCGCGTGCCCTCGAGCGAATTGCATTTCGTTGTTGGAGGGAGCCATTGATTTCTAAACAGCGGTGCGATGTGCCACGGCTATTTCGACACCGGCTTCGCTATCGCGTTGCTACATCCCTTTGGCTTTATAACGTTTTTCTCTCTTTCTCTATTCCTCTCACTCCAAGTCGCGCATTGGCTGGGCTTCCCTCTCACGCTTACTTTTTAAATTCGTCAATTTGCCGGTGAACGCTCAACTCATGTTTGCGCATTTCGTATTTTACGACCTTCGTATGGCTTTATTATGTGGCACTGACGCTGACAAGTAACACGACAACAGTTATTTTGGTCAGTACGAGTAGTCGCAGAAGGCCTGCGATATTATATAATTCGCCGAGTGGATTAATCTATAAAAGCATTTTAAAGTCCGCCTTGCATATTGGATGTATATTCAATTATAGCTCTTACGGATGATTTATGGGAATTTTGATTACCGGCGAAAACGACACCTTTTGATGTAAATCTCTCCCTCTTGGCTACGATCTTTCAGTCTTTTATCGGAAAACAAGCAGCCCTTGTTGCTATTACGTACTAACTTTGCATTTTTCCCTATTTTAATCTATATTCACTCAGGCATAGTCGATGTATCCTGCTGCGCGTGGTAGTCGCTATTGTTGTCGCGCATTGGCCATATTCCTTCGTCCTACGTGATCACGATGCAACGAGTAATAAAACTTATCCACCGCAAAACAAAATTAGGTTAGCGGCATTAGCATAAGTATCGGACCATGCTCGGTGGACGGGAGCGATTTCGAGTCGATAAATAAACGGCGTTGGGGTTCGTCGTCGTCGTCCCCCGGCCCGCTCCCTCCGCCCCGTGTACGCGAGGCAACAAACGAGCCACGATTTTTCCGGCTATATCCAAACGCGGCAACTGAGTTGCGGAGCGCACAGCTGGTCTCTGCGATTAGCGATTGCGACAGAAACTTATGCGGCATTAAAGTAGCGGCTCTTTCGACATTATCTAGTGCGCCGAGCGATTCGCGCGATCGAGTTTAAGAATAGGGAACCGCTGGAGGGAGATCGAGGCCGCGTCAAGGAGGGATCTAGCGTGGAGAATTTATTTATTCTGCGTTGTTAATTCAGGCAAATCGAGCGCGTTAAGCTTCTGTTAATCGTTGACATTCCACGGCACTGTTTTCGCAGGCACTCAAAAGCTTCTCCGCGTCTACGCTGTCCGCGAACAGTCTGTACGATTCTCTAGATCTCGTTTATCTACCATTTCCATAATCCTTGCGCGTATTCATCGCGATTCTGAGCAAGGAGCTTTGTTACAAACGATCGGTAACACTATGCCATTAGCCAGTAAAAGACAAACATAGAGAGAGAGAGAGAGAGAGAGAGAGAGAGAGAGAGAGAGAGAGAGAGAGAGAGAGAGAGAGAGAGAGAGAGAGAGAGTGGTTTGCATACCACTGCTTAATTACTTTTATCGAGGGTGCTTCCTAATTTTTTTCTCGGAGAATAGTGTCGACCTTGAAAGAGTCAATGCTAATCTAGCGGCGCGGCGTTCGGAAAAATGTCTGAGTTTCGTTGATAGCACTCGGTGATCGTGTGTGTAGCGTCGATAGACACCGCCATGAAATTTCCAACTAAATGCATACGTAGAAGAAGGAGATAACGCGAGCATCGCTCGAGCATTGCGCAATGCAGCCTTGCGCTTGCACATACTTGTCGATGCGGGGCATTTTTCTCTGCGCTCGCAAAGACTTTCACGCAGCTCCGTAAAAGGGACGATTATTGTGTGCGTGAGCGATCTTCTCATCATGGCTTCGCGATGCGGAAAAGCCACCGGCTGACATTACTGTTCGATGCAACTCCACTTTTCTAAAATTAGTTGGTCGAATCCGCCCCCACTACTCTGCCACTTGGTCGCTTGACATGTAACTTCGCTCGGCGACAGAATTACGCTACGAGGGATCGAATCGGACCCGGACCTCGGAAAGCATTCGGCAGAGAATTCGGTAGGAAGCTGCCGGTGTACGGCTAAGAGCCGAAAAATAGGATCGGATACGTGGGAGTAAGGGGCTCCTGGCTAATGACCGGTGTGCGTTACATTACGGTCAATGCGCTGAACCGTGGGAGTCGGACTGAAAATCAAAATCGATCGCTAAGGCTCATAACTGAGGCGGCATTATTATTCGGGCGAGCCACTCGAACAAGTAAAATATGAGGTTTATCCGATGGATAACGAAAAAAGCGGCAGGCTTATCCTTAGCGCCTCGACTGACCGCGGGCGCGTCGCCAAGAGACTCGACAAGCCGGGCGCGAAAGGCACCTGTTCCCAAAATAAAGACGATCGGCTTCCACGGGAAATAATGCGGAGGGGAAAGTCGGGAAAGCGCTTTTGGAGAGCGGCAATTAGAAGTATGCGGCGGAGCTGCGACAAGGCGGCCGGCCTCCAAGATGACGTTAGGCCGGCTAGCCGACCAATCCGTTCTAGTTCAGAGAGCCGCGCGCCTACTCTCACTTTTGCAGCGGCTCGAGATCGACCTACGTCGATCTGACCCACTTAGTGCAGCGGGCGGAGTTGGGGCGTTCGGGGAAAGGACGATCAAGAGGGAGAATGCAGCGTCAGCAGCAGCGATGCCTCGCACACTTAACATTGACTCTAGCCAAGAGAACAAAGACGCTCTCTATTGGGTGGGCCCCCTATGAGGATTTCTGCCTGTCGCTCGACCTCCGCTGTGGCCCTTTCGCGGCTCCCCGGCGTGTGTGAGGGAGGGGCGGGGGTGCGCGCGCGCGCGAGGGTGGCGGGATCGCCGACTCTCTCGGGAAAGTGGGGCTTCGTGGGAAGGGGTGGCGGCGATTTGTCGGAGAGACTTTTCATCAGCCCACACGGAAGAGGCGCGTTATAAAGAGGATAAAGAGGACCTCCTGGGACAAAGCGTTTGCAGCTCGATGATGAAAACAAGATTATTTTTAGAAATCGTCCCCGGTGTACAGCGCACAACGGCACTCGGATGGGTAGTGCCTCCCTCGGCCCCTCAAGCCGAACGCACGAATTCCTAATTGCTGATACGTGACCGTGGTTCTCTTGCTCGAAGGTCCGAATCAACATCTGGGATGCGTTGGAGGGGAACGACTGGTGGCCTCACCAATAGCGCTTCTCTAAAGCCTGGGCCTCGTCGCTTTAGCGAGCTTCGAGACGATACTGGGAGGCTCGAGCCGAATCCCGGGCGGGTGTCGGCTTCCACTGCACTTCTGCACAATATCGACCGCCTTTCACGGGGACATTGGAGCCTCAGACGCCAGGGTCGCGACGAGCGGCCCACGGAGACGATCCAGCGACTTATGCAATAGGAGTCTCGGCCGCTCTAGCCCCTCGAGGGCGTAGTCGCCGGCCGGCCGGCTCTCGTACTATCTTAGCTGGTCTACCGCCTCACGGTGGATTTCCGTGCCAGCTTGACCGCGCCCACCGTAATAACGGTACCGAGGCCGCGGTCTCTTGCGTCCTGGGTCATTATCACCGGGTGTCCGAAACGTCGTCGCCGGGACGAGGACGTGGCCCGGAATGCCCAAGTCCGATGAGCGTTCCCTTGGCGCTCCTTGGGCGCACGCCTCAGCGAGCCGCGAATGCTCGAGCGTAGTGGGGGGGGGGTAAAAAGGACCAACGCAGCTTTAACCACGCTAACGTAAGGCTAATAACTTTTCACAACGATATGCCCTCGCAATACAATCAAGGAGCAAGGAGTGCGACCATCCCGTTCGTGATACTTGGTAAGCTTTCACGATTTTTCTATCTCCATCTTTTTCGCTCGCTAGCATTGCCAGGAGCGCGTAGCGTGACGAAGACTGTCGCTGAGGCAGGGGGTCGAGGGCGAGGGGAGCGAGAGATAAAGAAGGTGGCCTACGCTGCGTCGAAAACAATTTGGTTAAAGGCCCCTGACGCGTCGCTCTAGTGAAAGGGGCCCCGGAGGAGGGACAAAGGACGGCAGGAGAGGCCTAAACGCTTCTATGCAAGTTCTTTATCCGCCTCTCATCCTTTGTCCCGTTCTCGTCGTCTCGTATATGCTCGAGGAATGAGCGATAAAGTGCGGGGCGAGGGGAAGCCCACCGAAATGCAGGGGTCGAACAGGGGAGAAGGACGTCCAATTGGAAGGCAAACGCGAGGCGCGCTTACAGGGGGGCTCGTCTCCTCGCAGCTCCTCTCGACTAATAATGCACGCAGATTGTCGTCCGTTCGCGTGCGCTTGCATCTTGCCCGAATGCGAGAGCAACAGAGGAGCAACGGTGGAGATACGTAGTCACGCGCGCGCATTGTACGCGAACGAGTTGAGGGGGAGGGATAGAAGAGAAAAAGAGATGTAGGGAGCCCGAGGGAGGGAGAGGAGGAGGGCGGCGGCGGCGGCGGCGGCGGCGTCGGCGGGAGGAGAGGCCGAGAAAGCGCAGCGGACGGCGGGCGAGCGGTTGAGGGGAGCTGGGAGGAGGGATCGAGATTACGAGAGCGATCGGGGGAGTAAGAGGTAGCGGTGGCAGAGGTTGCGGCGGGGAAGGACGGGCGGAGAAGGTAACGAAGAGGGGAAGCGAGAAAGACAGTGCACATGCGCACGGCGAAAATGGGCCAACTACACTTTGGGAACGAGGTCAGGAAAATTAAATTTTCTGATTAACGCGCCGCACCGGTCGCTCTACTGTGCAGCGGCCGAGGGGAGGAACGGAAGACCGGGAACAGTCCGGCGCATGCACGGCCTGTACATGTCTGCGCGCGATACGTCCACTGCTATGGCCGGGTGGCACTTTTCCTCGTAATCCCGCGGCTTTACCGCACTCCCTTTATTTTTAAATGCCATCCGAGTTCCCCAAGCTCGCTGATCAGCGGCGTCGATGCTTCGTAAGGGAGCGCACGATTTTGATTCTTAGCCGATAATAGAGAAGACTCGTTCTCCACCTCGGGGCTGCCGATGCAACAGCCAAGGTCGATGTATAACGCGCCCTTTATTGATACGCGCTGAGATGCAAATGCCGACCATTTCCCGGGAGCAGGGCGGCCAAGGTAGAGACTGAGGGAAGAGAAACGCGACGGCGGGGCCGCGTACATGGCAACGCAGGATGCATTTAGAAAGGACATTCGAATCATTTCTCGGCGTCTATAATTTCACGAGGGCGATGAGGAATGTCATTAGCGGTGTTGGATAGCCGGCGGCTCGGTGCAATCGAGTGGCATTGACTAACCGAGCGCGAGCGCAAAAAAACTAGTGGCAGCGAAAAATATAAATAGAGAACGAGCGAGCGAGAGGGAAAGTGCACGGGAGGGATCGAGACAGAGGCAGGAAGAAGAGGCGCGCATCGGCGCAAGATATTTGTCTCGAGCCTCTTTTAAATTTTACCTCGGCGAGGGGGGTTTTAAATTACGAGGCGTGCGACTCGAGCTCCTGGCAGCCGTGTCTCGGCGATGAGACGCACATTGCTGAAATAGGTGTGCGATTTCGTGGCGTTACGCTCACTCGCGGTATTAATAATTCATAAAAACCAACTGCGCCCAAGTCAATTGTGTAGGATTTCCGCTGGCTCAGCCCCGGGGACGTTCGGCAAGACGTTGCGCGCATAACCTAGAAGACAGCCGCCGATCGAGGGGGCACACACACGAAGAACCGGCACATAATGTCAGATGACGGCACTGCACAGTCTCGAGGCGACAATCACTATGGGGCAGGTGTAATGGCGGAAGGTTCTCGGGTGCAGGGAACCGAGAGACCGGGAGATAAACGGATAGATAAAGAAGACGCGCCAGCGAAGAAGCGCAGGCGGAGACGCACGTAAGCGGTGCTCATAAGAGGACGGGGAGGCGGCCGCGGCGGCGGTTCGGGAGGCCGGGGGGAGGGGCTCGATCTCGGGGAATAATCGCCGGCGGGGGCGGGGCGGGGGGGTCGAAAAGGTCGCGGAGACCAGGGGGCAGCGGGTACTACTAACCTCTTGTCCGGAGGGTGCGATGCGAACGTCGACCTCGTCGAGGTGCTCCCTGTGCTGGGTGACCTCGGCCTGGATCTCCCGTCCGTTGTAGGTGAGGTAGACCCGCTGGCCGGCAACGAGCCGGGCGCCGGTGACGTTGCCGAATCCCGGGCCGATGAGGTCCCGGTCCGAGTACTCGTTCTTGGAGTCCGGAGCCCTGGAGCCCGGGGGCACGGGATCGAACCGCACCGAGTACCGCGTGTTCGGAGTTATGCTGAGCCCCCCGAGCTCCGGCTGTTGGGGCGACGCCGGAGTGTTGACCGCGCTTATGACCCCACAGTAGTACTTGCCGTCGTCGCCGGGCGCGCAGACGCGCGTCCCGATGATACTGCGCTTCGCCAGCCGCTTTCCCGTCGACATGATATGCTGCGGCTGCTGGTGATGCTGCTGCAGCGCTTGCTGGCGTCGCCTGCGCCTCGGCGCCGGCAGCGGCTGCCCCGGGACGTCCGTGCTGGGGCGGTTCCGTGCGACGGCGCCTCGAGAATTCCGCTCTCGCGCTCCCGTGGTTATGGGGGCCCCCGCGAGCCCGACTCCGCTCCGTCGGCGGACGGTGCTGTCGGAGGCGGCGGCTGCGGCTGATCGGCTGACGGCTCGGTTCTAGGTGGGCCGGGGCTAGGCGCCGGCCGAGTGGCCCAGGGTCTCGAGTGCCTCTATACGGGGGCTCGGAGCCGCTTCGAGCTGGGGCCGCGTTCGATCGCTAATGCACCGGTGCTGGCTTCGACGGCGCGCCGCGCCGCCGGCAACATAATCGCCGGCTCCGGGCCCGGCGTCCTTCCTCGACCTCGGGGCTGCCGCTGGAGCCGAAGCTGGACGCTGGCCGCGTAGCTGGGCCTCCTCTGTGTGCGCGCGTTGCCTGCAGAGGACGCGCCGAACGCTGCGCGCTCGTCTACGTGCGTACGGGTTATGCGAGTGCACGCGAGCTGCGTCTAGGACTTTCCTGGGCCGTAGCGCGATGCACAGCTGAAAGCAAACCGGGAGGTACTGAATGCCGCTCCGAGGGAAGCTTCGACTGGCGGCGCGACGGCGACGGGATCCGGCAGTGCCTCGCGCCGCCGCCACCGCCGCCGCCGCCGCCGCCGCCGCCACCTCCTCCGACGTCGCAGCCGCGCGCACTACGTTAAAGTGTCGGACGGCGCAGGGAGCGGGGCGGCAGGGGGGGGTTTAACAGCAGTAGAGTCGTGAACGGCACCCAAGGGGAGCAGCGGGAGCGAGTGCGGCCGGCCGCGAGGGAGGGAACGATCGAGTCTCCGCGACTGTTGCGTGCGCACGCGCGCGAGTGCAAGAGGGTGGGAGGACGTCGAGAGCGGAAAGGAGCGTAAGCGAGAGAATCGGAGAAACGACGTGAGAGAGAGATAGAGCGAGCGAGCGATAGGGAGAGAGGGCGAGAGAGAGAGAGAGAGAGAGCGAGAGGGAGAGAACGAGCGAGGCTACGAAGCGGCGGCTTATTTCGCCGCCGGCCGGCCGCGCGCCCACCCGGGAATAACAGCTGATAGATAACAACAAAGCCACGTGAGGCGGCCCCGTGGTCCTATTGGCTCGGGCATCTGACCTACTTATGGCCATTGGCCGGGCCGTGCCCCCACCTCCGGCTCCCCACGCGGCTCGACCACGAGCAGACCGTGGCTGGCGCTGGGGGCGGGAGCGAGATGGAGAGCCGGCGGATCACCGAAAGTCGCCGAACGCCTCGTCGAAACCCGTGGCTCGAGGAGTCCGGCCGTGTGCCGGCAGCCCATTCGTCGCGTTCCATCCGCCCCCTGCGCGCCCCTCGCTGTCGCCCGAAGGCGGACCCATACCGCCTCACCCTCCCGCCTGGGCAGGCTGCGGCTTCGCGCGTACGAGTAACCCCCCTCCCGCCCCCCCGGATCCCCCCCAACCCCCTGCGCGATCATCTTGCTCGTCATCCAGTCGCGGAGCGGCCGGCCTTCCTAGTTTCCTACCTAGAGGAGAGACGCGACGCGACGCTTTCCCGATTTCGTTGCTCCCCTGCTGCTCTGTTGCTGCAACGAGCTGCACTCGCCGCCACCGTCGACCGGCCGACAACTGGCGCACCATTTTCCTTTGTCTTCGCTTTTCCACTTTTTCAAGCTAAAGCGGCCAAGCGACGGGCCACTTTTCCAAACTCTTTTTCTCCTCGCTGCAGTCGTCGAGAGTTTCTCCGCAGACGGCGCGCCTGCTTTCGGAAGCCGCTGCTCGGAGGTCCGTGCATCCTAGTTTCCCGCGGGCGTTTCGATCGAATGGGGCGCTCGAGCCATTGTCGGGTCGGCCTCGCGTGCCCCGCGCTCTCGCTCTTTGCGAACGCGCGGGTAATCGGGCGAGAGGGTTAGGTCGCGCACCTGAGGGGCATCTACGCGAGCGGAGGCGATCGACGGTGCACGCGCCCGAGTCGTGCGCCCGGAGGGGCTTCCTCCTGTCATTATCGACCAGAGAGCCTCGAGTACCGGAGCTGGAGATAGCGAGCTATGGCCGCGTCAGCTGAGCTCGACACCGGGCGGCGGCAGGGGCCGGCCGCGGCCGGTCGCGGGGCATGGGGGGGGTCGAGCGGCGGCGGCGGCGGCGACGACGACGACGGAGCGGAGTCAGCGACGCGTTGTTTGCGCCGAGGGGAATGTGGGAGAATGTGCCGGGTGACGAAACGGGCGATAAAGCCTGCGAGTGGCGCCTGCGCCCTGCTCAGCAGCGTCGAAATGCACGCAACGAGTGCAGCGGGGGCTCAAAGCCAGGAGCCCGCGGCCCCTGAGGCATCCCGAGCACAGCGGGAAAGGAAAGCGCGCGCGGAGTCGCGGGGTCCGGCCCCGGACCTGCTTTCAGCTGACGTCGAGCGGCGGCCATTTTCGCATCAGCTGGCCGAGGCGATGACGACACGCGGCTCCTCGAAGGAACGTCGTCGCCGGTTGCCGTGCGCAGTGGCTACGGCCGGCGAGAGTGAGAGAGACAGAGAGACAGAGGGAGAGAGAGAGAGAGAGAGAGAGCAAGAGAGAGAGACAAAGAGAATCGAGGCCGGGTATTGTTGCGGCCGGGCGGGCGAACAGCGGGCAGCGGGCTGCCGGGGCGGGGCGGGGGAGAGAGAGGCAAAAGTGAGCGCGAGCTGCCGGGGGGGAAATCGGCTCGGCGGAACGACGAGGAGAGCGACGGGGCGAGTCAGCCGGCCCCTCTCTCTTCGCCTCGAGCCCCGGGGACAAAGGAAAAAGACCGGCCGGGCGAATCTCGGCGTAGAGGCGCGCGCGCACACGTACTTGGGCAGCCTCGGGATTTAAAGAGCGTAGGCAGTCGAGGTTGCCGTCGGGGTCGCGGAGTTGGGAGGGGGCTGGCGCGCGCATTTTACTCCATCAGCTGGAGAGACGCCGCACGCGATTCCAATGACGAAACGTAAAGCAGCTCCGAGCGAAGCTTCGCCGCAATCAGGGAATCGGGGATCCCCTTTGCTATTTACGCAGTCTCTTTCGCTCGCACTCCCACCGCCAGCGCCGGGGCTCGGGTCGCGCAAGCCTCTCTGTTTTATCGGCGTCGCCCCTCGTCCTCGATCGTCTCCCGGCGTCCCTCCGCCGCCCCCGCGCCCCTCGAGCCCAACTCACGGAGAAAGCCGCCGTCGCCGCGTCCCTCCCTCGCTCGGGGAAGAGCCGGTTCCCGGTTTATCGTCGCCGACGCGCGACCGTCGACGGCGTCGAGTGCCAACTTCGCCTCGGTAGCGCTCCTTTTATTCGCTCTCTCGTCTCTTGCCTCGGATCACTGCGAGCCGGGCGACGAGTCCTAAGCAGCTACGCCGGCCGCCTCTTCCATTTGTCCGGCACTCGCCGGGCGCGATCAGCTCGGTCGGATCGAGCGCGACGAAGCGAGGAAAAGCCGCTGCGTCGCGGAAAATCCAGGCCCGACGCGCTGCGGGGGGCCTCCCTCGGGAATCCGGCGCCCGAGCCGAAGGGCGGTGCGGAATTGCAAAAGCACGCAGCCCCGAAGGGCTCTCCTCTCGTTTATTTCCGTACGCGCTATTGCGCAACGACGTTCCCTAATTTATTCGACTCGCCGCTCTCCGACGACTTGTAGCCTCGATCGGCTGCCCGGCTATGGCAATGGATTTAGCGTCGATCCTCTAACTCCCCCGCCCCGACGCTTGGACCACTGCCATGCTCCATCGGATGACGGCTTACCGATATGGCGGAGGGGTTGTGCGGGTCGCGAGACACCTAGAACACTCCCGTGGACGCGACCGACTCTTTATGGGCTTCTTTTGGCCAGCCCCCTTGAAACTGGGTTAATCCTTTGCCGAGCCAGGGACAAACCTATCGCCATTATCAATTTTCGACCTTCTTTGCGAGTCGATCCTAATAAGTGGTGTATTACGTGTCTCGTCGCTACGAGTGCGCGCGATCCGGATACACCGAGTAAACAACGCCAGTCGTGCATTTAATGCGGGTCTGCGCTTCAAAGCCTCGCTGCAACAGTATTAATAACAATCATAAACATAAGAATATTAACGACACTACGACAACGGCAGAAAGTTCGCAATTGTAATGCTAACAGCGATAATGGTGACGATGATTATAGCGATAATTTTGTAATTGTAGCAGCAGCAGCAGCAACAAAAAGGACAACGATAGTGAGCTCAGTGGCGATGAGCCTTGTCTTCCCTGCGGGCCGCACATCTTTCAACCCGTACTCTACTTCCAAAGCTCTTCTTCTCTTTATCTGCTTGCATTTCTGTGCGCACACTCGCGCGCCCAAATAAATTTAACGCATACAGCGTAAACACATTCGAAGAGCCATCATTATACGTTAGTGACCTTCGCTTGGCTCATCGTCTATCAGTTGCATTATACGCCGACGCGGGCTCCAATTCGAATAAACAGTGCACTTCTCGATAAAGAAAAATAAAGAGGAGACTCCAACCGCGACTAAATGAGTTATAGCAGTAAAAATAAAATAATCCCCATTAAAGAAATCCATCAATGACATTTTGCCTACATGTGCAAATACCTCCTGCTCTTTGTTTCGTTTATTTTTAGCTCTTGCAGGCAGTGTATAATTGAGTTGACGGAAATATACGTTAAGCTCGAAAAAACTAATAATAATTATCCTGGTCGTAAAATTTAAAGATGTCACTGCGAAGGTTAAACAAACGTTGCTTTTCCGCAAGTTTTTCTTTTTTTTTCTTTTTAATTTTTCAAGCTCGCGTATCAAGACCCCGTGAAAACCAGATATTAGCATTTATTAATTTATTTATACAAGAGCCGATTCGACTCAATTCAATTGTCATTAATTATAAAATACATAATTTCAAATACTAATTGTATGCTAAAGTTTCAAGCTCTCGCAAATTAACAATAATATTTATAAGAATTTCTTAAAATAAGCTTCTAAGAATGTAACATTTTACACTGTCGCGATTGCTTAATTATGTTGCATAAATCCTGACAATCTTCAATTTCATGGAATATTGTAATTTATTATGTCACACGTCATCTACGTTTTACAATTGACTTAACAATAAAATCCGTTTCAATCAATATCGTTATGTAATTATATTAAATTTATTATATAGTTTATTGTAAAAGCTCAATATCAATAACGCTGCATTTACGTACATACAAAATATCTATACATGCTTGTATATTTTATTTATTAATCGACAATTCCACGACTAGTTAGTTTTAAAACCGTTTGCCGAACAATAGCTTACATAATTTTTTCATGTATGATAGGTAAATTAGTAACAATATCGTACAAAGATGTAAAAAATCAACGTTTATGAAAAATATTAAATTTACGTAATCATAGCAGAAATTAAACTTTTCTCCTTTTAAATGTCGAACAATAAATGGTGCACAATTATTTCAATGTCTTACTGTCTTATTTTTATTACACAAACTACGAAAATCCTCAGATTATAATATTTTTATCGACAGTTTTAAAATAATGTTTTGCCAATTAAACATGTCTACATTTCTTGTTTCGTGTTTTTTGTCATCGTGTATGTTAAATAATTAACTGTACGTTTACCGAATGATATTTAATGTCTTTTACTATATTATATCTACAGTTTAATTAATAACAGCATTTTATTTACTGGTAGCTAATCCTAACAAATAATATTTTAATAACTTGATTTGTGGTGAATCAGACGATTTTATAATCACCCTCCATAAATAACATAGACTATAATTCTCTTGATATTTTTTTATTTAAAAAAGTATAATTATATCATAAACATACAGAAAAATGACATATATTAATTATTCTAAATTTTAATTGTATTTGTATTTAAGTAATGGTATGTAATACTTTTGCTACATAAGGTAATAATTTATGCGCATGTATTAAATTCAAATATTTTATTCTTTGCATATCAGACATTTAAATAGAGTAATAGCTCTAACATGTGATATTAAATTATAAAAATAATTTAATTTTCAATGGAAATTAAAAAAAATATAATTTTTTTTTGCTTACATTGGATTTTACATTTTAAAAAATTTTTTGAAAGTAGTTTGTGAAGAAAGTTGTTATATTAAAGATTGTATTATACTTCTGTAAATGAGTTAACGCTCGTGAAGGTTAGCTATTATGAAAAAGAAAGCTTCGTACTTAATTCAAAGGACAAGAGCTTCTATTTAACACAAAAACCTACACACAAATTATAACGCATTGTAAAGACATTATTACGTAAAAACATGTGTAAATTACTTGCTATGTTTGTCACGTTGATATGTTTAAATTATTGAAATCAGAAATATTAATTTTTATTCGAACTTTAAATAATTCAATAATCAAACAGTATCTAATTATCCCAAGACTGCTTTTATAGATGACATAATCAACGATAATTGCAAATTTTTTATCAACATCATAATGGATATTAATATTGCAAGATCAAAAGATTTTATTATGAATTGACCTTTGTCAGTAACAATTGCAATGGGAAATTGTTATTATTTAAATAATAAATCTACTATATCATCATTGCATTATCTTAGCTCTACTCAGGAAATTTATGTACATAGTATTTATGTGTAACTTTTTAGAAGCATATAAATTTCTGAATGAAATTAATTGTAATGAAAAGAATAAGGTTTACTTAATGAAAATTAATTTTATTGACGTACTCAAATGTAAAAACCTTATTCAACTTGCATTCTTCAGCAATTTTTTATGTAAATTGAACAATAGCGGGCATTAGTTGATATTTCATACACAATATTTAAATAAAGCTTCAAAAATATCCTTAAACTTAACGATAGGTATTTTAAAGTAGTTAAGATAAAGTAGTATTCTAATGAAATACAAATTTTTAATTTTTAAATTTCGAAAGCTAGTACATTAGGGGTCAAATACGTGGTCTTTTTAAAATACTTTCTTTTTTTCATAATCAAAATATTTTAAGAACTTAAGTAATATGAAGATTTTTATACGTATATAATAATATAAGAAAGAGTAGAAAATACAAGATTTATTAAAAGTTATGATTATGCAAAAAAGATGTTTTATAAAACACTTAGTGTTTAATTTGTATGTTTTGTAAATTATGCTTTGGAATTATTACGCTGCATCAAGTTTTATCTCGAATTTCATTATTAATGACACATTCGTTTTATAAAAAATAATAAGTTGATACCGAAAGGAATACCTTAAGAGTAATCAAATATTCTGTAAAAAATGCTTTCAACTTCATGAGTATGCTAAAGAAATTTTGATCAGCTCTCGATTGATCAAAACTATGCTAATAACGGGCTCTTAAAAAAAAAAAAATTTCAGATTAGATATGATTTAATCCATATTTAAGCTATAAACCAGACAATACAGTATTTTTTATTTTCATTATTAAGAAAAGATTTCAAGTGACCTGTGTTTTAAGGCTTCTGAAGAACTTCTTCTTGAGCAATATAGATAATAATATAACAATACTTATAACGTATATCTTAATGAGGAATCATAATCTGTCGATAATGTCCACTTTACGTGAAAAATGTATTTCTTGGTTCGGTGAAAATGTAAAACTTGTCTTCCTCGATATCATATAAGTGCTCAATGGCAATAAAACGTGGTGGCAGTTCTATATTCCAGTTGCAAGAAAAAAACAATTAACTAGAAAGTAATATATTCGATAACAAATTATTCGAGTAAAACTATTAAAAAAAATTCCACCTACTGATCATTCACCTATCAGCTCATAATTATTTTTCTCATTGGCATGAGAGGTAGAAGGTGATATCATACACATCAAGCACACGATTGCCTCCCTCGTTGAGCTATAAGTAGTAATTTTTAAAACCTGCCAAGTAAGGAAAATGTCAATATTTCCTTCCGACAGGACCAGTAATACAAACATCGTCACATTGGCTAAATTACGTTAGCGAATCCCGGCAGCCGCTGCGATCGTATTGCTAATCAATACCTCCCGCAACTCCCTTCTTACTGCGAGCATGTGTCACAACATTAGGAGGGATTCGGTGAAACTGGAAACAGCCAGTGGACTTAACGGCGAAGAGCAAGGAGTCCAGGTGCTTTTGAATTGCGATCGGATTGCGAGCCGAGGAATTTAGACGCACTTAGACCGGACGAGGAGCCGAAATGAAATCCTGAAAGTTTTTTGTGCATTTGAATAATACGCCTTGGCTGAAGCGAATGCACAGCCTCCTCTTCCGACTTTCCTCACAGTACCCTCTCCTGTCCTTGTCAGCACCAACTAGTGACGAGCTCTTCGGTCCTGGGTGTGATTCTGCTGCAGTCGATAGTCTTCCTTCCGAATTCTCTCCAACCCGTTGCGCAACAACCATTGCGCCAATGTCCTTTGAGACAAATAATAAGAGCGCGGCGAGTGAGCCCTATTAGAAGGGAGCTCCGGCGAATATTACCCTACGATCGCCTACTGCTATCTATCCGCCTGATATCGGTATTAGTAACGAAATGCGCAGGGCCAGAGGTCATCAAAAGTATTTCCGCCTCAGCTCACAAAGAGCCTGAAACCCCATGTGAATCGGTTTTCATTAAAAAGCGAATGTTCTAATCACGAAGTTACGAAGCCAGGCACAAAGCAATCGACCTTCTATTCGTGTAATTTCTTCGACACGCGCCACACTCGTATCTTGAATACACCTGTACTGACAAATTAAATAAGCGTACAAATTATCTGGCTGTTCCATTTTGTAAAAAGAATTGTGCATTGTCTGACAATGGATTTTACAATATAATACAAATTGAGAAATAAGTGTATAAGGCATTATTTTCATCTCTTTTCTTTGTAGCATAAAATGACTGAGACGTGTAATGAGAAACTAACCTACATGCCATAGCAACTGCTTTTTTCCTTGCGTTATCGTCGCTTTTTTCTTTATCCGATTCACATTGAAATTAGCTTATTGGGTCGAATGTTTCAAGAATGTGCATCAACAATCGTATACAACTTTTCGTCAAGATTCAGTTTATAATACCATATAAGTATGTGCTTCGCAGTTAGCGACAAGTGCATTTGTGTACTGTACCAAACACTTTAAGTTCAAAGGCAAAAAAAGTCCCATCTACCGAAAGTAACTTAAAATTTCAAGACACATTTATGAAGTTCATGCCATTGACGCAGTGAAAACTGTTACGATTCCGGAAAAGTGATTTGGTTTCGAATGATATTAAAGTTTTTTTTTTTTTATTTAAAAAGACTTTTGAAAAGCTAAGGACGAAAGTTGCTGTACTTAGTTTAGAATTGAATTTAGTTTCGCCGACGACTCGATGAAATATCTACATCCACGGTCCTGATTATAATGAGTACGAGAAAGCATTTTTCAATAAAAGTTATTATTAGAATTCCAATAAATTTACATATTTAACTTTTTCTAGATAGGCATTTTTTATTTCGCGTTTAATAATACTGAGCTCGGGGGCTCAATTTGTTCAGAGCGCCATTGCACGTACAAAACGATCGTTCTCAGCGGAACGTTAAAGCACGTTATATGCAAACGAAACTACGCCGAGGAAAATACTGAAAAAACAATATAGCTTCAATTGGAAGGAGAATAATAGAAAATCGCGCGGGCGAAGTTGTCGAAATAAAAAGAAAAGTGCGACGCGCGGTGCGAAAATTGGAAAAAAGCTAGGATTGTAGAGCCGACGAAAAGCAAAAACAGTATCGGGGAAATGTGGGAGAACGTGAGAAATTGTGAAATCCGCTTATCCGAGGCTCGGCTCGGCTAATTCAGCCACGAGCAATCATCAATATTTCACAGCATTTTCAGTGAGGTTATTGAATGGTCGAGACAACGGAGGCAGACGCTCGTCGAGGGCGAGCGACCATCGGGAGAGAGAGAGGACGAGCCAAGCCGAGGCCTTAGCCAGGAGGCGATTGAGTCTCCCTCGCACGCGACTCCGGTGCACCGGTGGAAAAGGGAAAAGCCCGAGGTTCCGCGCGCATACGCGTCCCTGTCCGCGAGCGCATCTAGCCTCCTTTCACGCGATAATCAATCGCTCGGGTCTCCTCCGCAGGCCAGCGCATTGTACAAATTGTGCGGTGCAATTGATAGCGCGGGCTCGTCCCTCGGCGGCGGTCAGGAGTGCGTCGCTGCAGCTGTGCAGCGCTCGAGGATCGATTAGCATTGAGCTACATAAATCCCGTATCGGAGAGCCATCGCAAGTGCACCGCGTATAGAATTTCGGCCGCCCCATCCTTCCCTCGGCCCCGCCGCCATCTGCCCGGCCGATCCCTCGTCCTCGCCTCACCCTCTCGCGGCTCCTCGTGATCCTGGCACTCCGGCTCCCCCTTCGGGGGCCCCGGCCCTGCCGCCGGCTCGCTCGCGCTCCGTCGTAATACACGACGTTCGTGCGCGCGCACACACACAGACAATAACCCCCGCCCCACCCACGCTGGCCCCACTCCGGCAACCCCAAGTTTCTCACTCGCGCCGTGGAATGTAAATTACGCAAAAGCCAAGCCGAGATGTACCGTTAGAATCGTTACACTCGAGGCTTCGATCTATGCTATTTTTCTATCTTCCCATCTCTTTTCCCGCTCTCCCTCCTCGCGCCCAGATGCAGCCGCTCCTCCTCCTCCTCCTCCACCTCCTCCTCCTCTCTTTGCCCTCGCCGACAACCGCACGATTCCGAGTGCTCGGATGGATTTGTTATTTTCAATAATAACAGGAGGGGGCGCAAGAGGTAGAGTCGCCGCTTATTTCGTACACTCGTTGCAATTGCAAATCGAGGTAAGGTGAAACGCTTATGTTTTGCCTCAGTTCAAATGCATATTATATGCAAATTCGTACGCTTTACCACCGCGTATTGTGCAGGCTTTTTATGCTTGCGCTGCTGTCGCCGGAAAATCTGAGGAGCGCAGCGGCAGTTGTCCCTTGGCTTTACCAAAAATTCCTCGTAAACATTTGCGATACAGAGATACCACCAGATCCACCAGATTTACATCTTGCCGCCAACTCAATACTCATCATCTTTGTAATCGCTTCCGAGATAATGAACTGAAATCATACCTATGAATGCGATATTTTCTGCAATGGCAACCGACACGAACGCACCAATAATTCTATGAATAATTCAGCAGGCGTGTGTGTCTTTTGTCTATAAACTTGAGCATGCGATTCTTGCAGAATAAATAGGTAGTACAAAATATAAAGTTGAACTCCTAATAATGGGTTATTTTTTCTTTTTCGCGTATTCTTTTTTCTACTTCGCGTATTCTTTTTCCAAAATTTATTTCTCTTTATTGTAAAATCAATCGTACGTTATTATTAACAATGCCAATATATACGCACGCATACACAAACATATATTCAAGTATATATTATACATAACAGTAAAAGAATGAGCTTTTATCGCAAATATCGACACAATTATGTAAATAAATTACATTGATTAAATATAGCTCAAAGTGTAAAATCGTTTTCATACCTGCCGATTCTTACACATTATTATTATTAACTTTTCATGACTGAAAAAAAATTTATAGTAATAAATTTTCTTATATTCGATGTGTGGCATAATAATCGTATTGTTCAATAGCTGATCATCTCTGTGCATTCTCTTTCTCCTTCGCTCACTGATGCCTATAAGTATGCGGAACGAGATGTGAGTCATTAGTTCAACCGTGCCATTTCATACTTGTTCTCTTTCTGCATTAAGTAATTTCAAGATCGTTTCCGTCAAATATCTCTTTAATGATGATCGTTTATTGCGTGCATGTTTTAAAGATATCAAATTTTATAACGCTCGCGGCATTTTATTTTTATTAGTGTACGTATATTTGCTGATGATTATTGTTTAATCTAGACAGATTATTTTACAAAAATATTTGAAATTAACTAAAGCAATTGTGCTTAGGTAATTAGGATTGATACAGCATCTATTCTATAATATTTTCATAATATTCTAAATGAATATTAAAATCATTCGACATTACTGTGCGCTTCTTTTCAGCGACTTGCTAATATTCTCTCGAAAGTGTACGAAGCGACATCTAATAATATTGACGGAAACTACATTTACTTAGAAGTTTATATATTTTACTATGTCGATAACAAGATTGACGAATTCTGATAACTGCTATTTGAATACTTCTAAGTTTTTTTTTCAACGCTTAATACAAATTATACTTACATCAACATTTTCGTTACATAATTTATTTCAACAATCTGTCGAATATATTCTATTGTTGTAATATGTATAATTATTCAAAAGAATTTTGTAACCTATTAATAATGTTTTAAAAGTATAAAATTTAATTTCCTTTACATAAATGAAATTTCTTTTTATTTATTTAATTTGAAATTCTTATTAAAAAAAAGTCTTTCTTTAATTAATATTAGGTATACATAATACTTACAGTCAAAAGTATTTAAAGTTGTACATTATTTGAATTCTGCTGAAAATCATAGTTAATAATATTGGGATATGAAACGTAGCTTGTTTTATTTTATTTATTTGAATTTTTTACATTAAAATCAATTGCTGAAGATACATATATACTTTTCATTTAATACAATTGAAATTTTATAATCAGCTATGTAATTTTTTTTTTTTTTCATTAATTAAAAAAAAATCTCGACTTTATATCACGTTTAAATTATGTACATATTAGTTAGACATGAGAAAAATGATCACTATAAGACTATTAATTCTTTGAACATTTATTAATGTCGACGGTATTACTATTATTTAAATAATTAAAATTTCATTCACGATGATTGATTAATAAGTATGCAATTGATTTTAAAATAACAACTTTAGCCCATTTAATATTCTAATGTTTTGATAATTTCTGTTGCAAATTCAGTAATGGCCGATGGTTGTTTCATTAGTACATACATTACATATGAAACTTTAAAATTGTTGAATAACGATAATTTGTACGAAGCATTTAACTCGATACTTTAAACGTCATGAATTATATAAAGAATTATAATCTTGAAATAAATCACATAAGAGGAGTCACAGTATTCTTAAACTAAGACTTTATTATTGGATCAGTTATAAAAGTAAATTATAAAAATTAGAATGGTTGAAGGAATGAATGTTAATTAATGTTAATTGAAATATAAGAAATTTGTACGGCTGATTGTTCATAAAAATTATTTTTTTAAATAAAAACTTAATTATCGCTAGAATTTCAATAAATTAAACTAAAAATTAATACTATAACTAAAATAAATTAATAGCTTTATGTTTTATTAAAAAGAGAATGTAAACAAGTCCCTACGAAATTTTAAAGCTGAAGATATAATCCCTTGTAAAATTTGTATTATAGTATTATACTCAATATTGTAGTTTAATATTGAGAAAAATCATCATAATAATTGCAGCAGAAAGAAAATCTTAAATAAGTATGAACACAATCGTTTGTTTTCGATAAATTTACGAAAAACCCTAATTTTTATGCAACGAATTACGTATAGCTCATTAATTTTAATTATACATACTCAATTTTAATACAAGTAGTAAGGAAAGCCTGAACCACAGATTTTAAAAAATGTCCGAAAACATATTTTTTATGGTTACATAATTTCAATGTTTGTAGTAATTACCATTATATAAATATTTAATGACGACTACGGAAGCTTCTCCTGACTTTGAAAAACAAATTTAAAGACTTTCCAAGCATCAAAATATTTATTAAAAATATGTCGAGAAAAATATTCACTTATAACATATTTCTAATCAGCATCAATTGATTATTGAAATGAGGATTGGTTAATTTATAATAGAATCTAAGAATACGAAAATTAATTTTATATGAATTTCGCTCAAATAAAATATATTTTTTGAATAATACGATATTTTTTACTGATTACTTTGAAAGTATGCTAAACAATTCACCCTACCCTAATGTATTTCTTACAAATTTTCTGGACTTTAGTTTTAATAAGATTTACATTAATCATCAGTCTCTTTAATGAGTTATATGTATTGTAAATTAATTAATTTTATAATTTACTTTGACTGTTACAATGTTAGATATTTATTTTCATCATGCATGAACGAAAATTTATTAGCTGTATTCATTAATTTTTGTAATTAGTTATTTTAATGTATTATTATAATATGATGAATTCTTAAAGCATACCTAATTATAATATATTTATACTAAATTAGAGTTCGATATATTCCATTCAGGCAATTATAAATTAAAAAACAGACTAATTAAAGATGCTGAAGATGATTATAAAGTTGGTATAACGGTATATTTAATAAAAATCGGTAAGGAAATTGATCGATTATAATAAAAAAAGTTTTATACAACCTAGATAACTAATAGTGACTTTCCCCACTTTTCTCTTCCGTTATATCCTGCGTTTGCTAGCTTTCCCATTTTTTCTGACCATTCTAAATTATGAAGACGTTGAATATTAAACAAATTAAGTGAAATGATTTATGTTTAGATTACAAAGAAATGTGTGGATTATAGAGCGACATTATATATGGGAAATCTCATTTTTCCAAGTTAAACTTCTATAAACATAATTTAAAGTTAAAATAGTAACAAAATAAACACAAATAACACAAATAAAAAGGTATTTATTTAAGAATTGAGATTATTAACGAAGAAGAAATGGTAAATGTAAATTATTAATAAAAAAATTTTAAACAATAACGGGGTAATAATTACAATTATTTTTAAGATATAGTAATCGTATTCAGAATGTCAATATTTAAGGTATATTTTAAAATATTTTTTATCAGTTACACGGACAGATTTAGATTGTCGCTTATTGGATATCAATTCGTTAATTTTATACTAAAAATAATTAGACAATCTTTTAGTTTTCCTACTTTAAAGAATAAAGTTTGAAAAGAAATATTGTCAAATCAGTTTATCAAAAAAATTGTCTGTTTGTATATGAAGCATAAATGCTCTCATGATTATTTGAATAATTTATTTAGAAATTTAGACAAACAGTTGTTTTTTTAGTAACTAGTAGTTGTTTAGAATGAATACAAAGATGAATGTAAGTCTAAAAGTATGATTGCTAGTGCAATATATATAATGTGAAGAAGCATTTGGTAAGGCATTAATTGCATCATTGAAGCATTACAAAAAATTGGACAAGAGAAGTCGTAAGTTTTTGAGATTGGTGATAAAAATGGTTAATCATAACCTCTTATTCAAAAATAAATCAACAGGTTAGAGTTTGTCTTGCGTTTTCGAAAGACAAAATATCGAAGAATGGGTTATTCGAAGATGAATCTTGAGAGAAACTTGTACCGAACGGCAGAAGCTGGGGAAGAGTCGGTTGGAGAGTTTTAAGGTACCCATTAAGTTTAATAGCCTGTTGGTGCAAGGTGCGAGAGTTCCGGTCCCAACTGACCATAGACTCCCGAAGAGCAGAGTCTCCCGTCCCGAGTGTCGAAGTTTTTGTCCAGCGGCCATCGTCGCTTTCATGACTCTCGTCGCGAGGTTCAACGAGCACCAAAAGTGGTCGGGGAGGGCTGGCGAGGGGGCGGCGGCGGCGGGGGCGAGGGGAGGGGGCGGAAAGGAACCTCGTCGGCCCAGCAGAGCCCGCGATTGTAGAGATCCTTCACATTCCGACGCTCTCACCTGGACAACTGACGCCATCTATGATCTACGATCGATCGAGCCAAGCGGTTGCACGACGCTGCTGCTGGATTCGAGGAGGCTCGGCGGAGAATCGTTGGCAGTGTGCTTCGTAGCGACCTTAGAGACTCGGGCTACCCACTCGGGCTACCCGGGAGGTCGCGTGGAGGCCGCGAGAGCGTCGACGAGAGGGGCGCGGCAGACAGGTAAGCTTCGCGGTGCTGTTCGCTGGGTACGCGTACGAGGAGGAGGAGGAGGAGGTAGACGGAGCTCGCGCAGAGGCCACGGCCTCGGGCGCACGAGAGGCGGACGGAGAACGGGGGAGGATGCGGCAGCCATGGCATGAGAAGCAGCAGCAGCAGCAGCAGCAGCAGCAGCAGCAGCAGCGGTAGCAGAAGCGCGTCTCGACGTCGGTGGCGGCGTCGCGGCTCCGAGGGGGCGCCAGGGGACTCGGCGACGACCGCGACGACTGGGAAGATGGGCGCCGCCTCGGCGATCCTCTTCGTGCTCGCGCTCGCGGCCTCCGCCGGGGCGCAGACGCAGCTGCAGCACTGGCTCGCGAATTGCCCGAGCCTATGCGCGTGCGACGCGCAATATCGGGCCTCCTGCACCGGCCGGCGCCTCTACAGCATCCACGCGGGCGTCTCGAGCGCCGCGCTGAACCTCGACCTCTTCAACAATTCCATCGCCAAGCTGGAGGACCGGCAGCTCTCGGTAAGTTCGTCTCTGCCCGGGGAGCATCCACTCCGCCGCAGAGGCGGGCGCCAGCTATGCACGCGGCTCGAGACGGCGAGCGCGCGGGGCTTGGGGGCGCGGGGGCTGCGCATGGATCCGTCCCCCGGGGTCGTTCCTTTCTCCCCGAGCGGCGACTCGAGAATCGAGCAGGCCTTCGCGCTAGATCCAAACCAGAAGCGGCTGGCTTCCGCGGCGCGCGAGCCAGCCTTTAACGACCGAAGGTTTATGGCCCGAAGGTAACGACGTCGATCAAAACTAAAATCGCGATGCACGAGGGCCTCGCTTATCGCGCGGAGAACTTTCCTCCGCCGATTAAGATATTGGCGTGTAAACAATGATGAACTCTCGAGCGAATGTGCCTCCCCGTAGCAGCTCTCGGCGACGTTGCACCACCACGCCCGCAGACTCCCTATGCCCGCACCCTTTGGCAACCGTCGGTCTTGGAAATGTGCCGCGACTGCTGATGGACGCGGGCATTTATTTTCCCCCTCTGCATCGCGACGTAGGCAGCGCGTTTGTTTAAATAAATTCCTTATTTGTACTCCCCTCGGAACCACGGATTTCTATAATCCTGTGCGGCGCAGGTCGTTGAACGATCGAATTTTATGATTGCCTTCACCGATTGGCCCTCTTACGCTTGCAGAGCCACCAGGGCTTCTTTACGATGTTTGGGTATTGCGCGATTTTGATTTTTATCTTTCTAAGCCTTTAAATGGACCGAGGCTCATTTATATATATATATATATATATACACGCGACCGCGCGACAAAAGCAATTCAAATCTGTTCAAGTACAAATGAATTATTTACGAACAGATGAGAATTTAGCTGTTATGAGATAAATCGGAGTTGCAAGAGAGTCAAGTTGCGTTCAGTTTTTTATATTCGTTTTCAAGATATATTGGTGACACAATCTTACCTGGATCATTTATGAACAATTAGTTGTATTTTATCCTCCACGTAATGTTTTTTATATAAACAATCATCACCTTATTAGCTTTGAAATGTAATTTTTTAGAGACTTACTATTGCTTACGTTTACTGATTATATTATTATTTGAACTCTTTTAATAACCTTACATAATTTGTAACCAGTAACTAACTTACGTTTCATGTTTTAATAATTTTCTGGAGTTACTGTTTTGTTAACCCGTCTTTTTTTTTATTGCACTTGCATCGTTTATTGCCGATATTATTATGGTTATTACTAATGTGTCATTTATTGTTTTTTGTTTTTTATTCGCAGAGAGCTGGATTAACAAGATTAAAGTACTTGAATCTTTCGATGAATGCCATAAGTGAAATTGGATTACATGCATTCGTTGACTTAAGAAATCTCACGGTTCTCGATTTATCTATGAATCGCATAGATTTCATACCTCAAAAAACTTTTTATTACAATGAAAAGTTACAGATACTGCATCTGGCTGGCAATAAATTCAATCTTCACATCCCGCCGCTTAGCAGTATATCTATCGTGGTAAGTTCAGAGTGTAAAAATTTTTGACACTTTATACGAAATATTTTAATTTAACCGTTAAATCCATTTTCACGTGTGAGTATTATACACTTTACGGTTTTATAATTAATAGTGACTTTTACGATATAAACCTTTTTTTCTCTTTTAGTTGCATTTTATTATAATTTTAAGATTAAAAAATAAATTTAAGAAATCATTTTAAAGAAAAAATAGAGTTAATGCATTAATCGTGTAACGTAGCTTATTTATGTACGTAGCTTATTTGAATAGGCATTGAGCTTGAATTAATCTACAAAATCAAAATAAATAAACGTTCCTTAAATGAAATTTTAAATTGAAAAAATGTTCCCTTCTAAGTACAAATAAAATAATATTTATGGATGCAATAATTTTACTTCATGAACGAATATTTTGTACGGCCAAGATACTTTTAAATGTACAATTTATTCGTTTACTTTACATGCGAATTAATCTAATTATAAAAAATAAAGAAACCTCAGCAAAATAATAAATTTTCGGTGTCAATCGTTCAATGTGCGAAAATTTGTATCAATATCTAATGCGTATCTAATTAGAGAAAACTTTCGATACTCCATTTTCTAATTTTAAAGTCGCGATAAACGAGTGCACATGTTACAACACTAGAATCTTATGAAAACAATTTAAAGCAACTCAGAATGTTAGGATAATCCTCAAAATACTCTATTAGATTGCAATTATCGATTGGAAAACACGGTACAAAATTCAATATTCATTATCCTTTTATTAGAAGTTCGCGTAGTTGTGTTCCGCAGGCGTGCGTCCATAGAACCTCGTAATGGCGATGTCAGAATATATTGAAGGTCGGATACAAGAGTGTTGACTTTTGGTTTGAATATCCACGGTAATCGCGTACAATTGAAAATTTATAAAAAAATGAAGTGTAAGCAATGCACTTATATCTACAGATCGACTTATGAATCGTTACATCTTTTCCGTATAAACGCTAATAATGCTCGATTTATACACACGTTTGAACGAAAGCGTTGAAAGCCTTCCCGATGATTGTTGCCAGAAAAAAAAGTAAAAAAAAAAGAAAAAAAAAAAGAAAAACATAAAACAAGAGAATTATGACGGAAAAATCGTTTCAGATTCGTATATTTGTTTAGTTACCTCGTGTCGAGAGAGATAGAGATATATAGAGAGAGAGATAGAGACAGAGATGAGGAATTAATCGTGAGGCCATCGGCCGACGGTCGAGCGGCGGGTTAACGAGGGTCGCGTTGCGCACTGCCTCTATTCTCCCAAGGGCTGGTATGATTCTAGCTCCTGTCTTTCATCCCCTCCACGGGCCACCCCCAGCTCCCCCACCACGTGCTACTACATTACAAGAAAATATTGACGCGCGAGTGTCACGTAATGCACCAGCGGCGCTGCTGAATGCCAACCCCTTTTCCACCCTCCCAGCCGAGAGCCGTATAATGCTCGGTTTCAATGCTGTTTCAGAGCCTCGACCTCAGCAACTGTAGAATCAATCATCTGTCGAAGCACATATTTCAAGAGTTGAAGCAACTGCGCAAACTCGACATCTCCAATAACATGCTGACGACTTTGGATAAGGATGTCTTGCGAACGTTGCCCTTCCTGCAAAAGCTATCATTGGGAAGGTTGGTTTGCCATCTTCTGCTCTCTCGTCAATGGCTATTTGCCGATCGATAAAGGACACCAACCGCTCGCTTAAATGCCTTAATTGCACATGCTGGCATAAATATTTCATATTTACAGGGCTTTAAATTACGTACAGATCACTGGAGTTTATTTGCCACAGAGTATTTATCAGTAGTCAGTAACGGAATCTTTTTCTTTTTAACTAATTTTTTTCAACGTATTTCTCATTAGATGCGTTTTTAGCCATAAAGATATCGAGCTCTTATGATATTAATATTTTTTTTTAATATAATGTTTAAATAAATTTGGCAGTAAGCATAAAATATAAGTTCTACAAATTTTAACTTTATAAAGGTACTACCCAATTTTTGCAACAATATTTATACTAGCTATTGTATTTAATACTCCCAGTCGTACAGTAGGTTCAGATTTCAATATTTTAATTTAATAAATCGCGTATAATAAACCTTAAATGGTATTACTTATTTAAAATAAAAACTGTGTTGCTTATCGTCTTATTTTTGTATTTAAGCTTTATTAGTAATAACATAACTATACTACGCGCTGCTAATTATACTATTTTATAATAACACTAAATATAATTTACTGCTCTTACAAGTAGAGTTCCTTGCTATACTGGATATATAATTTAAATTTTTACAATTAATTTACGCTGATTCAAGTTGATTATATGCATTTGTAGTATGCAAACTTTCATTATCATTTTTTTAATAATAAAGAATACAACACTTTAAATATTGCGCATATTTAGGTGTTTAAAAATCAGTTGAAATATTTGTTAAGTTTTTCAATAAATTCGATTATATTTTATACCATTAAACCAGAACAGATATAAAACCAGATTATGAAATTGATAATTTATTATTTTAAGACAGCTCAGTGTTTACGATCTCGTATGAATTAGAGATGTTGGGGTATTATTTCCGGCTTAACTGATTTATATAATTTGAATTCAGGTTAATTTTTGCAATAAAATCCTTCCGTCGGTGGTAAAATTACCTACTGGAATCACCTACTCGTTCAAAGTATGTACGGTCTCTTGTTCTTCTTTCAGGAACAGCTGGATCTGCGACGAATCGATGCATAGCCTGAAAATGTACTTACGCAGCAGGAACATCGAGACTCAGCCTATCTGCAACAAGAGCGCACTGACTATAAAATTTGAGAAGATAAGCATCGGGCAGGATCCAATTAAGAGTGTGGCCCAGACGTCGAACTCTTGGGACGTTGATCCGTGGCGAAAGCTCGAGGAGGTGGTGCAGGAGCAGGACAGCGACTCCACGGGTATTTTCACCGAGGCCCTCGGTAACAGCGTCTCTCCATTCTGGTTTCTCCTGATCGGCTTCCTCCTCGGAAGCGGCGCCACCATGATTTTCACTTACCTCTGGCTGTCAACTACCATCTCCTGTCTAATACCTAGAATTCGCCGCGCCGGCACAGCCGATTGTGCGGATGCCAGCTCGCAAAGGGTTTCTTTGCTCAGGTGAGCTAACGGAAAGATGAGTTGGCGATCGAGCAAATTCTGAATTCGCAATAATGAAATAAGAACAGTACCTGAATTCTTGGTTAGCTTCATGATTTAAGAATCGACATTTCAGTAATAAAAAAGTAATAGAATTTTTTCCTGATAATAAGAATGATACGATAATAAATTGAGAATAAGAGTACGCGTCAATGGTGATGATAGAACTTGTTCTAAAAAAAAATCGTAAAGGTATATTGAATTAAATTTTATGAATTCTTGAAATTGTGCTTTAATGATATTCGTGTACGTATATTGTTCAAACATTCGATCACTGATTCCATGTTAAACAAAATATTATCTTGTCGTCGAAGGGCAGAACTAATTCGAACGAATCACGAAACTTATAAAGGGTAAGCGAAAGGACCGTCTTTATCGAAGCGTAAGAAACGAAAAGGGAACAGAAGGCCCCCGTCAATTTGTCCGGTCGTAATCGGATGTCGGCGTTTGTTTTTTGCGCAGGCATCTCTGGCAGCAGGAGAACACGAGTGGCTCCGAGGAAAGCGGCGCCTCCGGGCCTCTGCCGACGAACATGGCGTCGAGCATCTTGCCTACTTGCCCGGGCACACCGCCCCCGCCTTATCGGGAGGTGATGCTCCATAGAAACCTGTACCCACGTGCAGCGATGGCAGCGGCCGCGGCTGCGGCCCAGCAAAGGAGCGCCGCGCGACTGTTCGTCGGTGGCGGATCGGGCACCGAGGCACCGATCAACCCAATCTACAATATCTGAGTCTTCCCCTTGCCCGGTGAAGGATTTCCCTAGTGCAGGGTTGGACAGAAGTGGCACTCCGCCTTTTATGAATTTATACTGAACGACCCCGAGCTCCATGATAGAATGTATTTGGGCTAAATATTCGTTGACGCACGATTGCGCTTCATCGGCTCCGGCCGTTTAGAATATTAAAGTATTTTCCGGTATAATTTCTCAACGATGTCTTGTAGATTTGTGCAAAGGGCGTTCTGGAATTAAAGGATAATTTTACAGCTTATTTAATTGCTAATTTTATTATAAAGCAAGTTTCCTTATAAACATCGACCTATCACGATATAAGAAATAGATATTTTTATACAGTCATATTTTTCTAGAAAACACAATTTTTATTAATCTCGAGCAGAGTTAGGTTCTATTTGCCTACCGTTCGTAATTGAAGAAATTTAATAAAATGATTAAATTGAAATTAGAGACCCGTTTTTCGAAACTGTATAGTTACATATTGTTGAATTAAGTAATATTATTTGTCATATGCATCGTGTATTAAGTAGCTTTTTATGATTATTAATATTATTTTTTTAAATGATATTATTAGTGGTCCATATTAAAATAAGTAAGGTTCTGCGGTAAGTTCTTTTTATAGATAAATTCAAAAACAAGACTTAAATTTTATTATCAGAATTTACAATTAATAAGTCAGAAAATATATATTACTGATACTTTTTATGGGAATTTACCTAATCGATGTGCCTCCGAATTTGAGACTGCTTGTAATCAGATTTTGATATTAACATATTAAATCACATTAAAAAAGACTGTAGGAAATAAGGAAATAGATTTTACCTTATATATAATTCATGAAAAATGTCATACTTAATGAACAAAAACCCATATGGCCAATCGTTTAGCTATTAGTGATTTTTTGAAAGCCAATTTCAAATTTTACCCATGATTATTAAATGTGTATATTTAAATAAAAATTTATAATAATAATATTAAATGATAATAAAAAAATTGTTTATACTTATAAATAAACCGCCCATCTAGAATAAGAATATTACAGTCTTAAATAATAAGACAACCCTGTTGTATAAGATTAACACTTTTTTCCAGTATATCGCAGAGGGATATGCTAAAAATGCATAATTATTAAGAAAATAAAAAATATTGAATATTCAATTAATATTCAAATAAAACTACTTTTCAACTTATTCGTTATTTGGCTCCTGAACTTCATAGACTTTCATTTGTACTTGATTTTGATTGTTAAACAGAAAAAACAATTTATTTATTTGCATAAAATTTTTTATAAAATTTCCTATAAATTATCTTACGAATGAGTATTTTCTATAAGAATTTCTAAATATATTTCATATAATTATATTACGTCCATGCACAAGAACTACCCCAAGGTGGTATTAGTTACGGAATAAATTATTAATTTATTAAATATTTTGACATGGAATAGACAATATTTCTTAAATTGATGTCTAGATCGTGACGTCAAGTATTTATTACAATGATACAGTTCGAACAGTTTTTGTTATATTTCTATAAACATATTATATAATTATTATAGATAAAATATACGTTTACATTAATAATTATTGAATTTAAATTTATTAATCGAGAAGGATCAACGGAATTCTGCAGTTCTACTTAATTTTTTTGTTTAAATGTATTTACTGATAGTAGGTTAATTACATTAGTCACATAAAAAATAAAGCAATTTTTTCATTCAAGTATTAATATGTTATTTATTATACGAAATATTTATATCTTTCAATTTACTTAAAATTATCTTAATATAGTACAGCAATTTCTGTTTATTTCAACCATTTTTCTAAACTTTAGTCTTTTATTCAATAGCTTGAGTGATGAATAGGCCCGATTCCCCGATAGCCCGTTTTGTTTGTTTTAAATGATTTAAACTACTTTTTAAATTTATAATTGAAAACGAAATTGTACTTTGATCTATTGTATAGTTTAAAATTTAATTTAGTAAAAATTTTAATAAAAATTTTCGTTACAAATGAACTTATCAAAAGTTTTTAGATTTTTTATTTTTAAAACAATAATTTTATAACCCTCTAAAATTTTCATTTGCTTATTTTTTCTAAATCTTATTTAATTAAATCAGTGATTGTATAATACAATCAATTTTAATCAGAACTTTGTTTGAAATGAGCATTTGTTATTTTTTATGTCTTGGGGCTTTCAATAAAATTTTATGTTTGTATTTTTTTTCTTTTCAATTTGTTTGGATGCATCACGTATTTAAATATTTTCTTTTTTTTTAATATCTATAATAGAGTTTTTTAGACGAATATTTTTAAACCCTTCTACAACTCTACAACTCTACAGTTAGTACAGTGTCATGATCTTGTTTACTGTACCATATATGGAGTATTTACTTCATAGCTAAATTCACTTTATGATTATTTTGAATTCACATCTTATAAATCTTTATAAACTACCTTTTTAATAAACTTTATAATTCATCTTTTGAATTTTTCTATAATTTTTCGAATTTTTCTTATAATTTAGTAATACTTTTTTGTACGATGTTACGTCTTAGATATGATTTAATATTGTTCGATGTATCTAATATATAATTTGTTAATAATAATTATAGTGAATTTCAAGAATTCATGTAAGATCCATTTATGCAAGTGTTACGTCCAGGAAGTGAGATCTAGATGTACGACTTGGTAGCTCCTGGATGAAACTTATTTAGTGAATGCGCGTCCTTACCGATTTGCATTCTCAAAGTTCTCAGTTTTATGCCTGCACACTGAAGTGCAATAGCATGAGATGGAGAGTTTGTTAAAAGGGACTTATAGGTTCGGTTTTTAGTTTTTATTCACTGTTTCACTTTTAAATTGGTTTTAATTTAATTTATTAAAAAATTTCTAATTTACAATTAGTTATCGGTTTACAAAATTTATTAGTATAATGTTTATTAAATGCATACAAGAAAGAAATCTTGAAGACCGTTTTAATTAAGGTTGCTAATAATTAATTTCGGTATAGGCCGTTTATTTAAAAATAATTAAAATCTAATACAAATTTTCGAAGTTAGTAAAAAGTTAAATTTAATACGACACTGCGAGATGAAGAAAAAAAAAGAATAAGTTGAAAGTACTTGCTTATTGTAATGTATCTGCAACTTGCCGAAACTAGCTGGATGTACTTTGATGATTGACTGGTCGTCTACAGTGTGATTTTACAATTTGACAGGGCCCTTTTTATCTGCTGATCATCTCGAAAAATCTCATCCCTACCCTCCTAATTATTCGTGAGAAAAGATGTTGGCTAGCATTAAGATCTTCTTGGAACTAAACGGAAGTTTGGTATAAAAAAGATTCGCGAGAAGGTCCGCAAAGTTCTATCACATCGGCCAACATTCGTTTGTCTTGTAATGAAATGGAAGATGAGTATGCTTCCTAAGAAGATCCGCAAAAATTTTATCGCATCGGCTAGCACTCGATCGGTTATTGAATAGCTAGATTGTCAGCGTTAATCCTCATGCACAAGTTGTTTTAAAACATATTCACTACAAGAAAGAAGAGAGAGAGAGAGAGAGAGAGAGAGAAATTTGTGCAGGCCGTCGCTTCGGTCATAATAAAAGATTCGGTAACTTTTACAAAGTAATAAATAACGACGTGAAATATATTATAATAATATCTCTGATTTTAACAAGTTTTTACTTTATAAACAACAAACATATTAAATTTTATACTTTTTCTTATATTCTCTAATAAAATATAAATTTAAATTAATTTATAAATTGTAATTTTTTTGCTCTGAAATTTTCGATCAATTAATATTTTCAATACATTTGACGTCTTTCATTATTAATATATAAAATATCACTCAATATTTGTTGTTTCTTCAATAATTTAAAAACTTGATAAAATATGTTTATTAAATGTTTAATATCGTACAATTATTTATCGATTACTTCATAGTACAACAGCAAAAGTGTATAGGCCCTTTTATATTACTTTATATTTATAAAGTATGCTCAAGGTAGAGTTATATTTGGTACTGAGTAACTCAACAATGAACTGTTTTTGTAAAGAAAGAGATTTTTTTCACATAAAAAAATCCATTTTTTGTGCATAAGGCTAGATTTAGATATTATATTCAAATACTAGTTGATACTGAATAGTTAAAAGGAGCGAATGGTTTTACTGTAATAATAAAAGTGTAAGCTGCTCGATCAGTTCGATCAAAAAATTAAGATAAAGACTTATTCGCATTATTATTTTTTAAAAACATAAATATAACAAAGTTGCGAAGTCCTTTAATATAAATACAAATAATTTTTGTATAAATCTAAAACAAAATTTGGTTCTGCATTATGTCGAATCAAACACTTTTATTATAATATATATCTATACATATTATATTAGTGAACTTATATATAAGATATAAGCTATAAGATACTAGACGTTTTTTAGTACAAAATGGCTTGACTATCTCTATCAGTTTAGTATAAACGAAAAGATAAACAATGCTATCACTTTATATTAAAAAATACATTATTAATTTAAGCTTGTCAACGCCATTAATTCATAAAATGTAAAATATAATAAGGTTTGTTAAATACGTTAAAAACATTGTCGATGATAACCCAATTTAAAATATTATAACATGTTCAGTATACGTTTTCAAGATTAAATTGAAATATTTATTTCCGAAAAGAAATTGAAACAATGAAAGTAATATCAGATAAATTATATATATATTTTGTTCATTGAATACTTTATGGAATAAATAATATGAAAAAGAATTTATGAATTTTTGTACTCGTATTTAATGTAATTAAAAAGTAAGTATATATATTCAAAATTTATTTTAAAAAATTCTGTAATAAATATGAAAAGAACTTTTACCTTGCATTTCTATAAAAAATAGTACAACAGCTGAAGGTTTAATTTTCAATTTTATTAATCATTATTAAATGTGTACATTAAAATATTTTCATCGCTAAAACGAGATTTATTTCTATAATAAAAAACTGATATATTAAATTACTATTTGATTCTTCTCATCAAATATGAATTACAAAGAGTATGGAAATTTGAAACTAATTAAATCTTAAAATTTTGAGAAATATGGATTATAATAGTATCTTCCCTTTGAAGTTTAAAAAATACGTAAATTATTCAAGGTATTTTACTATAATTATTTTTTAATACAACATACGATATTTATTATGTACATTGTAAAATTTGTAGATTCAGTATTTTTTTGTAACATTAACTTACGAAATTGTTTAAATTTTAGATATTTTTAATTAATACAAAAAAAATTTTTTTTGATTTTTATTTAACTCGATTATCTTGTATAAAGTAGTTTTATATGGTTTTTTTTTTTTTTATAAAATGTAAAGACTGTATGTCTTTTAGCAAAAAAATGTTTATAAAAAAATTATTGAAGTATCATAATTAATTTTTTTCACTTAAAAAATACTTTAAAAAGAGTTTTCAAAATTCATAAGAACTTCTTTTTCTTTCCATACAATATTAATTATATTTACAAAAATTCATATTTTTAATGTAAATACATTAGTTACTAAGACTAATTTATTTACATTAGTTTTATTTTTAATTAAAATTTACACGAGACGAAAAAGTATGTAACAATGTACATTACATAAATTTTTAGAAATACATTTTAATTTTAGTTAAGCATTCGAGTAAAGTTAAGAAATATATGAGCAGAAAATGTCTGCTCTATTTGTGACTTAGAGACACATTTATCAATGTTATTAAACAGTGATAACGTCAAGAAGATTGAATTATCAACCTCATTTTTTCTAATTTGAAATATTCTCAGGAAAATTATAGCGTAGCTTGTTTATTATAAATTAGTTAAGAAAGAGGCACCCTTGTTAGCAAGCTGCTCAACATTTAATACTTTTGATTCTATTCTGTACTTTTAACTCAATCATTCTAAAATGTTTAAAAACGGTAATTATATGTTCTTTTTTTAGTTTTAGTACACATGAACGTGTAATTCACGTGTTTTGCAAATCAAACAATATCAACAAAAATTAACCATTAAACTAAACAAAATCATAATAAACTATTATAATTGCCGTATTATATATGTTCAATTACTACACATGAAATATAACATGGCTTTGTACTTTAGATTTTTAATAAGTTTAATATGAATATGAGGCCAAATGTATGTTGAAATTTATATCTATCGCTATGTAAGCATTATTTTTAACCAATCAATAATATACATAACTAAAAAATAAGAAGTATTTGATATTTCTCTTCAACCATACTTATAATATAAATAATTAATATACATTTATTTTGTACAATCTTTAAATTGAAAATTTATGTGCTACAAGGCGGCAACATTACTCGTGTCAGCGGTCACATCCATTTCTACAACTTTGCAACCAGTAGCTTGGACTATACTATTTGCGAGCTTGTGACTATAACGCTTACCTTTAAGGTTGGTAATTACGCTCGCATATTGGTTCAAATCTGAAGGTAAAGTCATTTTGATCTCTTGTACAATACCATTTTCTACATAAATCACAAGCTTCAAAAAGCTGTTTGTCGTTTTCGTATTTGGGGATTCTAGTATTCGGGTCACCGTAAATTTCGGTGATTTCCCGTACACCCAATCCCAGTGCTGAAATTCCTGTATAAGTTTTCCGATACCTAGCCAAAATTGTAATAAAAATACATTACAATTATTGTCTTATTTCTTGTACTTTCATATGAAATTTTGTTAATTATCACATAATTTTTTATTACTAACCTGGAAACCAATCTTCAGTAGGATTTATCATTTGAAAACCCTTTTGTTGCTCTACAAATTTATGTCCACCATCATGTGCAGTTAAAGACTTAGTACGAAGATACTCCCAACCAATGGCATTCAGTAATTGATTAATTTCCACATGAGAGTTGACCTCGTTTAAATTTTTTACCGGTGATCGAACGGATTCTGTTGCATTTGTAGTTATTCCAGTCTGAAGGAATGATAAATTGTTTAAACTTTAATTCTTTTAATTTAATATTTAATAATTTAGTTTATTTAAGACAAATTTGATTGTAAAATTTCATTAATCTTTTGTTTTTTTTATCATATTACCTCTCCCTTTTTTAGAGCCAAGCTCAATGCACGCTTATTAACATCTACTAACAATGTACAATGATGATAAGCATTTGGATTTCCTAATTTAGCAGCTGTACCAGATATCTACAAAGAAAATAGGAAGACTAATCGTTGTTACAATAATAGCCAATTAGATTAATTTTATTTAAGAAAGTAGTTTACTTTAAATTCACCCTGCACAATGATGTCTTCTTTCTTATTGACCACAGACTTTAAGCCCCACTCTCTGAATAAGGCTCTTGTGATTATGTTTAAATTGTATTTTCTATTATATCGTTGACGCGGAGTGAAAAATGATAGATTGAGATTACCAAAATCATGGTAAACTGTACCTCCTCCACTATTACGTCTAGCCACAACAACCTTGCTCTGATCAATGGCTGGAATGTTACATTCTAACCAAGGATTTTGGTGACGTCCAATAACTACGCAAGGATCACTTTTCCAAAGCAGTAGAATGTGATGCTTACTAAAATCAAATTTACGATAAAACCAATCCTCTAGAGCCAAGTTGGTGTATATATCAGATGATTGAGATATAAAAACGGATTTCTTAATATCATCTTCATGAATATTTTTTATGGAATCACTTGAAGAATATCTTGTAGTAGAGGAGAGTTTTCTGTAAGATATATAAGCACTTTGACAAGGAATCTTTTGAAATGTCATATATTGTGGTTTAGTAGGTAAGTATATTCAGAACGATTAATGGAACTTAATGGATAAGGCTGGTTAAAGGTTTTCCCGAGCTCTTAATACAAATGCAACGCAGACTCAAAAGAGATCTATTTCAATTCTTAGGCTTTGACAGAATAGAAACAATGGATAATTGTAAAGCAATAAAAACTACAATCAGAAGGGTTCTATAGTAAATTGGAGAGAGGAGGAAAATATTAAGCAGCGAATTCTACTCACACGAATTTTCCTAGGGCCTTGATCCTGAGGATGTTGCTTCTAAAAATCACAGGCATTCTTTGGCTCTATCGAGTAAAATTATATTCTCTTATAGAAATAACAGAACAATCAGTCTTTGAAAGAATGAGTTTGGTCAGACACGTGCTTGAAGAATGTGTGCACAGTGTTTGACTCGAGCGATTCGTGAATTAGCCCAGTCAAGGACGTCCCCGCTTAATGGCTCCAAAAGCACTTAAAATTAGATTGGCTAGCAGTGATGGAAATGAGGTACTCGTGGAGGGCAATAGTCTGATGCAGCCACTTCCACGTCTGGTCCAGGGTATTGATGCGGTATCTGATACCCAAACAATCTCGGCAGTCCTTTTGCATTCCTCTGTGTGAAGACAGTTTGAGATTAAGGAAAGTAGTTGCGCTCGAAAGGACGACTCTCTCTCTCTCTCTCTCTCTATCTCTCCCCGAAGTCAGGCTCCTCTCGGTTCTGGCTCACTCCGGCCGGGTGGGGTCTCGAGCACAAGGGTTAAGCTCACTCGCGGGGGACGCGCACGCGAATCTCCCGGGGCCACGAGCGGTTGTGCGGTCGACGATAGGCCGTCGAGTAGCTCTCGACAATCTCGAGACTCCCGCGACTGCTTGGCTAACGAGCTAAGAATGATCGCTACGGGGAATTTTAGGGTTATATCGGCTGCTCGTCGGTCGACCGACGGCGGGGGGCGCAAGCGCAGCGATAACGTTAGGTTATCGCAGTTCGCTAACAACAGCTGACCCGCGCGTGTCTTGGCGCTCTCGGCAGCAGGGACTGTTTTCCCATCGGCGAGGGGGAGGGGGGGGGACATTGCGACGCCCCGCACTGCGCGTAGTAAGAGTACGAGGTAGGGCTCAGAATAGTCCGACGCCGAGCCTCGCTCGCGATCACAATGCTCGCTTGTTTTGGCGCCGCTACCAGCGACAATGATCGACGCCGCCGGAGTCAAAAGTCAGGGGATAGCTGACTTTCGCGGGGGTCTGCTCGATCCCGCTGCTCGCCGAGCTTACGAGCCGCTATTTGTAATTCGAACTTTATACTGCCGACGAAAGTCAGCGATGTCAGGGGCTGAGCCTGATCGATGCACACGAGGACTGCTCTTATTCGTCTTTGCAACGCGCCCATCTAATTATAGAAGAATCAGTCCTTTCTCTTTAAGCACTGCAAGCGGATACTTTAGGTTTTTTTTTTTTTTTTATCGACTCTCGGTCTTCCGATCGTTAGCAATGGTAATGTGTTAACTAGGGGCTACGGAATCTTTACGATATGACTTACGATACAGGTTTACATGTTAAGATCAGCGAGCGGTTGTGCCCCATTGTCAGATTACTCCACGTAATGAGACAGTAAATTGTCTGCATTAAAAATGCACGCAAACTTTTCGATCCTGCTGACGGGCTTTCATTTTTTTTTATTCCTAGTTTTTTTTTTTTTCAATTTGTATAGATCAACGAGAAGCCAACAATCTTCTTACTAACTTAATCATTAAATGCGTCCCAACGCATCTTATTTACAATTATATAAGTGCATAGATGAAAAAAGGAACGAACATTTAAAATATTAGATACTCTATCGTCTCTATCAGTGTAATTGTAATACAATAAGATACTGTGTCTATGAGACTCGCGTTACTTTTCAAACTGTTCCTGACCATACCACATTAAAATTAATAATAAAATTAATTATAAAAAAAAACTTTTCTTTGTGTTAGATTTTATTTTTAACGGAACTATTCGCTTCCAAATGATTACAAAAAAAATGTTGTTTTATAATGGTTTAGTGCATAAAGATGCTATTAAAAGAAATGTCAACGGTCTTGAGTTGAAGATCAAGCCTATATGCATAGGATTGAGAAATTTAAGTTAAGAATTTACTTCTTTGTGTATCGAGAATAATATAATTCATTAAAAAAAATGTTTATAATCGATAAAAACGTAAATTTTATGGTTCTTAAATAAATAGAAGTAAAACTAAATTTAAATCTTTGTAATTATGAATTTAAATAGCATATAAAAAATATAAGAGTGTTATATAAATAATAATATTTAAAAAAATACTATGTTGCATATTATTTAACAATAATTTCTCCTTTTGATTTTTTTTATTGTTTTTAAATTAAAAATTGAAAAAAAATATATATATTAAATAACGTTTTACTCCTTTAAATTGACATTTTTATAAATAAAAAAGATTTTCGTATAGATAATGATTTGTAAATTTCATTAGTAGTTTAATAAAATTTGAAGAAACTACAAGTGTAAAAGGAAAAATGCGAAGAAGTTAATTTATTTAATTTTAAAAAATTATTCAATAAAAAATAAGTTATGATTGCTATGAAAACATTACCTATCTTGTGATATAATCAGTCGTTTATAAGATATTAATGTTTATTTTTCTTTTATTTTTAAAAATATTTATTAATCGAGCTATTCGGATGAGTTAATTCGAAAACTGAGCTAGACTAATCATTTTCCAAAATAAAGGATATAAGGGAGAAAGGAAAGAAATCCTAATAACTCAGCTTTAAAAACATTCGATTTTTTTTTATTGTATTTTCATTTAACGAAAATGACAAATATATATATACACATTAAATAATGTCTGATATAAATAATAATTATTATCAGAATTACGAAAGGATTTGTACAGTTTGGAAGCTTCAAAATGAGGACACGCAGGCACATTTTACTTATCTGTTTAGCAGCTTACATAAGTTCGGCAATCTTTGACAGTTCATACTTGTCAGAATTTGATTGATAATAACATTTTTTTACAGTGACCACATATGAAAATTTAATCTAGATTTGAATATGAGATTGTAAGAAAATCATGGATTCAATGTTTTCCTTGCATAAAAAAAATATAAAAAATTTATGATCAACGGCAAGTTCACCGAGAGGATTATTTAAACTAAATCTCTATTAAGAATTCGTAGACTTTTTTGATTTTATAGAATAATACATATTAAGCTGTTGAATAACATTATATCACAATAGTTATACTGATAACTTACTATAATATCGTTACTATTCAAAAGGCAAGGATTCTTGGTATACTTGTGAAATATTTCATTGAATTTTGAAAAATAACTTTTAATGCATGATTTAGCATTGACATACTATAAATTGGTATTGAAGCGATAAATTATGTTTTACAAAGATTTGATCGAAAAGCTATCATTTTGATCTCACTCAAAAAATATTGCCTCGTTATGATTGAAGTGTAAAAGTAGACAATTGTAATGTAGTTATTTATTTCCATTTGTTAGTATATTAATTTGTCAACTCAATAAATACATAATGACATCATTATTGCCTAAATATAATAAAAAAAAATTTTTTTTAATTTCTTCAATTTTATGCTTTACCTTTATAATTCATCGTCATTGACAATGTTTACGTGAACGGTAAATGAAAACGAGTCGTCAAATTAAAGATGTTTTTTTTTCGTAAATTTTTCGATTTCGATTTTTTCGATAATAGTTAATAAGACTATATTAATGTCGTTATTTTTTGGCACTTGAATTAAAAAATTAAGTTACTTTTTAAAAAAATATTACATAATTTCATCGTTTTTAATAAAAAAATAATTAAGATGAAAAGAAATTTAAAATTAATAATGTAAAATGATCTTTTTATTTAATTTAAATTGAAGGTAATTTTTATTTTAAATTTTTTGTTACAATTAGAACATTAATTCTGATTTACTTATTCTTATACGAGCATTAATACCGCTGTTCGTAATGATTTTCTTTTATTTTATAATACTAATTGAACACTATCTATAGGAACTCTTTGTTTATTAGATTATTTCGCTGTTCAAGTAAACAAATAATTAATTTGGTGAAATTAAGTGCTAAATATATTTTTAAGCAAACGCATATCTCAGATATGATTCGAGATTGTGATTTATCTGTAATTTAATGTACTTATGTTATTTACTTATTTTTATTGCTTTTGGAAAACTAAAATAGGTTGATTAAAGGAGACACAAGCTAAACGTTACGAAAAATGTTTTAAGAATCCGCATGTACAATAATGTATTATTTCAATAAAATTTTTTTCTTTTTAAGTATACATTTCTGATCATAAAATTTTTTATTATCTAAGTGTTATTTATTCTATTTATTTAGTATTTCTCGTATAAAAAATAGTATATGGAGTTCGTCAAATTGAATAACTGTTTAATAAATCACTGAATATAATTAAACTTATATAATCCATATAATAATAGATATTTATATATTTCTTCTTATCTATATATTCTATTATTCTATATATTCTATATATTCCTAAACTTATATACTCCATATAATAATGGATAAAAAATCAATAATAAAAAACAGCTTTTATAATTTTCTTGGTAAATTCTTTTTGCGATTTTGAAATTGCTTATAAGTTGAAATTATTTAAATTAAAGTATTCTAATGTACAAGCATTCTTTTGTATCAAATAATAGTTAAATTAATTCTTACAATTTGAGGGATATTAGATACCTTAAGAACTAATTAATTAGACACAAATATAAATTGATTTATTTTCACATAGATCGAGAAATATTCGTATTGTACAATAAGCACTTTAATTTCACTTGTTTTTATTACGTGGCAATTTAGCAACTCCGAAAGGCGATATGAAAGGTAATGTTTTTTTTCGGGGGTACTATGCACACGTGGAAAAAGTCATTGTCATAAAGAATACTTAAGAAAATATTACTGGCCGTGCAATAGGTATAATTGTCTTTATTACAACTTTGCTACAGCTGTTTAAAATTAATTCTTATTTTGTACTTGAATTTTCAGTTAATATAAAATAAAGCATAATTTCATGATTCACCCTCATTGCATTGTATTTTGTAACGTATATACTGTTAACTAAATTTATTTTATTTGTTAATATTTTCATGAAATGAAGCTGTAAATGAAATATTTAGAAACGACGAAGACTCAATAGTACTAAAAAAACAGTTGAATGAAAATTAAGGATTATAAAACGATTATTAAATTTATTTTAATCTTTTTAAATCGACGTGTATTATAGTGAGAATCCGTTTTAATATTTTCAGCTACCAAGATATTTCTTAATAAATTTGACATTTCTTTTACCCTAATAAAATCATTCATGTATTAAAATAGTAATTTTTAATTTTAAACGCTGCTAAATACTTTATTATTTGTACTTCGATGAGCAATATTATAAGTTGGTCGATTTGAAGTGCGCCGGTTTTGATAAATCTTGTAAAATTTTTTGGTAAAATTATCTTTAAATAAGTTTGGAAACTTTTCGAAGCATTACCAATTAATTTATCCAACAAATGTGCCATAAATTAAAGTAAAGTTAAACATTGTAAAAAGAACTCAATACTTCCAAATTATTACAGAAGTCATTGGCTCTGTGAAACACGGAGGGATCAATTTTTACCAGCTAAACGATCTTTAACAAAAAATCCACGACACATTGAGCTCCGGGCTCTTAGAATTATTAAAGAAAGCCATGGCAAGGAGCGAAGTTAGCTGGTAGCATTTGTCGAGTGCTTTCGCAATAAAAATTTTCGACGTTAATGAATCTTAAGAGAGTAGGATTATTCGTAATATTATGAAACAGTAATGGCGTTTGTCGGTCTGCTGGGATAACATCGGCATTGCATTGTGGAGAGGGGCAATTAAGGTCAAATGATAAAAGACGCCCCCTTTCACCTTCCGTTGGCGTTTTCCAGCTCAGCCCCACATTGTCTTCTGCGGAGATGAAAGAAGGCGCGAGAGAGGCCCGAGGGCAAGTCGCGCATGAGCTCTCGTATTTATATCTCGATTTTTGTACTTTGGTCGCGCGAAGCATCGCCAACCACGAACGATATGCGCCTTATCAGCGACCGATAAATATGCAACTACGATTGTTCGCTTGTCACCGCATGTGCATACGATAAATTGATAATCCGGCCTTTTACACTACTGTTTTGTCGCTTCGTAATAATGGTGCACGTAAGAGCCTCGGGTAATTCGCTGCAACTTGTAAATATTTTTCTTGGCATTGTTCTCGGTGCGTCCGCACTCATTGTTGCAACGTTCCAAAAATCATTGCAACATACCCTATCATGTCATGACGTAGCCATACCTTCGAATTCTTTCTATTCGGCTATTTATATTTAACGAAATCGTCGCTGTTAGTGTAAAAAATTTTTACTCGTCCTAAAAAGTTAAGTTACTAGCAAAGGCTTCGATTTGGTTGAATAAATGAAATTAAATTTTTATCGCCTTGAGAAACAAATTGCTCGAATCAAAGAAGCCTTAAGTAGATGTAAAATGTATTGCACGAGGATTGAATAAAAACAATGGAGGCAGCTTATAACGATCGAAGTTATGAGCTTTAGTTACAAAATTAAAAAAGAAAAGATTACTCAAATCGATAATACTAGTATCAGTGTAACAAGTTGGTATTATCTTTGTCACCGATTCTGATGTGACTGTAGAGTTGACATTTTTGACTTATCGTTATTAATAATCAATAACGATATTGAATATATCGAGATATTATTAGAAAGATATTTATTTAGATAAAACTATTGGTATTGTATTTTTAAATATTCATAGGCAGAAAATGATATTACAAAGCCAGTAAAACTATATTGTTGAACAATTTTGTAAGCGCTTAAAATGCTTTTAATGACGATAATGCTTTTGTCAAATAAATGTTTTTAATAATTAAACGTAAATGCAATTGAGTCAAAGACATTTGATAATATTTTTTAGTAGCAAACATATTCTTTATCAGCAAGATATTGTTACTACAGAATTAAATCGAATGTTTATTAAAGATACCATAGCCAGTCGTCTTGTTTCACAATAATTTTTAATAGCCAATCTTACTAATGTGATAAATGGATTTAAATAATTATAATTTATCCATTTCAAATAAATCTGGTTTAAAAGACTTGTACAAATATATATTTTGTTTAAATAAGACATTTTTTCATGTGCGTTGTGAGTGCTTTTGACACATACAACACCTATGCAAATAAAGCTTATTTAGTATTCCAAATTAATATAAGATCAATTTATATGGAAAGAGAACAATTGGGAGTCATACTTGCGCATGACGAGCCAATAATGTTTTGTAATTATGCAAGACAGATTTTTATAAAGGAAATTCAAAATTGTAATTGCTAATATTGATCGATGATTCAGTGATATTTGACTTCTCCTTAAGCTGCTCAGCATGCATAATAGACCAGCACGTAAAACAAATATAAACAGATTCATGAAAATCATTGGAAAATAAATCGTACAGATAAGTCATTAGATACCATTGCGGGGCTTCACGAAATTCGTCGAATTCGAAAAGAGCGTTGATTAGCAACGAATGCGCTTCAACGCAGATAAGATTATTACATGAATAGGGAGCTTCTAGTTGAATAGTAGATAAATGAAATTACGACGGACGGCAGAGTCAACGAAATCCTTTGAAACGCAGTCAAGACGCGATGATGCACGCGGAGGGAGTATTGCCAGCGAATGAGAGAAGCTTGAAGGCGGCCGTCAATGTAATGCGTGCAATTCCGCGATATCAGGTATTTGTCAGGTGTCATTGGTTCTGCGAGTCTGGTGCACGGCTGACAAATGTGAAACACTCGCATCGAGCTCCAGTGAAATAAATGATCGGGCCTCGAGGCCACTGGTATGGGGGCTATGCTTTTAGACCATTAAACGCATTCTCGGGATGAGGAGATAGTGTGCGAACGGGCGAGGAGATTATTATCCTGAGGGTTGAGTAGAACTTCGGCAAGGAGAATTCGAGTAGTCGAGCACCGGTTGAAAATCAGAGTCAAGTGGATTAATGACCACAAATTGTTGCCATCGGTTTTTTTTTTCATTTACATCCCACAATCCAGACACTCAGCGGCAAATTTTCGTTCCCTTATCATTACGAATTACATACCAAGTGCAATGGGCAAAATCATTTTTACGATTTCATTTTACTTAACATTTGTAGTAATAATTAATTACGATAAGGATGTTGGATTTTGATGATTGAATGTCCTTTAATTACGAACAATTTTAGTTTTGCTCGGGCCACAATTAAACGCCAAAGGTAATTCGGAAAAATGGGACATTCTTTTTAAGCATATTTTATCGATTTTAGTCGCTTGCACCTGCAGAAATGGGAACAATTAGACTAGATTAGAAGGTGCGTCACAAATAACATTAAAAAAAACGTCATTATCATATGTACATGCATAAATATGCAGTAAAAATTCATTAAATTCAGTTTGAAATCTGAGTTCACTCTTTATAAGCTGAACATAATAGGAGATATGCTAAATTAGTGTGAATGTATAATTAATATGGCCTACAAAAATATCGCGCAGTGTACTTATTTTATTAAGCAAGTAGTATATGATCAACAAAAAATCGTTAAAAAAAAAGTTTCTCTTCGAGTTTGGAAATAAATAATACTCAGTAATATTTAGTAATAGTACTTGAAATACATGACTAGGACGCTAAATGACAAATTTAATCGATAGTTTGAATTAACTTTTTAAATAATTATAATTTAGATTTACTTATTAAACGTATGAAAAACTCATAAATCTATATTTATTTTATTGTAGTAAATAAATTTTTCATATACTAACCAAATACGTTTTGATATATATTTTATTTCGTACCTAACTTATCGACGATCCGAAATTTACCGACAGAAAATGAAACATTGAATATATATATATACACATATTTAGTCTAATTTCAATATTCAACGAAAGCTTTAGATAATATTTATAAGTTTATGAAATGTTGCAGACATTACGAGAACGATCTCAGAAAAGAAAGAAATTACTAGCGCAAACGGTAAATAAAGAAATAATAAATACGTTATATTAAGTTTTAACGAAAGTTTTCATATTAATACATTAACCTAGGTTAATATTTTTGTCGATACATAGTGCATTATATTTAAATATTATTTTCGAATTTAGTTGGGTGTTTCAAGTGTTGATGAATTACGTCAAATATTGGGAACTGAAGTCGACGAATCACATAAAAAGAAAATTAGAGTGGCTTTGAGCAAAACTGCAGATGAAGCAAAACAGAAACAGAATAACACAATTGTAACAGATGAAATAGTTTATAAAGATTCATCAACATTTTTAAAAGGCACACAGTCTTCAAATCCCCATAATGACTACTGTCAGCATTTTATAGATACAGGACAACGACCTCAAAATTTCATAAGAGATGTTGGGTTGGCAGATAGATTCGAAGAATACCCAAAGCTTCGAGAACTTATAAAGTTAAAGGATGACCTAATTTCAGAAACAGCTACTCCACCAATGTATTTAAAAACTGACTTGTTTGCTTATAATTTAAAAGATTTGAATTGTAAATTTGATGTGATACTTATTGAACCCCCATTGGAAGAATATCAACGAACTTGTGGTGCTACAAATGTCCAACTATGGAATTGGGATCAGGTTGACAATTTGTATATAATTTTTATATGTTTGAAAGATTTCACATATCGATTAATTTTATAGATAATGGAACTAGATATTGGTGAAGCTTCAGCAAGTCGAAGCTTTGTATTTTTGTGGTGTGGTAGTAGTGATGGATTGGATATGGGAAGATTTTGTTTAAGAAAGTGGGGTTTTAGACGTTGTGAAGATATTTGTTGGATTCGGACAAACATAAATAATCCTGGACATAGTAAAAACTTAGACAGTAAAGCAGTGCTTCAAAGAACTAAAGAGCATTGTTTAATGGGTATCAAGGGAACAGTAAGACGATCAACAGATGGAGATTTTATTCACGCTAATGTTGATATTGATTTAATTATCTCAGAAGAACCCGAATATGGTTCTATTGAGAAACCTGTAGAAATATTTCATATTATTGAACATTTTTGTTTGGGTAGAAGACGGTAAGATAATGTACTTGATTGTTTCCAATTATAAGTTGGTTATTGATGAGAAAATTGTTTTTAAATTATTTATATGCTATATATATAATAACCACGAATTAAGTAACAAGATTCACACAATTTTGAATAATTTATGAAATATATTTGTCGATATATTATTTCATAACAATTAAAAAATTTAAATCTTGACTTGATGGTGGCAATACAATAAATTCTAAGAAATACATAGAAAACAATTATATTACTTCAAAATATTTACGCATTTGTTACTGATTTACTTACTTTTGATCATTATATGATTCTATGCAATCAATAGGATACATGAGATTTTAAAAATTAAAAAAGAAAATATATTATTAATGATTTATTTGATAATAATATAAAAAATTATTCTATTGTGTAAAATAATTAGGCAAATTTATACAAATTTTCACATAATTATAATAATGAAACTATTAATAGATATTTTAGAATAGATAACGTAATACAATTAGTTTATAACTTTTTAAGCTTTCATGAACCTAGATTTTCGTTAAAATTTTATAAAAAAAAAACTTTCATGAAATAATTTTTTATTATAATTCAACTGCAATGTAAGACTAAAATGATTTACATGTTACAATAAACTGTTGCAGCTTACATCTTTTTGGCCGTGATACAACAATTAGACCTGGTTGGCTCACAGTTGGTCCGGAATTGACCAATACTAATTTTAATACTGAGATTTACAATAGTTACTTCACTAGTAATCAAGTTACTACTGGTTGTACAGAACGTATAGAGGCCCTCAGACCAAAATCTCCACCTCCCAAGGGGAAAGTCTCTGGTAGAGGAAGAGGTGGCTTTAATCGCGGAAGAGGACGAGGAAGATGAGACATTGTGTCAATATGAAATACAATATTTTATTTTAAAGACTACTATATTTTTGAAAATATAGGCAATTTAACGTATTCGAATATAATAAAGTTTATTAAAGTTATGTGTAAAATAACAAAAATTCTAATGTTTTCAATTGCTGAAATTATGTGCTGTACACATGTACCATACGTGTTCAGCACATGATTTTTAACAATTTATCATTTTTATTGTAATAAAAATTCTTTTATTATTTTAATCTTAAGTTTTTATTTTACCGAAAACCCAACTCAGAAGACAAGAAGTTAACAAGAACTGTAGCTTGGAAAAAAATAATTTTAAAAATGCTGATCATTTTTTGAATGCATGTCGTGTAAAGATATTGGTTATGGATGGATTAATAAATATGGTGGTTAATAAAAAATACATTTTAAACTTTTTACCTTCCGGTAAATTTAATATAAAAAAAAGAAACTGGTTTATTTATAAACTTTTCAGGTAAAAGCATTTGTCTTTAGGTGACAAAATGAAGACGCATTTTTTAATAATTTGCTTATCAGAAAAATACAATTTTACATTTTAGTAGTAGAACTGAAATAAAACTGACTATAGACCAGATTATACATTTAAATTATAAATAATGAATAGCTACAAATACATGGACAAATTTATATCACTAATTTTGTTTTGAAATTCTTAATCATAAGTAAAAAATCGAAAACGTTGAATTTGCTACTGTTCGAGTTTTAAGTGCACAAGTAAGTTTACAACATGGATTATTGTATTAAAGCTTATAAAATTAGGAAACAATTTTTAAATTAAGAGAACAACGATCGAAGAATTAAAATTTTGTATTGCACTTGTGCCTCTTTTTGTCCAACAGTGATAAAAGTCAATTAATCCATCGAGAAATAATAAATTGTATCGTTACAATACTACTACATCTGTACTACCAGTATTGCTTACAAATACATTGTTGTCATAATGAATAAAAGAAGATTTATATTATTATCGCCATAAATATGACGCTCAATAAATATGAATTCATCGGAAACGAACGCACAAAAATAAATTTCACAATCACTGTACAGAGAGAGCTTTCTATGCAGTGCTTCCCGAAAATTCTACTCTCAATCACTATACATACAAGTACGAATTGTCAATTAAAGTCAGCGCTAAATTAGAAACAGTGATAATAATTAATAATCATTACCAGTAAAATACAGTCGATCGTACATTAAGACATCTATAAATATATATATGTAAGTATGTATGTATGTATATATATATATATATATTTTTTTTTTTTTTTTACAAATTACAGAGAAATTATTCACTAATCCGTAAATAAAGATTTGTACTTTCATTTCTATAGAGGCCGATTTTTATTTTTACGATAATAATTAATGACAATAATAATAATAATAATAATAATAATAATAATAATAATAATAATAATAAAGAGAGAAAACAAATAATTCACATAAAAAATGTGTGTTACGTTCTAGAAAATTGACTGTTTACTATATATATATATATAATTATGCCGAAAATGAGATAACCACAGAATGAAATTCTTCGCTTACGTATATAATAATAAATAAATAAAAATAGCTTAAAAATGGATACGCTTGTTATGTTTATGAACAACATTTGTCTTGAAGAATACTTTATCATATATATTCTCAAGATGAAATATGTAAATATATATTTTTTTTTGTAATCAACCATTAGTGGCTTCGCTATAATATTCGTGCGATGTATCACTTCATTTTTATTACGATGATTTTTTTTATATCTGAAATTTCTCATCATAGTCCTTCGCGTCAAGTCAAATAAGAAATAAATAATAGATTGTTTACAAAAAATATAACGAGTGACTATGTTTAATACACAAGTGCATATGTATATATTGAACATAGATGCGTATTAGGTAATATTCGCAGCGTGTAGCCTTTAATTTTTAATTTAATCAGAGGTTCAACTTAGTTTAGAAATTAAGAAGAAGACGCAATGCTTATTGGTTTACGACAATACATAAACATGGAATTAATTAGGAGGCTAATGATAACGTATCGCTTTGAGGAAGGTCCACTGCTGTACGGAGTTAATTTTAAAAAAAAGCTATGCACATACATCAAAGGAGATAGAATCCGCTTCGTCATTAACGTTACAGATGAAAGTGCGTATGGGCGGTTATAAGCAAGATCTGCGGTATAAGTTGCTTGTTAGCATTTATCAAAAATAAGCACCGAATTGCCTCGTGTGTCCGATAAAAGAAAAAAAGAAACCTTTTCATTTGCACTTTTGCAAACATCGATAGTTAATTCATCATATTTCTCTTAATTACGGTATACGTTTTCACTCAACTCTGTAGGCTTGAAATATAGTGTTTCTTTGGCTTTAATGTAATATCGTTAAAAACATATGCCTGGCAAAACTACCAAAAAATATTGTGTATCCAATGTGCGAGGAAACCTTCTCGAGTAAGGGTGATTTAAACGATCGATTCTCTTATATGAATAGGGAAACGTAAGTATACCTCTTCTTACCGCATACGAAGAAAAAGGAGATGAAGCAATAAAATAAATTGAATAAATAAAATAATTCCCGAGAAGAATACAATTCGCATTCGCTGGAAGCTTCTATATACTACAGAGTAAGCAATATTTGCAAGAAAGCATGTAATAACATTGCGTCGTAACAAGATTGCCGCACGCGTCAAAGAAGTGCCCGTCAAAATTGACGTATTTCAATAGAGACTTGGCGACAGGACTCAAAGCGCACCGATTGATTCGCGTTTCCTTTTACGATTCGGCCGGGGCCGCGAAAAGTCCGCGAAAGAAGGAGAAAACGTGGGCGGCCACGGAACACGAAGTTCGCAAAAAATCCGAAGCATCGTAGAAACTATATATGGCCTTGGGAGGCTGTCGTCAATCGACTCGAGAAGCAAGAAGCCAAGGACGCGAATCTAAAGGGAGAAGCGCTCGATGGCAACGAGTCCCTAATGTATTTATTTGGTCATACGCAACGGATAGTTGGGTTTAATCGTGAGTGGAGTGTCGTACGGATGTTTGTATGCGTAGTTGGCTGCAAAATGTGACATCGGCAGGAGCGGCGGAATCGGCATCGGTAGTTACAACTCGGCAGCTCCAAAGGGCCGCTAAGACGATCGACGATGTGCATCTCCGATGGTCCATGATACACACGAAGATGGGACGTAGGTGGAGTTCGTGGAATGGGCGATATCTCGATAAATACGAGGTAATGTAGGTAGGGTGCTGGATTGGCCGATTAGCGTCGATTGACGCATCGACTCGTTGGTACTGATAATCAGGCGCTGTTCTTACGCTCTGAGCGGATAAGATGTTAACTGTAGGAGGAGACGATCGGCATTGCGGGTGCACGAGGATTTTAGCCGCTCATTGGGTCCGGCTACCAGGTACTCTCTCAAAATCACAAGTACGTCGATTCTCCTGTAAGCAGACCCTAACGTCATCTCTCTCTCTCTCTCTCTCTCTCTCTCTCTCTCTCTCACATTATTGAACAGTTGCATGAAATCTTTTGTAAATTACTTTCGGTTTTCATTAAATTGTTTACTGAGCGAATCAAAAAGGCAAATCTTTTCAGCTTATCAGCTTTTATTACTAATGACCACGAATCAAATCGAATTATTGAAACTCACTGTATTTTCAATGTACTGCTTAAAATTACTTAAGTGACATTTCATGGAACTACCAATGCTATTTTAATGAGGTACAAAAAATTGTTACAAAAAAGTCTCAGATATTATACAATAAATTCATTCCAAAATTACACACTCTGTACAAGAGGAACTTAAGTATTATTTTGAAAGTAATGAAATATACTCTGTAAAATTTTGTGTTGTGATGAAGAAATTATTAAACAAAAATATATATTGTATTTCTGTAAATCTAAATATTATTGGTCAATCTTGAACTGAAAATATGTAATGAAATATTTTTTTAATTAATTACGTATTTTGTATATAACACTTATTCTACGTGTTTTCATTTGTCCGAAATGACCTATAATTCTATTTGCACACTCATTCACAAATTTGCGCCAGTAGCTAATAAAAAAAAAAAAACACTCAATGGTGGGAATAATTAGTTACTACACATGTTTAGTATCATAAAATAAATTTTTTATTTAATATTATTGTTATTGTTATTATCTTTATATTATCATCATATTCATCACCATAACATCATCATTTTTATTCGTTACATAATCATGTATACTTATTGAATACACACGAATGAAATACCTCAATGAAAAATACAAGACATTTCTTTTTTAATTTTCAATTCATTGTTCGATAATTACTTTATACCATTTTAACGATAAAATATTTTTTACTTTTTCTGTACTAAAATTGTCATTCTTAATTTCATTCGGTCTATTAGTGTTGGATATTTTGACAGTAGGAAGTAGTTATTCTCTCATTTTTCCATATACCTTGGACCTAATGCTGCATAAAATGACCTGGTGCACATTTTTTTCTACTTATTTTATTTGTTTTCAATTTTGTTAGTACAATAATATATACATTAATACTTTTATACGTCTCATGATAAGTAAAGTTAAATGTTTAAACGTTAGAAAAAATTTATATCACTTAGAACGTAATGTTTAAAAAATTAATTTTAGAATATGATTTTTTATTTATTTTCGCAATTTTTTCTTCGTTAATAAAATTATTCAATTATTTTAATTATTGATATCCACTTCTTATTTAATGTCACGGTGCAATCATTGTGATAGCCATTGAATAATTACCAAATATAAAATTTTTAAGTTTAAATATTAAGCAAACCCTTTTGTTAAATAAACTTTAAAAGTTATTAAATTATATAAAGAGAAATTAACAGAAAATATACTTTACTGTATAAAACTTTGAGACATTAATAGGCTACCCATGCGTCCGGAGATCCATGGAAGCCCGGGGCCCAACTCACCTCGTCAATAATAATATAAAATGTTAAAATATATTAATTTGTACTCCAAAAAGACAAAATTTTGCTCGAGATATTTTTACAATATTTTTTTCAATTGTTGTATTCGCTTATTTTTATGTCGATGAATGAATAATTTCATCATACTTTACGAATATTCTTTAAAAGTAAATTATAACGTACTTTACTTATGTTATGAAAAGAATAGTAAATAAATAAAGTTACAGCTCAAATATAATAAAGTTTTTTACATAACAATGGTCGACTCTTATATTTGCATGTAGTTATTTATTTTTAATAGTCCCATTATACAAAAATCATTAAAAATATTTGTTAAAGATACAAAGTAATGTGGAATGCTAATTGCAATTAAATTTTGTTCATGCAATAGTTTCCTTATTATCAAGCCTATTATTATAAAATGACAAATATTAGTGTTAGATAATGGTGGGGAGTTCACTCGTGAATGAGAAAATGCACAAAACGTTAATTTATTTTATGATGTAGAAAAATAAAAATAAATAAATTTACGACAATAAACTATAAACGGGTCGCTATCAATGTTTATACAGTTTTTAAAATTTTTAATATTTGAAAATAAAAAAAAAAAAACGAAAAAATTTTTAATATTAAAAGTATGTGTGAGATTGAAAAAGCATAAGTCAGTCAACGCCAAGACGCGTTTTATTTCTTATTAAAATAGATTACATCGAATAACATAGTTATCGAATGCGTGTTGTTCCTTATGCTACAAATATACGACCGGCGTAGCTCGTACGCACACACCCACACGCACGCACACGCATACAGTGTAAAAATGAACATATCAATATTTTTTCGGACAGACGAAGCATACCTCGCGTGAAATTGTGGCTTTCCTCGTTATGGTCTTTTTTCTTTCTTTCATTCTAGTATCATCGGACGTATTGTATACAATATGCATTATGCAATGTGTATGTATTATGAAATAAAGTGCCGATTTATATCTTCGTACAAAGAAGGAATGCCTATTCTTTAAATCTTGTTTATTTGTCTTTATCTACCCTTGTCAAAGGGCCAGAGATAAGCGCGATTCAGTTTTTATCTTGCTCTAAGATTTTAAAAGGCGGAATAGGCCTGAAATAAACAAGTATTTGATCGAAGTATCTACTGTATCTTGTACACATCTCATGCTTTTAAATCATTATATATTTTATTTTTAATTTCTTATAAAGTTTGCTTTATCGGTTGCTTAAGTGCTCAATTCAGAAATTAAATATAGCAAGATAACTTTATATATTTTACATCAAGGGTTGGCAGCAAATCGATTGCTGTTTCTACTTTCATACCGTTGATAAAATGACGTACCGCGAGATTTTTATAGTAATAAGTAATTTTTAAAGGTAATTCATACATTTGCATAGAAAACTACGACGAAAGTCACTAGAAATTATTAAATTCTCCTTCCCCCCCCCCGGCCACGCACTTTTTATTTAGCACAGTTCAAATGATTTTTATTTATTTAAATAAGTAATATTTTTCGCATATAATACATTTGTTGCATCGTCTCCTTTAATATATTATCAGGAAGCATTTTATTATACACAAGAAAATATGAAACTTTTTCGAATAATTGTCCTTCTAATTAATCTAATAACACAATGGCTTATATAATTAGATCTTATACATTTGAGGTGACGCTTACGAAGGATAATAGCCGTTTTTAATACATTTAAGCGCTGTGTTTGTTTTTATTAATTAGTTGCCAGCAGACGAAGCTTTTAATTGGTCTGCGAAATTGCCTTTTCCATTCCAAATAACATGAACCACAAATCATATTAGCGGTTGTTTTGAATTGACGTTCGATGCACATTTTTAGACACTTATTTGCGCATACGCATGCTCTCTATGATCATGAAAAAATGGAATTTCCTAGCATCAATACGATTCTTCGTTAAAAAAAAATTTTGTTAAACATTTATTTATTTTCATCTTTTACTCTTTCTAACTTAAGCTTAATTTACAGTTTTATTTAAATAATAATCAATTAAATTTATTATTAGGTACTTTTATAAGAGATTCTTGTCAATTTGCTAAAACTGAACTGACGCGTGAGAGTCTTATGTTCTTACTTTTCATTTATAATATCAAAATTGTCTTTGACTTATAAGAACATCTAAAACTAAGATAGCTCGCTTTTTAACTTGTAACTTAATTCTTTTTTAAATATTTTAAACATTGCTATAATTAGAACGCATATCCCAAACATTGATGCCACGTTATAATTTGTAAGCTGTTAAACCGTCGCAGATCTTTTAGACTTTCCTATAATATGGATTATTAGTCTTATTTTTAATTTTATAATAGCGTATGGTTTAACATCAAAAAATGGCCACACTTTTCCTTTTTATACTGTATTTCTTATGTTGGTAAAGTCATTTAATATAATTTTTTATTTATTGTTGTTTTTATTTTTTTTAATTTAAAAATCTTTATCAGATATGCATTTAAACACTGCACAAATAGTTAAGTCTTAGTATAGTAGCCTTATATCGTCTATGTAAAAGGAAAATTTGAAAATTTCAAGCGATCGATAAATTTGCATCTGGTTAAGAAAATAACGCTTGAGATCAATTTTAAAACTCTTGCACTTTTAGTTTTATCTTTATTTCACAAAGTTACTAGTAAAATTATGCACAGATTTAATCACTATTTCTTCTTCTTCTTCGTCTTCTTATTCTTATTATTATTATTATTATTATATTTGTTTATGTAATTTTTAATTTTTTTTTTTGAAAGGTTACAATTAATGTTTCGCTTTTGTTTACTACCGAAGATGACTAAAGTGTCTAATGTGGTGTAACTTGAACAATTATCAAATAGAAAATGTTCATAACCAATTTCGGTAATGTGTGGAATGTGTGTATGTATAATGTATAAATAACGCTGAAATTGGATTATCTGTTTTTTTACAACTTTTAATTAATATCCATACTCTTTTATTCTCTTTATATCCTTTTATCTATTTCTAAGTATATTATTGACTTTTACAATTTTTCTCTTATGAAAATAGTTTTAGATTCACTTTTACTCTACGCAAATTTTTCTTCACACCACAAAATTTTTCTTCTACAAATCTGTACTTTACAATAAATGTACTCTCCTTTTAGCTTTCAATGAAAACTATTTACCTTGAATTTGGGAACTCTTCGTCGATGTCTCTTTGATTCGTGAACTCTTGCTAATTCACCCACGTGCTCTCGAATAAGAACTTTAAAAAAGAGAAAGAGTACACATTAATTAACGAAATTCGGTCGTAACATAAATTTTCTTATTTTTACATATCAATTGATTGCAGTTATATTTATAAAACTAATTTCTTAAATTTCTCATCATTTTTAATAAAAAAACAATATTGCTGTTCCAAGACTGCTAAAATTATCCTTACGTAAGGTATGAGAAAAAATTGGAGACGTCATCACGTTATACTACAGTTTAATTGAAATATAAAATATACAAACATATAAGTGTACTTGCTCATACACTTTTATTTTTAATATTTAATAATTTTCTGCTAGCTTCGTGCAGACTATTGTAGCGAATAATGTAAGATTTAATGTATTTTTTTTTAAATCAATTTATTGCATAGAAATAACTTAAAAGTTGACTTTTTATATGTAAATAATAATAATATTGTACTCAATAGTATAGAAAAATTATTGTATTTTCTAAATGATTTATTTAAATATTTTAAATGTAAGAAAACTTCTCAAATGCTTAGCACAAGCAATAAAATTTCTTTATATCCACATTTCAATTGTGATCGTCTCTAAAATTTCTTTTAGAGTACGTTCCCCATATGTCGACTGCACTGTTTACGTAAGTAATGAAATTGTATGTTAAGACCGAATCACGTACTAAATTTGAAAAATATAACTTCAAAGGGTTCACTATCATGTATATACTGCACATTTATGCACAATACTTTTGTGTATATTATGTGTTTGGCGATTCCTTGGTACTTTTTATAGATTGTCTTAATATTTTTATTTCTCTATATAACCTTGGCTTGTTTTGATTTAATTTTTTTTTTTTTTTTTCTTTTCTATTATAACACGAAACCAGATCGACAAGAATGTCTAGATATTTCCTCAATCGCCAACAAGTTTTTGTACGTAAAACGGTAGCATGCATCACGAATGCAAAAAAGCACATACGGACTCGAATCGTGTAAGTACAATTAATTTTGATCGCAGTTGTTCTTGCTTCTGTTGTTGACGTCGTTCTATTTATACACATTAAATATGGGATTCGCTTGTATTTTTGATTAGATGGTCGATCATGAGGCGATGAAATGTGTACGCGAAAATTATCGGTATATGTAATTGACACGCTTTCCTTTTTTCAGCAAACCAATTTGCATTTTTTTCAAATATTCAACAAATATTGAATAGAGTACATTCAAATTGTAAGAGTGCTTACTTTCAAAAATAAATATCGTTTATCATTTAAGCATTATGCAATCTACTCCATTATAAAAGTATTAATTTGTCAACGTAAAATATTACAATTCTTTATGTGACTTTAGCCCTCAGTCTTACATAATATTTCTTGATAATGTTAACTTGTATAATTATTTGCCAATTATTGGGCAAATGTTAATTTTAAATTGGAATATTTTAATAATAAGACAATTTACGTAAAGCATGATGTAAGCTTGTTAACATTAACACGACTATTGCAAGTCCAATAAATACAAGAATATACTTCTTTTCAATATTTAGTTGAAAGGACAATATGATTGACATGATTAGTTCACGATGAATACAAAAGCCTTCCATAATGAACGTCTTTTTGGCCGTGCATCTGAATATCTTACTCAAGGACACGTAATCCATGTAATGATTATTAATGGCCTTTCCTCTTATCCCAAAAATCATGCGCGCGCGCACACACGCACACACGCACACGCACGCACACTCTATATTGGGTCATCATAATATTACGTATGTTCGCAATAATGGTATGCAAGAGAGCATGCACAAGTAAGGGAAAAGTCACCGTGTACGTGATGTAAAAATCTAACAATACGTCGCTGAGGTCGTGTACGGAACTACGGCTCATTGCTAATTGATTTGTTTAATGACTCGGTACTCTTCTGGATGAATGTGGATGATGTCCGACCACGGAATCACAAAACATCTATCATCCCTCCGTCCGACAGGAGGCGATAGCGTCCAACGCGTCCACGATCCAAGTCCACTGCGGGGGAGCCAACAGATATTTTCGTCAATTTAAAAAAAAAAAAAAAAAGAAGAAGGTAAAAAAGGTTTACACAATCCAAATTATTTAAATGATCTATGTTATATGTATTATGCAAAGTCACACACGAGAACGGTGAAACAAATGATCTCGTCAATATACGGATACAAAAATCAGATAGACGAAATGCATGAGCTATTTTGCATGTTTACTGTGCGATTTAAAATTACTTTATCTACTAGATATACTGCAAGGATCATCCGTAAATTTCTGTGCACGCTTTTTTAAATTTCGCTAATGCAATTGTCAATGCACTTATTTGAATTGGTTTTTTTCTTTTAAGAGGAAAAAGCGCCAATAAGTTTCATGTGTGCGAACAAAGCATTGAATTATTTGCTTATAATTTCAGGAGAAGAAAAAAAATAATAATAAAATAAATAAAATAAGCCATTAGAACGTAGCTTTATATTTAATGGTAAGTACACAGAGATTTTCGGTAATTTGTGATAGAAAAGATTTTCCAAAAATCGAAGAGATTTTGAAGTCACAATTTGAGAAGAGAAATCACGCAGCATGCAACAGTGTTGTTTGTGCAGCCAATCAAAACTTTTTCCAAAGTTGTCTTATGCGAAACACACGCGCACACACATACCGCCTGTGGATATATAAATCGTGCATTCTTAAGTGAGTCAACTCCAGCTATGATCAGAATTGTATTCTTATGTTTCTCAGTTTATATATATATATATATATATATATTATATTATTTATATATATTAAAATATATATATATATATATTAATTGGGTTACAAGTACAGTCGGTTGGTGACAATGTATAAGGAACCATAATTTACGAGGCATTACAAAATATATAAGATACATAATATATAATCAAGTAAGATATAATATATAATCTAACTATTAAAAATAATTATACAAACACAATTATATAACAATGAATGATTACATTTTGGAATTATCTAAGCAATAATAATAATAATAATAATAATAATAATAATAATAATAATAATAATAATAATAATAAACTAATAGATACAGCACAATAATAATAATAATAATAATAATAATAATAATAATAATAATAATAGCAGCAGTGTTTACGGTGGTATAGGTTCTAATGAACTTAGTAAAATTACAAAGATGATAAAAAATATGTACTTAAAGTAAGAGCAATCGTAGTAAAATAATAACAATAACAATAATGTAAGCATAATGTATAACATCACAAAATAATTATTACAGGATAAAAGTACCTAATTTTACTAATGCATTCAACTTTCATAATATTATCAAATTGCAGCCGGTTTACATTCATGCGTTTTTTGTATGTTACTGTTTTTTATTTGTGTATTCTCGTGGCGGATGGAGGGAGGGGGGCTGAAGTCCACACGGTAGCACCGGAACGATCACCCACATATACATATATAATTATAACTATGCTCGATTCATAATTAAAATTGGCTTGTATTTGTCAACTTAAATTAAAACACAGGCAATTTTTTACAGAAAAAAGTGCGAAAGAAAATAAAAACATGCAAGGTTGAATAGATAAGGGGAAAATCGACATTTTAATTTTAAAGTATTCTTATACTTTAAATTGATAACGACAAAAGGCAGAATTCATCAAATTGATTTAAGTGATTAATACAATAAGTAGTAAACTACTTTTAAATTAATTTAATTAATACCTATAATCACAATTTTTGAAAATATTTCCAATTTAAGAATTTTATAGGAAAGAAAATACTGTGAGTCATACACTTGTATTTGCTTAGCATGTTATTTATTTTTATTACTTGATTTAGTAATACTTTAATTTTCAGTAATATAAATTTTATAAAGTTATCGGATAAGATTTTGAAAAAAAAAAAAAAAAACATTTTTTAAGAATATTCAATCTTACATTATTACAAAAGATCGTAATACGCTCAAATAAAATATTAAAATTTTGCAATTAAACTTGAATATATTTCAAATCTTAGAAATTTTTTTTTTCATTATTAATACTTGTATTTAGAATCTATCCTGAAGAAAATACCATTTTAATATTACTTTAATTATAACACCGCAATACTTTAATTTAACCATAAAGCTATTTATACTATTTTACAATGATAATTAATTAAAACTCATCACAAATGGGTAAGTTGATAATAATTTATAAAAAAATAATATGAAATATAACAATTAAAATTATTTGGCAAATTTTGATCCGATAAAAATTTTAATTATAATAGAAGAAATATTTCTTAATCATGAATTTTATTTTAAGTGGAATTGTACGATTTATTTTTATAATATTCATTTGAAATTGTTGTCAATATTGTGCATTTATTAGTTAACATTTTATTTTGTTTCTTACATCAGACAGCTTAAATTCAACCGACATTAGATCAGTTTTCCCTTTTATTTTTTTTTTTGAATTAGCATGCAAATGTTTTACGCTTTAATATGTCGACCAATAATCATACAGATTGTTCTACCATAAATAAAAACAAAACATTTTGAACAATTGTAGTCTTTAAATAATTTAATGTTTTAATAAATGTTCTTTTCATGGATATATTAACAAACTGTACAAAATTACAATAAGTTATTAGAGTGTTTATAAATATTAGAATTTTAAATTGTCACAATATATAAAAGTATTACAACCTATATTAATTTATTATACATTTTATTACATTATAATTCTATGAAATACTAAAGTAAGTAATTAAAATAGCTACATTAATATTAATGTTATATTAAGTCGATGCAAAAGTGCAAATAACTAAGCATCAACGGTGTTATTTCATATTCGAATTTTAGACAACTAATATATTTAAGTTATTTATCTAGTAACAAAGTCTACAATATTTTTGCTTTGAAAGTATATGGATTAGCTCTATATCTTAATATGTTATTTATGTCAAAAAGCAATAAATAATTAATTCACACGTTTTTACTTAGGTTAAGCTAGTTTTCTGTAATGTCAGTCTTAAAAAAATATTTTTAATTCTATATCCGCAAACTAATACGAACATTAATCGATGAATAATTTCTTTGATGTCAAAAAATAAATGTTAATATTTAATTACATGACTAATAATTAGAATATGTCCGGATATATATATATATATATAATATATACATATGTATATACGCATATTTATTAGTACTGATGATTTAATAAACGATTATTGCATTCTCTAAGTATCAAACAAATGGAAGTGGTAAATTTTGTTTAATAATTTTCCAAAAAATATATTTATTATCTTCATTAATTTTTAACATAAGAAATTGCCTATTTTTACAAAATTTTTTTTAACGGTAATTGAAGAAAATAAAACCTAAGAGTAATCGTGATTAGTTATTTTTTTCAATACATTTATAATTATTATTATTTTCTACCACATTCAGTTTTCTAATACAACAAGTTTTTTTTAACTCTATTATTTAACGAATCACTATTAGGTTTAAATAATACTCTCATATTTTTGCAACATTTAAGTTTTACATTACTTATTATTATTTTTGTTTTTTGTTATTTTTTTTTTTAACTACTCACAATCTCTATTAAATTGCACATGCGTAATCTGTCTTTTGACATATTTATAATTATTTGTATGTAAACTGATTATACTTTTTTTAAAAATTCTCTTATCAATAAAAATTATCAATATTATCGATACGTTTTGCGTCAGATCTTTTATTCAAATCTTTCACTTTTTAATAATCACAATCGATCTCCTAAATGAAAAAAATGTATTTACATTTTCTTTTCCTCGGCGTAATTCATTTCTAGCTGAAACTCAGGAAACCATTAATTTCATCGAGTAGATAATCGATTAATTATAATCGTATCGGTTCGTAGTACTCGATACTTGCATTTCTTTTAACGGAAAAAGATTTGAATTCTTCGATGAAAAGTAAGTAAAGAGTCAACTGTAAATGTTTAAGTACTGCCAGCAATGAAACGTTATATATCTAGAGTGGACGAGCGAAGGAGCCCGGAGGACCGACTGATGCTAACGATGGAATTCGGTTTTTGGCTAGCCCTTTTCTCCCTATCCCCACGAAGAAGTGATTCTTTAGCGGCTCCTCCAAGATTAGCTCTATGGTGGGCATGGGCGTGTGTATCGTGGCTAATGCCGTGTAAGTAAGAATGTCGTTTCACTACCAGAGATGCAGAAGACTCACCCGATTCCCAACCATCTTCGTCTCCTGTAGTATCACATTCGCTACTGTCAGCTTCGCTCGACTCGCTCGGTGTCTCTTGGCCGCTCATACCAATTTGGATGCTTTCTCCGGTTCGTGACACTGTTGCCGCCGGTGGTACGCCACCTCCCACCCGGTGCATCAATAAACTAACCTGCGCGAGTAAAATTATTAATACTTTTTTTTCTTCTTATTTCTTCTTTTTTTTTTTTTTTTAAATCAATTACAATATAGTATCACGAGCCATTATTTTCGTTCCATAAAAATAATACATCCATGCGAAACAGATTGCAACAATTGCAAATTTTAAATTCAATGAGCAAGAAGAAAATCCCGCCATTTAAGTTATGCCGTACGTTTCAATTTGATTCGCAATGAAAAATCATCGAATTAAATTATTTTAATTGGTAAAAATGTTCTTTACGACAAAGCAATTAATGTATGTTTTTTTTTTACGCTTTTCTCTGTAGAATAAATTTTGCCGAACAAAAATTATAAATAATACTTTTAGCATGTAGAATTTTGGCGTGAAACAATTAATGTAAATATAAAAAAAAAAGAAAAACGGATGTACTGAAACTTATACCTTGAAATGTGCATTGTAGAGCTTGTGATGTTTGTCCTTATGTGCTCCATCTAAACCCCACTTATCTATGTTCAATACTAGTGTTGGTGGCATTGGACCTAAACTTGCTAGTGACCCTGTTCTTGGTTTTGAATGGACCATTGGTAATTCCATTGCAGTTCCATCACAGCTTAATGCTCGAGTCGTTCGTTCAATCGGCCCTCCATTATCGTATTCAGACGTCGAATGCTCACGGACGAAAAATGTGTTGAACCAAAAGTGAAATAGCTTTTCCTAGAAAGCGTGTAATTTAAAGATATAAAATTGGTAAAAAAATCTTTAGGACCGAGTACACTTACTTTTCGTTTTACTTTAGGTACATTGTAAAAATCTACTCTTATATCACCCTTAATGGGAACACTGTGTTGTAAAGGAATACAAAGAGTGGAGGTTCCTTTTCGTATTTCATACGTTTCTGAACTAAATATTTTATTGTTAGCCTCAGATATCACAAAATGATCTGAAAATTTTAGGAATAATAATAATAATAATTTTAATTTTAAGACTTGTTACATTGGTTCAAAAGTAAATTATTATTTTATACTTACAACCCTGACCTCCGTTAAAAGTAGGTACTGGATCCAGCTTGATTTCTCGAAGTATTAAAGTTACAGGTTGATAATTAAGACTCTCTTGGACGAGAGTAGAATAATAATTAACGTACCTCCTTTGAGATGGTATTGTTACACCCTTTCTATATTAGGGAAATAAAAGGTTAATACTGCAGGAGATTATTACTTTGTAACTTATTAGAGTCTATGGAATATCTACATTACCTATCAGTAGTTCTTTCTGTCCCATAAAAATTAAGAGCTTCCGTAGCAGTTCTACATTGCTTACTGTGAAGTAGGTAGCAACACACCATCACACCAGTTCTACCTTTTCCAGCTTTACAATGAACAACTGCAACATTAGAATCGTTTTGCGTAAGCCAAGTATGTACATCTTCACAGAATGGTTTTATAAGTTCCATTGATGGTGGATTGTGATCATCGAAAGCATAGGTCGCTACCCTTTGTTTAAATTTTTTACAGTCATAAGATCTCTCTGAACATCTACAAGGAAAACCAAGAGTGTAATTTGTGGCTGTCATATAAGCTTGTAATTTAAAGTATTTATTAAACTGTAAAATTTATTTGCTTACAAATTATAAATTTTGTAATGATCCTTGTGTTTGGACTCTAAGAATTTGACAACATCGTCAATATGATTTCTGTATACACCTTCTAACTTTTCTGCTGGAAAACCCATAGCTATTAAATTATCTTTTATATCTATATTTATATATTAAGAAAACAAATTTGTATTTAGTAATATAATAATAAATATTTGTATTGTGTAACGCACACGCAAACGATCACACACACACGCACACACACATACACAAACTAACAAATGCTTGTATAAAAAAGGATACATGTGAGATCAAGGTCAAACCCATCTGCTGTGAAACGTTTCCGACGCTTACTGACTAACCCCTTTATGGGGTTTGTCATTTTTATATTACTTATGGTATTAGCCATGTTTGTTGGATTTTGTTTCAGCTCACCTGATCCAAATTGGAGCAGCTCTTTTCTAGTTTCTTCCTCGTCAGGTTCCTCTCTCTTTTCTCTCTTACAATAGTCACTTTCCACCTATTTGAAAAACGATTTTATTTGGGTCATCAAATATACTTGGTAAAATAAATAAATTTAAGAAATTATCTTGATACAATCTAATAAAGGTTAAGGAAAGGAAAAGTAAAAGACTTTTAAGTAGAATAAATGTCATATTATTAAGCTATTATTAAAATTATTCTTTCTAATATTATCTAATATTATCTTTTCATCATTTGCTTAAATATTTAACAAGTTGCTTGTAGAAGCAAAAAGAAAATAATTAATAATATAATTTTTCAAAACTCAACTATTACGTTATTGTTGAATTTTATTTGCTCTTCGTTAATTTTTCAATAATAATAATAATAATAATAATAATAATACTAATAATTATAATCAAATTTATTATGATATTGATAATTCATGCCAGCAAAATGAATAATAATTTTTTGGAAAAAAGGGATAAGAATTAATTGTATTATATTTACCTGTGGTCTAATAGCTGTGATATCATATGAGCCCAATTCTGGTACCCTTGGTTCTTCAAGACAAACATGGAGAGGAGTTACCGATGCCGAAATATGTTCAGAGATCTTGTTACTTAAATGGTTGCTTGTGGGTCTCCTGCAGGAAAAGCATATACCCATCAATTGGCAGAACATATGTTCTTTGTAACGCTCATTCTATCGAGAATTTAGCAATTTATGCCTTGAGGCTCACGTTCCATTTATAAATTCACTACCACCTCAAATTGTTAAAATTGTTGAATTTGTATAAAAGTTATCTGTAATTATTGTAAGCACATTGCACAACACAAAATTCAACTGGATACTGAAAGAGGATTGATTGTTATATGATTTCACTATTGTGGAAGCACAGAAATATAATATCAATGTACGTTACTGTATCTTAATTGCAGTTGAAGCACATTTATCTTGATTTTTGCACAGATTATCTCGATAATATTTCTTTTAAATAAAAATTCACAAATTTCATTTCGTCACCTACTTCAATTTAGTGATCACAGTAGTAATATCAGAAGAAAAATGCATGATTAATAATTACCTCAATCAACAGCAATCCTTACAGAATGAGTATTTAAAAAAAATCCTAGATATCACACGCTTGTTTCTTCCATCTTCAAGCGCACTTGAATATTACTGTTCTTTTCATATAACTAGTTTAGACTAATTCAAATTAATATATATTTAAAACTGAAGTATTGCGTATATATTTTTTAAACTGTGTTCATGCACCATGATGTACATAAATTTTTATTCCTAAAGAAAAAAGATCTGAATTAGAAAATTAATTGGATAATACTAACAATAATAATAATAATAATAATAATAATAATAATAATAATAATAATAATAATAATAATAATGGTAACAATAACGATAATAATTTTGAGGGAGAATATTTAAGGAGAGTTTTAAAGGGAGAAAAGGATTGTAATTTGGAAATCGGGAATATATTTAAAAATAGAGGATAAAGAGAAGGGGAAGTAAAATATATGTATATATATATATATATATATGTATGGGTTTTCAAAAGGCGAATAAAAGGAAGAGTAAAGAATCTGTCGATTGAAAATGTGATTATTATCAGAGGAACGAAGCTATGGAACTAGATCACCTTGTAGGTTAAGTGTATGTTTAACATTGGCTTGCAATAATGTGAGATTTTCGAGCATCGGTTGTATTATTTGTGAATCTTTAGGAAACGGACTTACTAAATTTGCACGAGCATCGCCATGAAAGTTGATTTGACGGAGGATCACCTCGGGGAAAAGACCATCGGACGCCAGGTTAGAAAATAAGGTTCGCACAATCCAATGAACGTATTTTGTTCATCTCTGCCGAAAACGGAGCAACACTAGCAGCAGTTTCTCCGGAAAAGTACTTATGTACATGTATAGGCGTAACGAAGAGTGCAGAAGACAGTGTAGGAAAAAAGTGAGAACTGTGCGCGCATCCGAATACACACGAATACACACGACGAATAGTAGGTACAGCCACTGCTGGAATGCAAGACTCGTCGATGTCTCCGGCCCCCCGTAGCGGATCGTTCGGGGAAGTATTTTCTCGCGCGTTGCTTATTTAAATAAGATAAAAAATAATTCATTGAAAATTAATAATCGAGCCGCGGGAACAAGTGTGCGTGTGAGTGCGCGCGCTCATAGGTACTGCATGCATGTACCGATGTAGCCAGAAATGGACGGCGATGGAGGGGCCGGGGCGGGGGCGGGGGACCGTTGGGGGGGGGGAGTGGGGTTGGCGGCGGCGGCGGAGAGCGAGAGGCGGAGAGAGTGAAAGGGGGGAAAAAAGGAGGAGAGGAGTGTGTAGAGAAGCTGCTGCCTTAACGGCAGATCAGCTTTGAGCGGCGATATTACTTGGTAGTCCCGCTCTCCTCTCGCAGCTCTTCCTCGACACTGGATTTTTTTTCAAAGCAAATGTCCGTTTTGCAGTAGCCGTGCGCTCAATGCAGGTGTCTTCCTCGTCTCTCGCATTATCTTCCTACTTCCCTCCCCTCTGCCGCCGCCGCCGCCCCGTGACCCCAGCACGCCCCTTCCGAAAGTCGACGTCCCGCTCTTACAAAGAAGCGCGAGAGATGGTCTCGTCTAACCGCGTGCAAGTACGGTGTGTTTTTTTATGCCGCTTTCCCTCCCCCTACTACCTATATGCACAATCGTTCAGAGGTGCTGCTTTGTTCTCGGTCCCTCTCTCCTTCTCTCTCTCTCTCTCTCTCTCTATCTGTCTCCGTCTCCGTCTCTCCCCGCGTCTTTGATCGGGCTTTCACGCGCACGCGAGAGCGCCTCACGGCCACGATTGCACGTGTTTATATGTAGGCTGCTCTTGGACGATCATGGGCTATTCTTCATTTCATTTCTCTTCCTAACTCGCGCACGCACGCCCTCCCTCCCTCCCACCCCCCGAACCTAGTCGACCCTCTCGGCCGCTCGCGTAATGTACAATATGTGCGAGCGCGATTATCGTTGGATCCGACGGGCGATTTGCATTTCCGACAATACTGCACGGTATCGCGTTTTAACTTTTAGGTCAGATGAGGCGAGCCCCGAATGAAAAGTTACGAGCGGCGGTCGCTTACGGGGACGCATGCATTATTATTTTCAATTATTCCGAGCTGATCGTTCGTTGGCTGCCCGAGGAAAAATAATGCCGTTGGGGTCGTTAAGCCAGCGATGTTATTGCTCTTGCCGTTCCGCCCCTGCGTTTCGTTGATCGATTTTCGTCTTTCTCCCTCCCCCGCTCTCGAATCTGGATCTCGATCCGCGAGATAAGTACTCCGAGCCTCTCCGTGACTCTCGAACGGAGCTCCCGTCGAATCTCTCGGCTCCATTGCACTTTTTCTTTTTTTTTTTTTTTTTATCGACGTTGCCTCGCGAGCCTCGAAAGGGATCCCCGCAAACGCAGGCCAACGTTAACCGCGTAACAATTGATCGATTACGAGAGCCGTGGACGCACAATGGTCGGGGCGGGGGCGGGGGGTCCCTTTAAAGAGACCCGCGAGCGTAAAAAGGTCATATTTTTCCTTGTCCTGACTCGCGCCCGCAGCTCCTCCCAGCATCGCCTCTTGCACCTACATACGCACATATGTACGGACACCGCGGACTGGGTACTTGCTTTTCCCGAGCTGGCAAGAAGGGAGAGAGTGAAGTACGGATACGTACAGAGAGATTTGGCGGCGGTGGAGGGAAGGAGAGAGAGAGAGAGAGAGAGAGAGAGAGAGAGAGAGAGAGAAACAGAAGAGAGCGAGAGGTGAGAGAGATAAGAGAGCAAGTGAGAGGCGACTGACGGGCAAAGTCGATGGGCGCAGGCGCAAAACCGACCGTGACGTGAGAATACACAAGATGCACAGCAGGAGCGGCGACGAGAGGGCCGAGGTGCAGCCGTGCAGGTGTTGCTAATGTGGCTCTCGCGGATAATCGAATGCCGGGCCCCTCCGCCCCCGGTCGCCCCGGTGCTACTCACACGAGCCGCGGCCTTGGGCGTGAAGAGGCCAGGTACAGGGGCTGCACCGCCGGAAGGAGGTGGAGGTGGAGGTGGAGGGGCGGGGGGAAGAGAGGAGCAGCGAGCACGAGGAGGCGGTGGCGGCGGCGGAGAGGAAGGCTAGGCGAGCGTCCCTGGAAGGCTCCCCGGTGTTCTCCGGGCTCCCCGAGTGCCGCTGACGGCGTCGAGGACGGGCGAAGGAGGACGGGGAGAAGGAGGTTGAGCGGCCAGGCGCCCGCGTACGTCGGTCCTCCGAGGGGTGGGAGGGCGACGAGGGACTAGGCGGAGGTGAAGGTGGGCACGGAGGTATTCGCCGTGTCAACTGCGGGGAGTAGGGGATCGAGAGACGGTGCGCGCGTGTGTGCGAACGCGTGCGGTCGGGATTCGAGGGGCAGGAGAGCGGAGGAGAGAGCGGGGGAGAGGGGCGGGGGCGGCTGGATCTCGCCCGACCGGGCAGCGTCCATTAATACGCACCCGTCGATAAGCTGGAGGACGACGATGTCGGCCCCGACTCGCAGCAGCAGCAGCAGCCGCGTGTACGCGCGGGGATACGCGCGCGCGGCTTCACGCGCACGCACACACGGAGTCAGAGCAGAAGAGGCCTAGAGCAGCAGCGGTGCAGGGACGCGGCGCAGCTCAGCCGAGAGCCGAGAGCTCTCTCTTCTGGAGGGCCATCCTCGCGTCGGCGAGACTGACGACGGCAGCGGCAGCAGGTCCGCTGCACATCGCGGCGGTATGCGCTCCAGATGTACTCGGCGGTCAGGAGTAGCGGCGACGGCAGCAGCGGCCGGGCGGACATGAAAGCCAAAGGCGACGAGGACGACGACGACGACGACGAGGACGACGACGACGACGACGACGTACTCTTTCTCGGCTTCTTTCCTTCTCTCTCTCTCTCGGAATCCGCTGTTCCTTCTCTTTGTCCTAGGCTCTTCTCTCTCCCTCCCGGACGGAGCAGTCGCTTACTCGGATCTCTCTCTCTCTCTCTCTCTCTCTAACTCGGCCTCCCTCCTTCCGCTTTGCCGCCGCAGCCGCCGTGTAGGATTCTCTCTCTCTCGCTCTCGCGCTCTATGGCAGTCCGTTGCCAGCTCCCTCTCTCCTTCTCGCTGCTCCCTTTCTCTCCGTCGCTCTGTGCTTCTGTTTCTCGCTCTCGTCAACGACTGTGGGCACGGAGCCTCGGCTGCACTCACGGCGAGGACGACAACGACGACAGCTCCTGCCTCATCGCTCGGCCGAGCGTAGCGGGCCTCGCGTCGCGTTCGCCGAGCTTCTCCCAGGTCTGCTGCTGGCGACCGTCCGGCCCATCGGCGAGCCCTGGAAGCCGAGAGCGGTTCTCTGGCGGAGAGCTCGTTCCCGGTCTCTGGCACTGCTCGGACTGAAGGAGCGACCGGCGGCGGAGCAGCTGCTGAGCCCCGAGGCTCCCTTTCGTTCTATAGCGGCGAGTGCACGACTCTCGGCTCGAGCTCCCCTCGCCGCGCGCCGCCCCTTGACCGCCACCTCGCGCGCGGCCTCGGCTCGCGCGCACTCGTGCACGCCTCTCTCTCCCTCTCTGTGTGTAGGTGGGCGCGCGCGCCTGCGCACTCCTCGCCCTCTCTAGGGGCGGCTCGGCGGCGCGGCCGGGGAGGAGAGACACGGAACTGCTGCGGTGCCCTCGAGCCTCCCCGGTACTAGCGAACTACTACTCCCCGGGCTTCGCCTTATCGGGCGAGGCCCGGTGAGCTCGACTCCTGCCTTTTTTTCCCCTAGCGAAATTCGTCCACGCGCGAGCGGCGCATCCTCACCCTCCCCCCCAGCCCCTCGCACTTTCCCTTCTGCCGACGATTGTGCTTTGCAGTCCGTCTCTCCCTGCTACGTGCAGTCTCGGACTCCTGCTCATTCCGTTCGACAACTGACAAAAGGGATGCCTTTTCCATTCAGAAAAACGGACCCCGAACGGCGCTCGCTTCTTTTTTCCTCGACTCTCGCCCAAATACTTCCTTGCCACTGTACCGCATTAGCGCTCCGACAACAACATTCGCCGTTCCAGGTATAATCGTTTCGTTTTCACGAGACTTTCGTTCGTTACCAATGATGCATCGTACTTTGAAATGCCCCAACAAAATATATTATTAGCGTCCACGAGCTTAATTTAGTCGATTCTCGCTAAAAGTTAAAGCTTTTCAGAGCTCTGCAACAACTCCGCAAACGAAAATTTTTATGCATTTAGGTAAAAGGGATTTTTTTTTTTTTTTATGGAACGATTTTAATGTCGAAATAAGTACACATGTTTTATCCAAAAAAATTCAAGCGAAATCTTACACACGCACACACACATTTATATACATGTGTGCGCGTGCATATATATATATATATATATATATGTACATACAATAATAATAATTGTAATAATAGTAACAATAAATTAACTTATTCACAAGGCTTTTCTTGTAATTTTGTTCCCAGTTTGTATTCTTTTAAGATGTGTTAGGCTTATAAACAAGTTATACAGCATAATGAAAATAAAATATATACTTTAATACTAGAACGTATAACGATTTCAAAAATTTTAGACTTTCTGAATTTATAACAAATTTTATAATTAAATGCTCAAGTTTTATTCAATTCTAAAATGGGCAATAGAAATATTGCATTTGCGATTGAAAGTGAAATCAATTTCATATCTTTATATACATCAGATTAGTTAAACCCTTTTTTTCGTAAAAAATTGCCATTATTAAAATAGCAATATTACAAATATCTATTTTTACATATAGTGTAAATAAAAACTAATTTCAAGTTTATCTAACTTTATCATTTTTTTATTGAATTAATAATTTTATTGGGCTAATTGAATTTTAATGTATAATATTCTATGCAACTCATTCTTTAATAACTACATAATCATTTAGCGTTATTCTAATGTTGAAAACTCATTTTCTTGTATCAAAGTTCAGTTATTTATACAAAAATCATAAATTCAATTATAAAATGATAAATTGTATTTGTTAAAAAATTGTACATTTTCTAAAAATGCTCTTGATGATAATCTTTCACTCTTTGTTATTTAACAAAGTACTAAAATTGAGTTTAACAAATGAATGAAAAATGTATAGATGATGCGATTTTATGTTGATATAACTAATTAAAATCGTATCGGTTTCTTCATTTTTTTTTCTACGCATTTAATCGACTACATTTCTTTTATTTACCATAATTTTTTTATATTTATCCTCGAGTAGAAAATATACAAGCTGCTTAAAAATAGCTCCTTAACATAAATTACAAATTATAAACACTCTGATATTTTCGTTCATTATTTTTCCGCTAAATAAGTTTTCTTTGCTTACACATTGAAACCTTATAAGGTTGTAACCTCTCTCAAATATACATTAGTAGATGGAAAAACAATTAGATAATACATTTATGATTATATCATAATCGTAAAGATATTTACAGATCTATTTTCAACTGATTTATCGTATTCATTTATACATTGTAATTTTAATAATGAATTTCTTAAAAGTTATTACTTTTATCTTGCACCTACGTTAGGATGAAAGATAATAATAATCATCTGTTTGTACAACGTTGTACTCTGTATTTTGAAGTATTTGCGCGTGAATATTCTTGATGATTTATTCATTTCTGCTTTTATAATTAAAACAACATTTCATTTCAAATGAAAACAACGTATTAAATAAACTAAATGAGTAAAAGCAAAGATTTGAAGTTGTAGAAAAAGTAAATTTTTTTAATGATAGCTCATAAAAATTTCATGAAAATGTAAATACTCATTGTTGAATATGTAATATTATCTTTTAGTAAATAGAAGCAATCTTATAAAAAAAATATGCAATGTATGAAATAATTTGAAAATAATATATATTAAAATTAAATAAATAACAGACAAATATAATATCTAAAACTGTTTGTGGAAGTATTTAATGAAAAAAATTTTAATTTCTATGACGCTGATTCTATGGTAAAGTAAAAGATTGTAAAACGACACTTTTTCGACGTAATGGCATTAAGGAGTTTTAATCAAATTCTAGCTTATGCATGGTTAAGCTACCTGTGTGTGATTTAGACGTTCTAATTTTGTCAAGGGAAGTCATTAAATCGTCCATGGTTATTGGACGCACTACGTCATGGTATACTTCAGTATCATTTGGATCAGAACGTGTAGGACTAAAAAGTAAATATGAAGTTTTATGAATTAAATTCATAAAAATAGATTAAGTGGAAAAATAAGTAAATTTTAACTTACTTTGAATTTTTTATATAGTCCCTTACACGATATACTGACGCGTTTCTACAAAGCTCTTGTAAATCCGAACCGGAAAAACCATCAGCCATCTTTGACAAACGAGGTAAGTGGATATCATCTGCTGTTGGCTCGTTCATTAATATTAGAGAGAGAATTTGAATTCGTTGTTCAAAATTCTAAAATATTTTGAATCTTATATTAATTATTGCGAATACATGCCACCGATACATTGTATACAGGATAAAGCAGTAGCTTACAGGTAATCCAATATAAAAAGTAGCAGGCATACGTCTAATAATTGCCCTATCTAAATCATGTGGCCTATTCGTTGCTCCCATAACAATTACTGTACACGATGGATCAGTAATCAAGCCATCCCATAGGGACATAAACTGAGCTTTCATCATAGCTGTTACTTCATGATCTTGAGAATTCCGTGCTCTCAAAAAAGAATCTATATAAATTAAATGTTTTTAAGTTATTATCAGATTGCTTGAAATAATACAGAAATTAATTAGCACAAATTTACCAATTTCATCAATGAATATAATACAGGGCTGAAGTTTGACTGCTAAAGAAAATACGGCAGCAGTGAGTTTTTGACTTTCTCCATACCACTTATCTGTTAATATACTGAGATCTAAATTTATAAAACAAGTTTTAGCTTCTTTGGCTGTTGCTTTGGCAATCATAGTTTTTCCACATCCAGGAGGTCCATGGAGTAATACACCCTAAAAAATTGTATGCGACACATTGTACACTCGACAAGTCCCATGTATTTGTATATTGCCTTCTATAGTAATTTTAATCAATCGCAATTAATCTAATTTACAAGAAAGTGTTGCCATTTCTTTTAACTTTTACTCTGCGAGGAAACGTTGTTCGATCAAACAAGTTTACGTATCCATCGATACAATATCATAACCTTTATTCATTGTATACCTTTGGAGCTTTGGTCAACTGTGAATCTTCAAATAACTCCTTCTTTTGAATGGGTAATATGACTGTTTCCTGCAGTTCTTGAATGACTTGCTCTAAGCCAGCAATATTATTCCAGGACACTGGAATATCATTTGGATCGACCAAGTGACTGGCAATCATCATTTCATAATCGGTTAATTGGTCGACGTCTAGGCTCCCATTAAGGACAATAGCATCTGTCCTAGCCAATTTGCGCAATTGTTCCTCTGCCTAAAATCATAATCGAGCGAGCTAAAGCGAGTGATTCGGAAAGCATGGCCAGAACCATCCAGTAACAGCCCTAACCATGATAATAAAAAAAAACTCATGCGAGGTTATGGTAGGAGTGACGCAACGTTGTAACGATAGCCTTTAGCTTAGATTTACCTTTTTCTTGGCTTTTCGCTTTTGCTTATTATTAGGATCCAGCTGATTAACGATCCATTTCATACTGCAGAATCCAATGGCCGTAACGAAGGATAATCTCGCTATGAGCATGAGAATATCAGAGCGCGAGAATCCCGGTCCACCGGCCGCGTTCATATTTACCTAAGATCCTCGCTGCTACTCGTTCAAACTTGCTGCTCTTGACGATTTTCTCAATTTTCAAACGATTATGCTTTCCTAACTGGCGCGTGCTCGCGCGCTAGCCTCCGTGCCTATTATTAACTATACATTTTGCGAGTGATAAATACCTCACACCTGGCTACCATCGACCCCGTCAACTCTCACTAGTCTCGCACAGTATCACTACTCTCACTGCTCTCACTCACTCGGCAGTGTAATGCAAATTCAATGATAATCGTAAATCGTAACTTAAGTGGCCGTCGCTGTACAATTGTTGTCTTCGCATGCGCAGTAGGCGCGACGGACTGGTATCGCCAGAATTCCAGTCAACCCCAAAGAAGGGCATCGTCGTTTACCTATGTTCCCTTTGTATTCGCGCCCGTCCACGCGAGTCCCCTGGAAGCCCTTACTGCGCACGCAGGGACCTAGGGCCCGGTTCAAGGGACGGTCGGGCCTCTTCCCCACTTCCTCCGGCGCTCCGCCGAGACCGCGAGTCCACGACGACCACCGTTATCAGATCGTCCGCACACCTTTTCCGATTCCTTCGACCGCCGAGTGTCGGTGCGCACTTTGTGCTCGAGCGGGACTCGCGTGTCACTGTCACCTAAGCGAGCGGCACATGCGCACGAGCAGCTCCAGGGGGCACAAAGGGCTTTGTCGGTCTCGAGGCCTCGCGCCAAGGCCTCCAGCCTCTATCGGAAGGATCGAGGCTCCGGCAGCCTCGGCAACTCACACCCCCGCGCTCTGCACGGGTAAACTCTGCCTCGGAGAACGATCGCTTCTAACGCGAGCGCGTTTCGGGAACGATGATAAGAGCTTATCGTTAGGTGCAGTTCTTTATTCCCGGGGCGTGGGTCGTTCGGACAAGACGATGCGTCACGGTTAGATCGCATGCTCAAAACTTTCTTCTTAATTATCGCCGCGATCGATGCCGTTTGTCCAGCTGCAAGCGCTTGGCTGTTTCGCGGGTAAGACGCGGAGCAAATATATACGTAAGCTGTAGATTTGATGCGCGTTGATCTCGTTGCTGAAGAAAAGGAGATCCTTGATGGGTAAACATCGGTGGACTATCGCGTCTTTCGCGTTTAAGTGTTTTATTTTGCTTCCTCGGTGGAGCTAACTGGAGTCGTACAATTTTTCGGTATTTAAGCACTCGTTAGTTCGTTAATTTTCTTCTTTTGCTACAGGGTGGGAGGCCCACGTTTAGTCGAACTCCGGAGAGGGGTTAAAAAAAAACAAGAAAAAAACTGAGTCTAAGTACAATTTGTATCCGTCGCGAGCATAGAAGGAGGAGCATGATCTTTCGCGGTTATTTTGCCGCGACTAGGCACAAATAATCATTTGTAATATTACTCAAGGTATTGTCTCATTCCTTAGAGAAACTCGACGCGGTCGATCCCACGCGAACCGTATGTTCGGAAAAATGGTCCTTTTCCCGAACATAATCTCTCTCTCTCTCTCTCTTTTCGCGTAGGCTCGACGCGCAATAAAATACGATCCGATGGTCGAACGAACGGGGACATTCAAACTCCAATAACCGTCGTATTTAAGAAAAAAGGCATTTTTTGTCAACATTCTTACGATACATAAGGGTGTGAATAATTTTCTCGTCGTGCTAATTGCTTCGGCAAAAAATAGTCACTTCCGTCTGTAATATTTTTAAATGCGGCTTCGTTTTTATCATGCATATCGGCAGGCTAGGTTATATCGTTCCACGCGGATTTTATCTTTATTGTAAAAGAGCCTTGCTCACGATTAAATCGTTTTAACGATCCATTTATATTCAAGTAATCATGTGATATTGTAAATAATTTCACGGTTGAATAATTTTATTTAATTTACGTGGTAAAGGGACAAATTTGATTGTAATTTTTAGTTTTCCATGAATATCTTTTGCTTCAACGAGAGATATATTTTGTCCATGAGGTCAATAAATTTAATTACATTAGCGATGTACTTGGATAATAAATGCTCTATCTCGGCTATTATAATAATGAATACTTTGCCCATGGCCGACTCAGTGGTAGAAGAAGGATTCATTATATTTTCTATGAATTCAATTTTCTTGCATTGTCATTTGTATGACATCTAAATCCGAATTAATTAATTTTTATAACTCATTTTGACTAAAAAACAAATTAAAATTTGATTTATACTTATGCCCAAACTTTATAATCTACAGCGAAATCTTCCTGTAGCTTAAGTTGCCTAAATCAAAAAAATTTGAAGGAAGAACAAGTGGTTTTCTATTAAAAAAATATAAAGAAGATGACTTACTGATATAATCAACGTTTTCTAAAGCATCAGCCCATCAACTACAACAAAAAAGTTCATTTCTTCTTTACAATAAATTTAGTTTTTTTATTTTCTAAAATTTTTGGTACAGTTTTATAAAATTTCTTTTCTATATAAATAGCGAAGGCTAAATAAATAATGGAGTAATAACCCTGTAGGCAATATGAGCTTAAAATCATATACGAGTAGTGTATATTTGTTTAAATTATTGCAATAACTTGAAAAATTAAATGATAACTTCAAATCTTAACAATACCTTAGTAAATATGTTATAGTAAGACTATTAAAAATAATTTTCGAAAATACCACTTTGATTTTTTGAAAATTTTTAATAAAGTCAATTTAAGCGGAACGTAGTCGAGTTTTTCCTTAAAAAAAGGTAAAAATAAAGATTTTATCTTATAAAAAATAGTAAACATAAATAGTTGGCTCATATGAATTTCATATTAAAGTTCCATTTACAGTATCAGTGAATATTACTTTCACTTTATAAAGATGTTTAAACTGTAAAGCATTAAATTGAGAAAATTCTATGATCGAATTATAAAATCTTTTATATTAAAAATAACATGTTCTATAAACAATATTAATTAGTGTTCCATATATGTTTTGAAAACTTTTAGGTTCATATTATATACTATTTTTAAAGATTTGCAAACGTTTTTGTAAACCAATAATTTATAAAATGCATATAGTAGATTCGTATTTAATATTTTTTTGAAATCGGACACACATATTTTCAAAGAGAAAAACATTTAATGAAGGTAATTTATTAATACAAGTATTAAATCTACTACTGTTAAAGTTCTGTGTTAAGTTAAGTAAACTAATAAAGCTGTATAAACTTGAGCAGGTGCATTGTTGATATAGAGCAAAGATATTATATGTAAAGATAGAGAAGTCTATTTATGAGTATCATTAGAAAACTATTGCGAATTATGGTGGTTGTTAATTTCTTACACAAAGTAAACAGCAATCGATGTGAGTTAAAAAAGTTTTTTTACAGTAAAATTGTTAATTAATGTTTATTTTTTTTACTCAATCGTCAAAACATCCTATTTTAATTTTTGTTTAAAAAGCTGGAATTTTTTTTTAATTTTAAAACGACAAGCAAAGTATTTAATTATTATGATTGAGTATAATTCATAGAGGGCTACTTACTTTTATTTTGCTTGTTTGCTGTATAGCTGCTATTTATTCATTGAATAATCAGTATTATGTACAATAATATGAAATTGAAATTTAAACGATTTTTGAATATGCTATAATGTAAGGCAAGAATTGTCAGTAAAAAATGCGTTAAGGTTAAAAAATGCTTATGAAAAATATTTGTTTTATTATAAATATTGATAAGGATAAGATTTTAATTTTGTTGAATACCCAGTTTGGTAAATATGCCCGTTCGTAAAATTAACAAGAAATGCAGAATTTTTTCTTCATTTATACAATTCCGATTTTTCTATTTTAATTAAAAGTAAGAGCGCTCTAGGTGAAACATTTCATTCAATGAAATTCTGTAATTTTCTTCTTTCTTCTATGAGTATGTTAAAAGAAGATCCTCAAAATTCTGTTCAATACATTTTGAACGAAAGTGAACATTCTGTATTAAAATAAATTCCAAAAAATACATAATATCTAAGAATAATAATTGTGTTTTTAAATTTATTCAAATAAAATAATTAAAAGAGTTTTTATCTTTACTCTTATTACTAAACATACATATATCTTTTTGTTCTTATTTGATAGGATGTGGTATTAAGCAAAATTATTGAAAATATATTTTTTATATTGGCATTCTTTTTATCACCCATGTATTTTCTCATACGCTTTATAGTTCAGGGTTTTACTTATGTAATACTTAATTATTAATCTGAGTTTCTAGATGCTCAACTCTACACTTTCAAAATCGTGAATTATTAATTGATTTAGGGGTTTGAAGATACTATTAAAATATTATATCGATTTCTTGAAAATATTTTAAATATTTTCAATTTATTCTAATTTTCGTATATTTTAATTTTATTTCTTGTACATACGGTCATATAATAACGTAAGATGAATGTATAAAAGTTTATTTATTAAAATTTTGGTGAGAGAAAAATAAAATTTACATTAGTAAACGAGTTGTAAATATTCTAGGAGTAATTTACGTTTGTAGTCCGAAATTCAATACTGATTTTCTAATGCAATCAGTTTCTTTCTCGATAAGGTTGTTACTGATAAATAAAAAATATCTTTATTTTTCTTATGATGCAAAATCGGTTAGCTATCGCTAACTCGTTTGCTAGTGACGTAGTGCATTGAAAAATGCAAATTCTTTTTCTTGGGACTGAAATTAGTTGTCATCGATTATTTTTTTTCTAAAATTAACTAATGTGTTCTTCCGAATAATAATCTATTTATGAGTATGAAACTTATCTCTTCAATTAAAATTAGTATAAAAGTTTTATATTATCGAAATATCTATAATTTTAAGGTGATATCATGGTCAGGGTACAAAATCTAGAAGTTTTTGTTCTCTGTTTTATTTCTCTGTTTTATTCGCGTAAGTTCCGCATATATACGTGTTTTATTTAGATAGTATCGTTGTTTTTTACCATATATAAATATATTGATTATTATTATGCATTTTAATTTATATATTTTTCCTTTTCCATATAGGAATGAGTAGATACACATCTACTCCATTTTTTTTCTTTATGAACTTCGATTTACCAAGACTTCATTTTATTTAGTATGATTGTTTTAGTTATTTTTCCCAAAACTTTTCTTCTATTGCTTATGTTATTTTTCTCCGCGTATTTTGTATTTGTAAGCATACTTCGCCTTTATATCAATCTCATTTTCATTATTTATTATTACAATAGATTTAATAACACTTTATCCGTTTCTCTCGTAATAAGTTTTTGAGGTGGAAATTAGCTTCTTCTCTATATTTTCCAGTTCTCTTTGACATCAATACTGACTTGGCGCTACAAATCCCTTGCCATTTTTTGAAAAAAGTATTATCATACAGTAGATATCTGACCATCTCGATGGAGTTTTTTTATAGCTCAGTGATATGCTGTAAAATCTTCTTCGTTTTCACCCTATTCAACTTTTTTTTTGTGTATTAAAGGAAGGGACGTCTCAAGAATGAAGATGTTTCTCCTTTTTTATAGACAGGAGTCGAATTCGAAATCTTGAATTTTTCACGGTTTTCTCAACTAAGCTCTTTGATAGGCATGTAGTTTTTTAGTCAAGCCATGATCGAATAATAACGCAAAGATATTTATTTGTTTTTAGAATTAAAAATTCATATTATAAAATAAGAGAATAATTAAAAATCGAACTACTGCATTTAATTTGATACTAATTTGCATGAAAGCTAATTTCGAATAAGCAAAACACTTAATTTTTCAAATATGAAAAATTTGTATATTAAGTTTGTCATTCTTATACTCACTTGCCTTACATTTTTTTTCATAATTTCATAAATATAAGAACTTCAAAATAAAAAAAAATTTTATAACTTTACAAAATTCTTTATAAAAATTCTTTTAAGTTTCTCGAGATAAATAAAAGTTATGTATTGAACAATAGTTATAAATTTGGCCATTAATTGTGTTATAAAAAAAAATTCTATCTGAAACAAATTAATTACAATTATGTACAAGAATGTTATCCAGTTTATATTTATTACACATTGACTATTAATAAGTTTAAAGTTAATTCAGACAATAGAATTAAGGACCTTCTTAAATATATCGTTTTGAATGATTTTTCAAGCTAATTATTAAAAAAATGTAAACAAATCATCAAAAATAGATAACAAGCTTATTAAAATTAAATAAGAATGAGTTGTAGAAACAATAATTGAGAGGAAATTTTCAGAATCTTGTGGAGTAAAAATGTGCTTTTAACGTTCTTGAGACAATTTCTTTTGTTTTTTTGGTGTACTGTTTTTACTTATCTTTTTTTTTAGTACGCGGAAGATTAGAAACCTTTTGTATTCATAAAACGTAATGGCGCATAATGGAGAGTAATATCTTCTTAAGGAACGCTTGAGCGCTTTCGAGCACGAAATGGTTGCCTTATTTAATCCGAGACGAGATGGCAGTGCTAAATATTTATGAAGAGTTAGCTAAGATAGATATTACGAGAAAGTAGTAAGACTATTCATTTGTATCATTATTACATGTGTGTTGGAATATTATGTAATTTATATACGATTCAAAAGTAAAGAAATATAACAGAATACACAGATGAAATATAACTTACAATTATTAAATTTAAGTCATTAATTATGTTAATTAATTTTGGATTTATTAAATTGAAGTTAATTTTTTAGATTCAAGCTTTAATGGTTATATTACTTTCCCCAGATGAAAGTATGTAATTCTTAAATATAAAGCACAAAGAAAAATGTAAGTATAAATAAGGTAGTCAAACAGTCATAAAACAAATGTTTGGAAACGTTTATTTTAATATTTTATGCGATTTTTATCAATATCGTTTTTATGTTTTATGGAAATGGAAAGCCCGTGAAATTAAAATTTTACACTCAAATATAGTATAAGTCATTTGCTTTTTAATGAAAAATAATTGTACAGTAAAACTTTTCATAAAAAAGGGAATACAATAGTGCTTAACTTGTACATCGATATATATATTTAAATATATATGTTTTAGTTGACTAATATTATTTGCAATGTATATTATATATCTTGTAAAATAAATAAATTTTGTAATATCGAAGGTCTTGCTAAAAAGAAAATTTAGAAATATACACATACACCATAATTCTTGTTCTACTATTAATTTTACTTTAAAGATAGTTTTAAGTAGACTAAAAAAAATTTTTTAAACGATTGGTATAGAAAAATTCTCTATTTTTCCGTATAAAAATAAAAATAAAAATAAAAGCATTAAATAGTGAGCAAAGTATGTATAACGCAGTTAAAATATTTAATAAGCTCATTCTCAGCAAGTACACAAGACAGCATTATTGCTTTAGAGATGTAGACTAATACTTCAGCAAATGAAATTCTTGATACTATAACTGTAAATTAAAAAATAAAATAAAATAATTTACCGCCATATCATAAAGATGCCGTAAGTAATATTAGTAAGTACTTTTAATAAAGATACATAATAAAACTGATTTATAGAGTATTATTTCTCGCATTTTTAATCTATTATTCTGTTTAAAATGGTTTTAATTATATAATTATACCATGACGTGTTTTATTAATTTTTATGTAGTTATTATTACATTAATGTCGAAATAACTTCCTTTATTGTCCTGTAAACAAACAGAAGAAAATGTCTTAAACAATTAATATGTTTGTCGATGATAAGTAGGAAGAAATGTATGAGTAAGTACCGTCGTTATATGTATGCGATATGATAGTTTGACCTATTAGTGAGTCAAAACAAGGATTTAGTATTTTATTGTTAATATATACCTGAAAATGTATAAATTCAATATATATTGATTTTTTTAACATAAATTTCTACAAGATTACTCTCAGTAAGATTTATTATACTGGAAGTAATATATTCTGTAGTAACTTAACCGTTGCATTTATTGTTCTTATGAAACAAAATATTTTTTAAGATATATGCATTATAAACTGCGGTAATATAAATTTTAGAAATATTAAACAAGCATATAAATTAAAAATTATATATTTCAATTTGAATTTGTCTTAAAAATACTAATAATCTTTTAAAAACACAAAATTGATAACATTGTTAAAGCATACTCATTGTTTTTGTATGGTAAAAATTATTTCATTTTTCGTTGAAGGAGATTCGATGAAAGGAGATCTCTGCAAAATAATCGTGTTCATTTGTTAGATTATATCACATTGATGTAATATACGCGGAAAGGAGGGTACTTTACGAAATTTCTTGGTAACAAGAGACCGTGTATATAGCTATGTAAGAGCGATGCGGGTGAACGAAGTGAAGAGAAAATAGGGAATTTATATAGAGAGAATATATTCGTACATATGCACACATGGGGTTAAAGTGGTATAAGCGAGAATGTATAATTCAAGTACAGTTGAGCGAACGGTAATTGGCGATAATAGAAGCGAATCGAGAAAGCGGCTTTTTGGAATTTCCCTGCAAATTCTAAAACTTTTCCCTTAGAAAATATAGTTCAAAATTGACTGTCTCACAATTTGTCTTTCTTTTGCTTTTTCCTATGGTCATGTCATTGTACGCAAGCTTACACGTAGGCCTTTGACTTTTGCAACGATTAATTAAGCAGTCGACCAATGCTATAATGAGTTTCAAAATACATAAATGTATATACTGGGGACTTATCCGGAGAATTAAGTGCGCTGTAAAAGCCGCTAAGACGATCTTTACTACGACGCGTTTTAAGGGATTTCGTTACATTTTGAATAACTGACTTTTGTGGAGCCTTTGTTACTTTTGCAATATTATTATTAGTTTGAGTTTGCGAGACGATTTCTAGGTAAAAAAATAATATTTACGTCATAGGGATCTATTCGAAAATTTCATTATAATATAAATCTCTACATTTATTTTGCGTTCTTCATATTTTTATGCATAGTTATTATTCATGCAGAATCAATGGTAACTTTTAATGAACATGCGTCTTACAGGCAAAATTCTCTAAAAAAAAATAATTTTAAAAATAAAAGGTTTTCAGTTTTAACATTTATAAAGATTTATATTTGCGATCCAAGTAAATTGAAAACTTAATGGAATATGTATTTAATAATTCAACAATTTTTATCAGTTATAGGATAACTCGTATTAGAAAACCAAAATCTATCTAATATAATTTTAAACTTTTGTTTTATAATTAAATTATACAAGATAAGTCAAGCTAGATTATACATTGGACCAAAATTTAATCTTAAATTCCTGCATAAATTATATATGATCTTTTAATCGCCACGGTCGAAAATTTTTAATAATCTTTTATAATTAATTATCATTTGACGTTTTGCTTCCAATTTTGATAATTTACTTTTAAAAATTAATACAGGCTATAATATAGATGTACTGATTAATCGCTTATATTTTTATAATGTTTTTAAAATATGCATCAATTGAAATTGTAATTGGTTTTTATGGATATTGGCTTTTATAAAGCATTTATGAGAGTGTACGAAAAATACGAGATACCGTGTAAAAGTGTCTTTGGCTGCAAATTGTAGAAATAATTAATGAGTTGGTTAATTTAAAAAAATACCAGATTAGATTTAACTATGCTTGCATAAAGATATCTTTTAATTGAAAAAGGGATTCCTGAGTGAAGAGGTTGGACCAGCTACGAAAGGAGATGTTGTGTCCTGCAACTGTTCTTTGAACGATAGCTCAGGAGTGTCGGGATTTTCTTAATTACACGGGGCTTAGGGCGTGGTAACGAGGGTCGGAACCAACGCATGCAAGGAACCGAACAATCTCGGTGAACTTCTCTCCACGTTGCTTTCTAGGTAAGCATCAATTGTCTTGCGTAATGTAATTAACTTGTGTCCGTTGAATTTCCCGTTATTAACATAATACCTTTGCTAGTGTCATAAATTGCTATGACGACGTTAGACGCGGACTAAAGAAATAGCAAAAGTAAGAAACCCTAATTATTATAGTTAATGTTTGTGTGAATTCATGTAATAAGGAAAATTTGATGTTTATCAGGATTTTACTGATTTTAAATTGATTAACAATATTTATATTTCGATCCTCACTAACTTCTCTGTTGAATTGAACTGTTGCTATCATTATTAATATTTTTTATTACAATTATTTTGCCAGTATAAGTATTGGTAGGGAATAGGTATATTTAAGAGTCAAATGGATTAAAATTTAGAAATAATTGAAAGATGTCAATATAAATTCCATTCATTTAAAAAAAAAAGTCTTTTATTTTCTTTATTTTTAAATGGCATAGAACAAAAAATGTAAGATAAAAGTTGTAGCTGTAACGAATAAATGTACGACGCTTGGACTAGATAAAAACACCATTTTAGTCTGTTATAAATGTAAAGAACCGACTGACATATTATTCTTGTTACATCAACATTTAATTTTTTTTTATTATTAATACTCGTTAAATTACACAATGACGTGTTTACTGGATTCGCCTTTAGGAAAGAAAGGGATAGGAATTCTTAAAAAGACTACGTTGTATTCGTATTGAAACTACATTTTATTTTTACTTGATTTTATGTTTATAAATATAAAAATTATATGAACAGAGTGGAGTAAATAGATTTATTTACAATAAATACAAATATTGCAAAAAACATTGTCTAATACGGTTACAATTATGCTGTTTGTTATTTCAATATATAAAACACTTAATTCTAATGGACGGAAAATAAACTGATGCATCATCAGTTTGCTATAAGTTACTACAATACTTCACATGGTCTTAAAAATTCAAAATTGGATTTTTTGGTTGAGAAGTAGCTTCACATTTTCAAATATACATTTTAATATTGAATTATTTACGGAGAAAAATGATCTATATTATTTTATTTATATTACCACATAATATCTTATTATAGTGTAATTATTGAAGGCATTAAATGTAGTCTACATATATGGACTAAATATTCATTAGTTTATTTAATGATAAAAACATAATCTACTTTTCGTGACTAAAGCTCGTAAATATGTTAATATTATTTATTAAATATGAATAAATTAAAATCCCTTTCAACCTGTTAAATGATTTTTGTTGAGCTTATTTGTTTTGCAAGCTAGTATGCTTAGTGTATTAAAAAACAAAATATGACATATATATATATATAAATAACATTTTTATAAAATATAAATGTTAAGTGCAAAATTATAACATTTGCTTTACAAAAAAATATATATATATATAAATTAAAATCTTTAAAGTTTATAAAAACGTTGTCTCTAAGTGATGATAAAAATAGTTAAAATAATAGAATAATCAATTGTGAAATAAAATTTGATTTTCGAGATAACCAAACTATGTATTTAATTTTCTAAAATAAAATTTAATTACATTATCATTATTTTATTAATTTATAAATATGAAAATACACTACAACTACATTTTTCGTTAAAAATAATAAATTACAATATTTTGGGCTATTTCAGATAGAAAAATTTCTTTCAATATTTATGGAAATTGAATTATTGAATTTTACGTTGAATAATTTATTGATTTTTTTCAGAAAAAGTTCTTAAATATTAAATTTAATTTATATAAGTTAGAGATTAATTTATTACACATACAACTTATAAATGACTTATTTAATATTTTACTAAAAAATGTTTTTTATCTGCAAAATAAAAATTATGTGTCATGAAATACATATAAATCATTTTAATTGTAAAATTGTTGTAAGTGATAATAAGATCATAAAGAACTTCAATACTATTGAGGATACTAAGTCATATTTCTTCTTAATGGTGTTATAAATAGCCGAGAAGATGTTACACTTTTTATGGGCAGCTTTTTATATCATAAATACAATTGTATTATACTGCAACTTAGTCTTATATAATTTCATTATAAATGCCCATATATAAAAATACAATTTGCGTATATTATTATTATATTATTGATATGTGTTTATTATTTAAGAATTGGAAATAGATGCCTTTACACGAACAACAATAGTTAAATTCAAGAGATATATCATTACCGCTAAAATCTCGTTTGGTATTTACCCGTATCCTTTAACGCCTTTTTAATAATATAAATACGTAAAATATATTATTTACAATGATATTTGTTATAAAATACTTTTAGCAATTTTTATATAGAATAATCAAAAGAATTGAATTCATTTAAAATGTGATCTTTTAAATCTTCAAAACATTGGTAAAGCAATATTTGAAGCATTTAAATTAATTTGAGTAATAATAATATCAGCAATAATAACTGTTCGTCTAACGTAATATTTTTATTGTAATTGCGAATGTATTTTCTGCGACTACGAATGATTACATCTCAAAAATATTCAAAGAAATTTTATCACATCTTTTGAAGCGAATTAAAACGTCTTGCAGCTATCCGAAAGTTTTTTCAAAGGAATAGTCAAACCAATTTTTTCGCCAGGAATGTCAACATTTTTTTCCTCGAAATAATTCAATATCTCGCCCTTTTCGACTGGAAGTAAAATACGAAGCAAGTAAATCAGTAGCCGTTGAGTAGAAAATCAATGGCGGCTGATAGCGGTATATATTATCGGTCGACAAAATGGGATTCGCCGCGCCGAATAAAGAAAGGAAGATGAAAAAAAAAAATAATATTAAAAAAAGAGAGAGAAAAAAAGATAGAAAAAGAATATAAAGGAGATGATAAAAACCGAAGTAAAAGGAAATGGGATTCATTCCTGTTGGCTCGCCGAGAGCGGTTTTCTCTTCTCTCGTCTACGTCCTTATTATTCGCTCAGGAGGGAGTAAATCGAATTATCGGAGATAGAGGGTGAGCGGGGCGAGAAGTGCGAAGGACGTCCATACAAGTCCACCGTTGAGACTCGTGGCCGAGTTGCACGAGTCCTCGGAGCAGGAGCATTCTTGCCAATAAACGCCGTTCTCGTAAACGCCCCAGTTGCAGACACCTGTGACACCTGTGCTCGCTACGGAGGCGCATCGGCGTATTACTTGCCGCCACCTTCCGTCCCCTGTGGGATCAGCAAAATTATACGATGCCCCTTAACATTGCTCCCATTGAGCGCCCGTTAATTCTTAGTCGTTCTCTATGTTTGATTCATCGTAACCACGCGCTATTATGTCTTTTTACGGCACGACTTTTTGACAACAATCTTTTGCGCACGGCGCCAAGCTCTAGCGATGGAATTTTGCGCTCTATCCGAAATTCGAGCAATTAATAAACCAAAGCTCAGGCTTTTTATAATTTTTTTTTTTTTTTTTTTTGAACGAGAAATATTCTGAATGAACCAAGTGAATCCTTTTTGGTAAAAAATATTCGCTGAGATTCGCTCGTTTATTATCCGTTAAATTTTATAACGTATTACATGACGCGTTTAATGTTGCAAGCTTGCATAAAATATCATTTTTCATCAATTTTTATTTTATTTTATTTTATTTTTGTCTAATTATAGTACATTGTTATATAATGCTGGCAACGAATTCATTTGCGCGAGTAAAAAGGTAAAATTTAAAAACGCGAATTTAATAACGTTAACGAATATTTGAAATGCTTATTTCAAGTTAAATGCTCTTTATGTAATGATATTTCGTTTTGTTTTTATAATTTCAATTTGATTATATAGTTACAAGCCATTTTCAAAGTAAAAGATCCTTACGTAATATCATTTAAATTAAACAATTTAAATCTGTTTATAAAGCATTTGCTTTTTCCTCCAAAAGTGCAAAAATATTATATTTGTATTTATGTAAAAAAATTTACAATATTGTTTTGATAAAGTTAACCTTAAAAGTGAAACAATAAAAGTTAAGCTGCACATTTATTAATTAGAGGACAACGTTTACCGAGTGTCAGGCTTCCACAGCAAAAATGAGCAGTTGAAATTTTAGACTCGTAATTATTGTACTGACTAAATTGAATAATAAAAAATAAAATAAATATTGGGTCAGGCACTAATTTTAAAAAATTTAACCAACTCAATTATTCATATAAATGCTTTTAAGTTGGTAATAAAAATTACATAAAATAGAGCAGTAAATTAAAAGCCTCAATTAAATGTCTCAATCAAAAGCTTATTAAGTTAGTTATGCGTGCGTTAAAGAAAGTTGAACTGTTACAGCAGAGACACGTTAAAGAAATGTGATAATATTCTCGAATTATTTATTTTCGAATTCCGACACGTTGTTTCACGTACACTATGTATCCTTTATAATAAACAATTAGAGGCGATGCGCGCGCGTGTGGGTGTTTTTTGTCCGTGTATATATACATATACATGTATGTATGCATGTGTTGCGTTAAGAGGTTAGGGGAGCCAGGAAGGCTCTGCGCTCGATGTGAAATCGGAGCATCGGAAATGTCAAGGCTCGCAAGATTTTCGAGGGGCGGTGGGGGCGAAGTCAGGAGAGGAGCCAGGGCTCGCTGGTACTCACAGATGAATCCGCGAGGACTCTGCTGGGTGATCTTGACGCAAAAGGTCCCGGGCATTTTCGACTCGTCGCTGTTGCACTCGACCGGGATGTTGCGCTCCTTGTTGAATCTCTCGTAGGCGCCGCAGTTGTCCTCGCCGTCGGGATCGGTATCGCTGCTGCACTGGTAGCACTTGATGCCGTGGCTGCCTGAAACAGTGAGGGGACCTTGAGCGCGGGCAGGACGGAGACGCGGGCGCGGCCTCGGACCGTCGCTCGAGCTCGGGCTGGCGTCATGGCGTCGACTCTCGGCCCAGCGGTAGAGGAGGAGCCGCCTCTGGGTCTAACCTATTGCGAGCGAGGCCAGCAGTAGAAGGCCGAGGGCCAGGGCGGGGCGGTGCGTCGGCATCCTCGGTGGGCTCCTTCCGCGGTTACCAGCTTGCGACTCGGAAGCCTGCCGATAGTCTCCACTGTCCGTGGCCGCTGAGCGACTCCGATTTTCTGGGTGTGTTCCCTACCGCAGACTATGGGGCCCTCTTATGCTCGCACGTGGAAGCGCCCGAGACTACCTGTTCGATCTTACGTTTCGTTCGTTCCGGCCTCTCTCGCTCACCTTCCTCGGTTGGCGGGGGGCGGGGGGTGGCGGCACACTCGGTCTTGGCTGCTCGATCGGCCGAGTCTCGCGACTCGAGAGTGTCGACTCGTTTTTTCCCCGACATCTCCTCCTCGGATCTCGCTGATGACTCTTCGAGGCTGTGCTGGTCATACGAATGCCCCGCTGGTTGGGCCCGAGGGGAGGAGGGAGGGACCACGCCTCTCTCGCCACAACAATTGATTATTGAAGATAATTTTAAATGGAACGAGCTAATGGTACTTGTTGAGCTGCGCCCAGTGAGCTTTTAATAATTGCGCGCTCGCTTCGATAAAGCTGTTCGAAGCATTTTGATACAGATAATACATTTATTCATATAAATGGGCGGTCGGAAAGATCGGATAATGATATTGTCCCATATTATTTATATCGAGATGGCTTATTGATTTTTACATTGCACCTATAACGGACTAAAATTCTCGTATTAAATTTGTTATTTCGTTATAATTGAAGCTGGACTTTCAAAGGCTTACTGAAAAATGTAGAAAAGGATAAAATTCATTCGATTCCATTCAACCACTTCACGTACTTATAAACGAATCCATTTATGTCTATTTTTAAATATATCTTTTAGTTCTACATTTATGGATTAAGAAGGGATTGAAGATCCTTCTTTCGTTTCGAATTTTAATTTACACGTTCCATGTTAAGTTACTATTGTTATATTATGTAACTTTTGGTTTTCTAAAGATTTCTGTGACCTGTTCGAACAATCATGAAATTAACATTATTTATTTTATAAATTCCATTTTATGATTTTTCTACATTTGTGAAATAATTTATAAATGCCCTTTAGGAGGGAAGACTTTACAAAATGGATTTTCCGTATTATGTTACTGTATATTACAACATAAAATAAAAGTGGCTAAAATTTGGAAAATTTGTTATCATAATTTATTCAAATACTAAGGAATTCCATTATAAAAAAAGTCTGTGGTAAGGGTGAAATAAAGCTTAACTGTAAAATGAAACTCGATAAGAAATTTATTATTTAAATTGGACGTAAATGAGAAAGTTAAACGCAGATATAACATGTACGAAGTAGAAAATAAATATATTTTAAAATGTGTGCGTTCCTTTTGGAAAATGCTAATTTGCGCGTATTTAATAACTCAACTATACTAGAGGCGGATTTAAATAACAGCTCTAACGCAGCTTTTACATTTTTTATAATTTCTGTTTTAATTTAAAAATAATTCAAATATTTTACTGTTCTATAATCGCAATCATTTACTAACAAAAGAATTTTTCCTTCAATAAATCATGATATAAATGAATATTTGATTGCATGTTTCGGCTGTATCATATGTTAATTTTCAACTGTGTTCTTCTTTTATTATAAATAATTAGTTTATAAACTAAAAAGAGTGGTTACAAGATATATTTTATGTGAACACTAGATAGGCAGGCAGTCACAGGGACTTCTAATTCCTAATAGAAATTCCTTATTTTTTAATGTTAGAATAAGATTTTTTACATTATTATTAATCATTATATAATTTATAAAATAAATACAACATAGACATTTTAACATATTTTTATTACAATTTAGCACGCCTGTATTCCTTATACACGTAAAACATATGCGATCGAGAAAAAAGCCTACACCAATTTAAAAAAAAAGTCCTTTTTTATTAATAATTTTAATTTACGCTTGTGAAACGTTTTTTATAAGATATGTTGATCTCTACACTTTTTTGGTAATTAATGATAGGTGCATAAAACATATCCATGAAAAGCAAATACGTAAAAAATTCGTTTGGTTCATTTTATTTTACAAATAAACACAGAACCCTGACAAAATAAAAACACCTTAAAATCCACGTAAAAACAGTTAGTTAATATATTTATTCTTTTATCTTAGTTTTGAGGTATTCAGATATTAATAACAAATTCTAGCTTGGTGAATTTGGCTAAGAATAAAAAATTTTAATTAATTAAAGTTTGCGTATGTCTAGCCTACGAAGAGAGAACATTTTTTAAATATTATCAAACGAAGAATATAATTGCTAAAATTCTATTGTAAAAAAAAGTTTTTACTCTAGTATTAAACCAATTTTGTTATACATTTCTATAAAAAAGTAGAGTATTATACTAAAATATTTATGTACAGTAATTAGTACTGGCGCTGCGATGAAATAGGATTGTAGATTGTGTTTAATATTGTCTTCTTTTTCATTGGTTCATGATATTCTAAATTTCGGTGTAGTAAAACTAACAATGGAGCAGTAAATTGCAAAAAATATGGAAAGACCGGAATTTTGTATAAAATTTTTTAATATAATAATTAGTAATAATATAAAAGTTGTGAATTTAAAATAAATTGGAAAGGCGGAATATTTTCTGAGTATGTTTTGAAAGCTTTTTTGCCAATTTGCGTATGTATATATCTAAAGAATGAGCTATGCACATTTTTTTTAGAAGTCCTTTTAACAGTCATTTCTTATTGGCTCATTAAAAAACTATTTTATTTGTACATTGATTAATTAATTAATAGTATATTTTTATGTTGTTAAATTATTTGTATTATTTAACTGTTAAAAAATTTATATTTTTGTTTTAATTTGTTGGTATAAAGGAAAACGTAAAATTTCCTCACGCTTTTTAGGGTTTTTTTTATATGATTGATGGATTATTAGATATATTATCTTCGATCATTTTGTACGAATTTTCATGCAAGTACAAAGACTTTCAGAATAGTCTTGCGTAGTATAAATTTTTAGTCAGTATATACTATGATATATTTTGTTTCATTTCAATTGATAATTATAAATCAAATTTAGTCATGATAATGAAGGAGCCAATATAAAATTTTTCCTTTCTTTACATGTACTATTGTAAATAAAAATTTTCATTATTTTTAATATACATTTTCAGAATAATGTTTTAAACATGCAAAATATTTATAAACAAATCCAAAGGAAATTTTATCTCATTTGAATATTAAAATATTAGAATCACTGTTAGCTTGATGAAAGAAAATAACGTAAATTAATTTTAATGAATAATATGAAGTGTCATTAAATTAAATGCCGAAGAAAAATCTCGCAACGAAGTTACCCCGATGAACCAATAGTAATCTCGTAATTAGAACGTCCTCCAGTCGGGTTAAAATAAAATTGTCAAATAAAAAAAAAAAAAAAAAAAAAAAAAAAAAAAATAAAAAGAAAAGGAAAAAAGGAAAAAAGAAAAAAAATAGAAGAGAAACGTTTTAACTGGAACAGTATGGAGGAAGGTGAGACATAACGAGGCTCGCCTGCCTCTCGGCAGTGATTAGTCGTCAGACCATAGTCAACTCCACCTACGTAAGCTTTAATAAATTGATGCCTTCGCACCGATGGCGTCGTTGTTCGCGTACCTGCCGTCAAGTCAATGCCGAGAATACGTTCGTTAGTGGATAAGTTGGCGTCACATTATGCGACATTATCGTAAGCTGAATCAGGAGCTCGGTATGAGCCATCTGTCTATGAGATAAGAAAGAGCCTCGTCGAGGAACGAGGGAATATAATCTGAAATAGCCATGAAAGAGAGCGAGTCGGGGATCCCGGTGCGGCCGGCCACTGGTAGAGGCCGATGCCGCCCTGGCCATCCCCAAAGTTATATTGCGAGATTGCCGTCTAAAAAGCTGACCGAAAGTAGCCGTCATTGTTGCATCGCCGAGCATTGTTCGCCCAACTACTTCGCTTAATTGCTTGTTTTTGTTCATTGCTCGGCTCCGGGGGCTTCGATGCCCGCCACTTGCATTTTATCACCTATCTCCCTATATGCGGTCTGCTCGGCCTCGAGCTCTGGCTCTCGCATTACGTCTAACCGACTTCGTCACGCTCTCCGAAATTTGATAATTCTTTAGTGTGCCTTTGTTTTATCCCGGTGCTTCCGTGGCTTATTCTCTGCCAACCAATTTCAAAGAATTAATCGATCCGGATTCTAATCAAAATACTTCAAATGAATGCCGGCAGTTGTTATTCAGGACCTACGCCGATTACGTTTTCAACTTCCTTTCAAACGCGCGCCCCTCTTTCTTAATGACACTTGCCCTTTTTTTTAAGTATGGCATTAATCTAAAAAGCACTTCCAAGCTCGCGTCGAGATTCATGGCCCAGTGATTGGACAAGCCGCTGACAGATGGCGTTACGTAGCTACTAGGCCGCGCGTATTGCGTTTGCAGGAATATTCGCAAAGGCTCCTCAAAAATTATCTTCCAACATTGTTCATCCGTATCGATCGTTCGTTATTTTAGGTTCAATATATTTCACAAAGCATAGCCATAATTAATACGTATGACTTAGGGGGTCAAAAGTCTGCCATTTATTTTTAATATGCGTACGTTGACAAATCACGACAAAGAAGATTTTTCGACCGCAAGCTAAATTTTTCTATCCAAAATAAGCATCTTGTAATCTGCTGGAAATATGATCTTCAATTTTTTAAAAAACATCTGTAAAGATTTTGTTCCACTTTAAACTACATAGTTAACAAATTTGTATCAAAAGCTTATTATTTTCTATGAGCGAGTTTGTATATTTAATTTTTTTTTTTGGAAAATTCTCTTCTATCTCTCAATTTAGCTCCAATCTCAATGTTTTACATGTTGTAAGGTATCGTTATTTTTGTACGTGCTGTCTTTTCAGCAAAGTGGAACTCAAGATCTCATCATCTCCAAATAGGGAGCTGGAAAATGACTGGGATCCTAAGAGAATTTTCGTGTTGCATATACTGATGGAATAAAATTCTAATTCAAGTAAGCGCAAAGATGCAATAACGCTTCCTGCTTATAAATATTTAGATTTACGCGAACAATTTTTAAATAAAATTTAAATTAATTTTGAATATTTAAAAACATTTTTTTTTAAATTACACCCGATTTCACGAGAGTACCTATCAATTTTTTATTTGGCAAAAATATAGGGCTCCTCGTAATATATTTATTTGAACAGAACTTTATAATTCATGAAAATCATGAACATTTTTTTCATAAAAATAATTAAAATTTGAAGGAGTATAATTCTCTATTGGTTGCATTATTTTTTTTTTTAAGTGATCTAACCGTATTTACGCTAGGCAAGACACAGAGTAATATTTTTATTGTCGAGAGAAAAATTTTGTTGAAAAGGGTAAAACTCCATATTATTAAATAAAAAAAGGGATCCACTTAAGCATATTTTATTCGCAGCTATGAGGGAACTTACGGCATTTAAAGTATAAGGCAAGAGCAACAAAAAGAAAGAAGGCAAAGGACAAAGTTGCTCCAGTCCTGCAGAAAAGAGCGGATAGGGAATACAGGAAGGTGGCAACTGTTACGAGTGCAAAAAAAAAAAAACAAAAAAGACAAAAAATGAAAAAGAAGCAAATAAAAGATGAAGAAAAGAAATAAAAAGTACGAAGGAGCCGCTCGCGAGAATGGTTGGGTGGGGGTGGGGTATTGCTGTTTGCTGCTATAAGAAGAGATACAAGTGGAACGGGTGAACTAACTGGTGGAGGTAAAATGGAAAAGGGCTCTGTCGTAGATCATAGAGCGGAGCCTTTTTGAATGATTTACGTGGCCAAGGAGAAGCTTCTGTTGCTGCTTTGCGAGGGAGTCGCACCATCTAGCGGCCTGTCACTTCGTGCGCGCCCCTTTAATTTTTCATTCGCAACGAGTTCACGAGTCGGCAGAATACACATATTGGATATTAGAAAGAGCGAACGAGCGCAGAAGGAAGGAAATATCACCTCTGCTCAATGTTTCACGAGGCGAGTCCTTTAAGCTCAGCTCGGCCAAGCAAATTTCCTTGCAGACATTTTATTTTCTGATAAGGTATTGCATCAGGATCGCGAAGTCGAGTATCTAGAGCGAGTCCGGGAGTTTGGCTCGAGCGATGAAATAACAATGACGGCATTAATAAAAGGTTCCGAATGGCGGGATGCTGCGCCATTTGTATACGTACGGTGTCTATTAAAACTTTTACGATAAAATTGATGGAGCCAACTTTTATTTCCAACGCCGCGAATGTTTCAAATTAATTAAACTACATTTGCTCTCTTCGAATGCTTGCTTTTTCATTCCCAAGATTTTTTCACTCTACTCTAATAAGATAATTAAATACGCTAATAGAGTATTATGTAAAGTTCGCGCACGATATTATGGTTTTTAGAAGATGCGTAAATGATTCAACGAGTGCTCAATGGCTTGTACCCTTACATTAAAGGAATTGTATAAAGTTTACATTGGACTAAGTTATCTAATTAAGCCACTCAATTTTATTATCAAACATTAATAAAGCTTTATCGGCTTTTACAATAAATTATATTTATCTCTGCGATTTGTATTTCTAACAAATATTGAGTATGAAGTGACATTTCCTTAAGTAGATGAATTTTAATTTCCCAATAAAAAATATGTCAAACTCATTCTTTATAATGAGTAACTGAAAATACGTAGTAAATTTTTCGACAAATAAATTTTCTATTGTAATTATAATTTTATTGTCAGTGAAAATATTAAAAGCATTCAAATATATATATTATTAAAAAGTAATCAATTAACTGAAAATATATACAATTGGTATAAATGACTTTATCTTATTATTATTATTATTATCAGTATTATTTTTTTGTATTGAATAGATTAATTAATTTCACTTCTTTTTTCCGAATTGTACAAAAAAAAAGATTGCCAAAAATTTTTTTGATAGATCACCAATGCATTGAACATGATACCATTAAGAGTGATAAAAACATCCTTACTTTTACATTGAAGTATTCAAGTTTTTATGTATCAATATTTTCATTGCAGTAGTAATATTCGAATAATTATTTGTTAACTATATTTTTTTATTGAAACTAGTGACATAAATTCGATATGTCTGCTCGTCAGTTGTGGTTTTTATGAAAATATTGTTCCAGGGGTATAGGCAGGTAATAAGTTCAGTGAGCATGAGCGTCCTTCATTTTAAATTATAGGACTTTGTGAATATTTATAAGCAAATTCCAAAAAGATTAAAATGAAAAACTTTTGTATTGTGTCTAATCAAATATTAATTTCAAGGTAGGCTTGTATGATGAGTAAAAATTCTTTTTTTTTTTTATAAAAAATGCATTAACTATAATAATTAAATGTGTAAACTATTTTTACAGGTAACAACTACATACATTATATTATGCATACGTACAAATATCATCATATACTTATTTTGAGAAGGTCATTGTAATGTTAAAAAAATAAAGTATATCCAATTATATCCATTTCAAGTTTATTTTTTAATAAAATTAAAATTGATTTATTTTAAGTTAAAATTTATAATTTTTAATTCTTTTTAAACAATTTTTTCATAGATCCAAAAGTTAAATATAGATTATCTTATTGTAATAAAATCAAGAAGTCTTATCTGAAGCTTCGTTACTTTTGTTACAAAGAATCTGCGTCTAAATGATAACTCTAATTAAAAACAAAGTAAAAATATAAGAATAATTGAATAGAAAACTGAAGAAAACATTTTATATCTAAAATTTAGAGAGAAAATTTCTCACAAATTAAAACCTTTAATGTTCGATTTAAAATATGTTAGCTACAAGTCCTTCTTTTATTTCATCACATAATTTATTTATATAGATATTGTTGATGGAGTATGTAAAATATATTAGACAATGAGATTATTATAGCTTGATGTTCTTTATTTTAGTAAATTCTACTTTATAATTTCTAAACAGTATAATTGATAGTAATAAAAAAATTTCTAACCATTTTATATAATTTTTTTTATTTTCAAGAAATCGCATATATTCTTTTTAATTGACTGTATTTTACGAAATATGTTTCAAGATTAATTTTTTTTTTGTCTTTAGCTATTTTTTTGAGAAATAAACATCGAAGATAAACGCAAATGTATCAAAATTCAGGGAGATAAAATATAGTGTCATGTAAATTTTGAACAAAAAATATAGGATGATTATAATTGACGATGTAAATTCAACTACGACGAATAGCTCCTAAAATTTTTATCTATCTCTGCAATATAGTCTTATCTAAGGAAGAATTTCTTGAAATCGTTTTTATATTCTTGTGCGTACTTTGCATCTGACGTCGACGATGTGATGTAGTCGTTAACCTCGTTTCGTGCGTGTTGGAATGGCCGTTGTGCAGAGTGATACTTTTTAGGTCGTAAGTACTTATATCTCTGTACCTTATTTATGTGTATCTGTATACGAAAGCGCTTCTATCTTTTTGTACTTTAGTGTGTTGTGAGAGTGCGAGAGAGAGAGAGAGAGAGAGAGAGAGAGAGAGAGATGGAGAGCAAAAGTAAGTTAATGTGGAAGTTAATGCAAATACTTTAGCATAATTTTTTTTAAGATAGTGCTCTTTATTATCGGTATCAATTTTTGAGAAAACTCTTAATACTCTCTTGATTTGTTTACTCGTACAATCTCAAATCAGTCAATCATCATTTCCCCTCCTCCGTTTGCATCATTCTTTCTCGTTGCGAATCAATCTCGTTAAAATTATCCCATCTTAGAAAGAGGTTCCCAAATCGCTCTTTCTTTCCATCTCCCGTATTCCATCTTCATTCTCTGCATTTGAGGCTGTCCGGCAATGCTACAAGAGATAAAGAGGTCCCATCCTGATCGGAGCAAGGCACAAATTCAATTTGCTCTTTCCACGGGTCGTCTATTCTCTATAATCGCATTTGGACTTTTCTCATACACTCCAAGACACTGTAATATCTTATTCGTTAATTAATTAAACGACGAGCAAATTTTTAATGGCGAATTTGCCACAGTGATTACGTTGCACGTCGTTGAAGGATAGAAGGCGAATAATAGGTATTGTAGCTGTCAGTGTTTTATTGCTCTTATATGAGCGCAGCAACCGCGAACTTTAAAAGGCGATAAAATGTACAGGCATTATTCCATGCCGTATAGCCTAGTGTGCGTTTGAGTTTTTGAAAATGATGAATGCTCGCTGGCGCTTGCTATATCGTAAATATATACACGTGCGGGCGTACGTGCTTTTTAAATTATAGGGTAGTGAGAGGCAGTACGAGTGAGTGAGAGAGCGAGAGGGGGAGGGATAGGGGTGGGGGGAGAGGGAACGGATGGAAATTCATTTTCCTCGGTAAAAAGGAATTTCCTTTAGTTTTCTCTAGGGGCAAGGCAGAGTTCGGGGTGCGCACTCACGTCGTTCAACTTGAAATTTCATAAAATTTGAAAAAAATTCTCTGCTTGTGGTATCGCCAGCTTGCGGCATCCCGTCACTAAGAGAGCGCGCCGAGTCAACGCCGCGGGAATTGCAAATTCTCTGACAGCTACTTCGGACACGTTATTCCAACCGACCCGGGGCTACTAGTGCATGCGCCTCGTTATCGGTGCCCCAGAATCTTCCTCTGCGCGTCCTTTTCTTCCCCGGCGAGCTCTGGTGTAAATATTCCGGTTCTTTGTCTCTGACTTTTTGTTTATTGAGCACAGGTAGGTATTCGAAATGTGGAATTATCGAAATTGCGATTGGCTGCAATTGCTGTTATACGTAAAACAATGGAATACAGTCCTGTCGTTATACGCGCGTAAATTTGATTCCATAATTAACTGTTTCGCTGCAAACATTAATCAAACAAATTAGTTTGCCTTTGATTGTCACCGTTCAGCGCTCATTTCCCATCTTTTATTTATCCATATAATAAATATAACATGTTTAAAACGCTTTATATAATGTTTTTTAGGCTTTCGTTGACATTGTATTAAAATCAAATCCATTACTACGCCTTAATACTACGCTTTTAAATTAATTAATGTATATGTGTATACACACACACACATACAAATATATTTGCTTGAATCGATCGAATTTTTTCATTGAAGATCATGGAATGTTATTCACACGACATACTATGAAACGAATACTATGAAACTTTGTTGTAATCGTTGAAAATTAATTTTTGAATATTGTAAAATTCATATATATGTGATTAATTATTGAAATTATAATTGTGTGATTCATAAGCGTAGTTAATTATTTCACCTTAGTCGGCAGTTGTTTATTGTCTTTGCACATAACTAGTTTTTTAACTAACAAATCGCTTCACACGACACTGACGCACCTTTATATAGGTTTCAGCTCTCCACCGGAAGTTCCGTATGAGTATTTAACATCATTAATAATTAATAATTTTGTTTAAGTAAAAATAGACATAATCTTTTTATTTCCGACTTATATAATAGATACGTACTTTCAAATAATTGTAAACAAACTGGTTCCAATAAAAATTTTTATTATAGGTATTTTATTTAATATTTTCCATCTTTAACCTTGTCTATTTTACTATAAGTTCATAAAAAACTGTAAAAAATCCTTTTATTTAAATTAAATATTTCAATATACTTACAATGGGATGTATTGGTAAATATTTGAAATTCCATTCATAATATAAAATATTTAACAATACGTAGTAGAATAAGTATAAAATTTCACATATGAAAGGTTATTTCTTTTTTAAAATATTTTATACCGATGTGTAAATAAGGCATCAGATCCTATTTATTAATGCTGTACACACATGCGAAGCCTTAATAAAATCGAATACTGTTGTTTAAAAAAGTTACTCAAGAGTTGTTTTTACCATTCAACTGTAATTTTTTTAATATAAATTTTATATTATTGTAGGTTTTTTATACCTGAGTTTTTATTTCATCCTATTATAACTCCGAACACATATTCTGGTAAGTATTTACTTAGAAGCACCAAGAGTTTTGAAGTTGGCTTTAGGTTTCCGTTAATCTGGAAGCAAAACTTTCTACAACTTGATAAGTTTACAAATAACTAAAGGAAATTTATAACCATGCAGAGTATCAATAAGTATAAAATTTATAATTTTTATATAAACGTTTCTTATTTTAAAAGGATGCTAATAAAACAATAAATATTTTTATGAGTTATGAACTATTTTGAAACTAACTGCTTTAATACAGTTTAAATTATTTCGTAGTAATATAATTATTGTCAAAGAACTACATTTTTTCCTATCTATTTCAGAGACAAGACTATTTTATAATTCGACGTATAATGGAACTTAAAAGAAAGTTCATTGCATATTCATGTGATGTTTTATCCTTTTTTCATAGGAACTTTTTTATCAAATCACAAAAATATTTTGTTGAAATTTGACAGTGGTTATCCCTCTTGGATAAGTTTCAGTCTCAGAAATTCCGCTATATGGGGATCACTCGTGAAGTAATGTAATTGTGGCTTAGCTGAGAAGTCGAGGTTACTAAGAAAACTGATAATTTCATTAAGATGGCGAAAAGGAAAGTCATCGAGCAATTATACGACCATTATTATAATGGAATAAAACAACTCATTCCTCGAAAATATATTTTTTTCCTCGTATGTCGCACTACCCCGAGCCTTTCGCTCCCACGGAAAATCCTATTTTGAATTTCCCCCGCTCGCTTAAAGTCGTCCCATATCACAGTCCGTACACATCCACTTTTCGGCTTAATGCAACGTGAACCGAGTGAGACGTCACGAGGCTTTATATACCATAGCAATGCGGTTCTTCTATGGTTCCGGGAGAACCGTTTCGCGTCGCGTGAGCATTCGATGAAATATTCATCGCGCCTCGAGGCTCGTCACCGTGGCTTTGTCTGTCGGAAAGTACGAGCTCTTGTACGAGCGAGATACGAATGTTCAATCTATACCACGGCATAAAAATGTAACGAACGCTTTATTGGCAATCCCTTCTGTCTTTATATGGCTTTCCTTTCCTCTACTTTCATTCTCTTTTTGAAGCATCACTTGTGTCGTTGAACCAAGTTATGCAAATGAATGTGTTCATTCCGTTCTTTTGTTTGTCGCTGATTTATATTGCCTCTTTGAGCGTGATTTTGTTGTAAAATCAATTTTTATAAACTTGCGGAGAAGGGCTTCTAAGCTTGCATCGGCAAAAAAGTCCATCTTATATTATCGTATACAATTTGTGAATGTATGATCGATATTACATTTTTTTTTACGCTTAAGATACATAGTTTTAATTGTTTTATTGAATGGTTTCCCAATCAGATATTTACCTGGAATTCTTACATAACAAACAATTTTTCATTGCTTTGTTTGATTTAAAAAGTTTTTCATACTTGAATATGGTCATTCTAAAGTAATAAAAATGAAAAGTGCATTTAAAAGGAATAATTGGTAAAGCACAAGCGAAGCTCCGTGTAAAATGTTTGCTGACCATCTATTGTTTACGTATAATACTAACGATTTAAAATGAATGTAAGCTTTGCAAGCTAATAAACAGTGCTACTTATGCATTATTAATGAATCTTAACAAAAGTTCTTAATAAGCATTTAAATGGCAAGGCAACCAGAATGATAAAAAACGAATACGCGTGCTATAAAATTAATAGACTTCGGGGGTTTTCGGAGTTGGATAAAGCACACATTGCCGGTTAAAAGCTTAGCTCGTAAGCGAGCTTGTGTTTTCACCAGCTAATTTTCAACTTAAAAATGCCCTAGGGGTGGTTATAATTTTCATTCTCCTACGTAAATAAAGCTCGTGGCCTGCATTTTTCAAGCGTACGGATTCGCCCTCGACCACTCATCCCTCCGTGGAGCGAATGGTCGAGCTTTCGCCTAAGCTTCTTCATCGTTGTCAGTAACGCCCTGTCGCCATTTCCAAGCGTCTCAAGTCCGGAGCTTAAAACTTCGCCTCATATTTCAAAGGTGCGCGCACCTAAGCCCGCGGTCCAACTTTCTTCGGCAACTCCTTTTTATGACGAGATATATCTAGGCGGACATCCGGCCCCCCCCCCCCCAGTGATGCTAATAGACCATTTCAAAGCTTCAAATTGATGCATCGCTCACGCGGATATTCTCTTCCGTGGCACTGCGGCGGGGATTCATTGGCCTCGCGGAGGAGGCGTCGGCTGTATGGAGCAAAAGGACATAATTCCGTTGCTTGATTCATCGGTCATTGATGAATAGCGCGCTTTTTTTTTTATTACGATTTCTCTTCGCATAAACGAAGATTCATGGCGTCGTATTAGATTATTCGGAACGAGCAGTGTTTTTTAGTAATGGCTTGGCGAGATCTACATCCGCAAAAATACGTACTTGTATTTTCGGAACTTTTCTGCTCAGCATTCACAAACGGATATTGATGAATGACATGTCGGGTATAAAGTTGCGTCATTCGCGTTAAGGTATAGCCTGTAATTAAAAGACAAGACTATCAAAAGCAGGATAATAAATTGTTCTTTACTGCTAGTCAAATTTTTAAATTATTAGAGATACCGAATTTTTGGTGAAATTTGTACAGCATTTAAGGCACTTTATGTTTCTCCCTATCAGTGCTTGTACAATGTAAATCTATTGTCATTAAAGTTGTAATAAAATTCTCAAAAGGTAACTTTTATTCCTTTTGTAAATATTATTTCACCTGGAATACATATAAATTTAATAATAAATTGCCCTCTTCTGTGATGATTAAAATTTATAACGAATTTTATAGCAATGTTTCCATTTGTATGAAAATAAAGCACTAATTATAGGAACTACATAACTATGAAATACGTTTTAGGAAATACTAAAGCATTTCGAGTTCAACAAGGCTTGCGTAAAATAACAATTTTTAACTTCACTTATTCGCACAAGTAAATGTACTTTTCTGTGGTTGCACACGAATGTCCATATTTACTTGTGTGCACGAGTTTTACCAAATTTCTCCTTTTAAACAGGTTAATATTTTTATAAATAAAATATTATATATATTAAAAAGATGTTTTAAAGTTTTTTTACTTTAACTTATAGAATAAATTAATACAATTTTTTTTTATTTTTAATACAAATATATAATTAACAATTTTTGAAGCAAGATTATAATATTTATAGACCGTTTATTAAATAACAAATAAATAGAAAAACTACATTTGACAGTTAAAATTACATTTTTTCTATAATATTTAATTCAATTAATAACTCCTATTAAAACGCTGTTAATTTTATAAAATAAAATAAAAAATTACTCTTCATACTCACCTATTATATTCGCTAATCTCTAAAAAGAAAATATAGTCTTTTTACTTTTCTCAACACTTTTGCATAAAGTGTACGTTAGCTTGAAAATAATGTTGGTGTTTGTATTAAAATTTCTTGAGTAAAAAGTAACATAAGTAACATCAAATATTTTAAAATGATTATAATATAAAATGTTTACGGGCTCCATATTAATAAATATTTATATTTGAATGATAATTGATTCGAAGCTGAATCAATTTCGTTACATTTCATTCTATTTTTTAAATAAATTGTTACAGCTTCAATCGATTATTATTATTGTTGTTTATTATTATTATTATGTTTTTTATGTTATTTTTTATTATTTAAATAAAATTATACTTGCAAAATTTACTTTTCGATATAATTTTATATAGTATTTATACTAATTTTATATTATTAAATACTGTTTTATATTAAAAACTTTGTATATAGAATGATCATTCAAACATAAGCAAAAAAATGGATTCTGTTTTTTATTATATAATTTAAAGTTCTTTTGAAACAAAATGTATAAATTACAAAAAAATTATAAACAAAAAGCATAAATTTTTTCATTATTATTACAAACAAATAAGTCATTCGTCTATGAATCTTTTTCATTTTTTCTTTATGAATAAATAATGGATGAATATTGATTAAAAAAATTCCTACCGAAAGTTTGCGTGACTGCCGATGATAGTATATACAAAAATTTTTAGTGGTTGTACGAAATTAACCAATTTTTTGTTGCTGCCCGCCTGCGTTGATGCGTAATCAAACATAAAGGCTGCCCGAGTAAAAGTATAGTATTTAAAACTTGTTCTTGTTATTATACGTATAAAAGCTTTGATATGATTTTTTTGATTAAAGTAAAAAATATGCATTTAAAAACTAATTTATATTTTTTTTAACTTTGATTGAAATATCTATGTTTTAGTTTGTAACTTTCTGCTCTTCAAAGGATATCGTATTTTGATTTTCAACATTTCTAATGCAATAGGCTCTCTGTACCAGGTGTTCTATAGTAATTACTAATATTTAATTACTAGTGGAAAGGAATACATATATTTTACGAATCAGAACCAGGTTGATTACTTTAAGCTCCACAGAGAAACAGTAGTTTTATCATTGGATTTGTTATTAAATGTACAAATTTTTGAAAATTTTTATTACAATTTCCAGCAATATAAAACTTTCTGACAAAAGTTTGTTTGTTTACTATATAATTATCCGCATACTGTAAGATGACCTTTTTAATCTTTGAAAACAAAGAACATAAATTAAATTAAATTTATACAGTTTCAAAAGTTAATGATGATAAGTTACAAATTCTTATGTTTAATCGAGGAACTTCACAGTACTTATTAACTTTTCAGTCATATCAATTGTTTAATACGAAATTTAATATAAAATACAAATATAGATTTTATAACCACATTTTCTTAAATTATAAAAATGTTTGAAAGAGCTTCGCGAAAATTAGTTTTTATCAATCTTGTAATAGTTTCTTGGAAACTTCCTTTATAATTCCTATAGAATAGGATTCCAATAGGGAAATAGTAATTCGCATAATTGATAATTGTCTTATCATTACTTGAACATAACTACGAAGTTAGATTATTATGGAAGTCGAGACGATATCTGTAAATAATTACGCAAACTATCTTTCGAACACACACTTAGGAGACGACTTATTTTTCATTCTCTTGATGGTTTATGAGCTCATTCAATAGCAGCATTAAAATCGAGTGTTACTTTAAGCCGTAATAACATTTGGCTACGATCAAGGTCAATATAGAAAACATACCGTTGTTGGCATTTCAATGTTAGAAATAATGAAAATGAAGTACTGCTTTATTTCGCAAAAAAATTCAGGTGATTAGCAAGAAATTTTGTTCCGTACGACCTCCGTCTGCTGCGTCGTCAATCCAGATACAGTAGACGCGAGAGCGTCTGGGTATTTACCGAGGGACAAGTCACTTGGAGGAGGTACGAGGGCATGTTATTCCCTCGTTGTCTTCATAATCAAGCGTCCCAAGGAACAGTTTGCTCGGAAGGGCTTGTATTTGTTTGCTCGCTTTCAGTATGTTACATCGTGGTCGCAAATGAAGTGCAAGCACTGACAATGGCTGTGTCCCGATGAGTACACAGCCGTCAGTAGAAGTCAAGGAAGGTATCATCAAAGCCCGGTGAATTAGCGAGCATCATTTTACTTCGGCCCTCGGAGACTTAGCTTTACGACGTTTGCTGCTTTATGCCGATGGAAAATTGCAGGGTTAAAAAGTAACGACGGAAGTGGAATAAGCCACGAATTCGACCTTGCCCTGCCAGATTCTTACAAGGCGCCTGTCGTCCTATAAGTGGCTTAATTTAAGTTAAGACTTGATGGGCTTTTGTAACAAATTGTCCGCTATGATGCTACACGACGGCAAATGACCCCGAGGTTTATGGAGATTAAGGGAATATCGTGGACACTTACTAATTCGATCTTAGCGAGGGTATTCTCGCTGTAAATGAACTGTGAGAACAGAGCCACGATAGCCCTGCACATCTCAAGTAAGTTTCAAGGCAGTCGGTTCTAAATGCAACATCGCTTGCATTAAATATATATTTCCTATCTATCAGTGCTATTCATCATTATGCATTACCTTTCGTTATCGAAGCTGCATTTTTATAGAGCGCCGCAGCCACATCGATTGAACAGAAATCTTCAACCGCGAGCTATGGACGATTATGACGCAAGTGAGTAGTGGAATAGGCGAAGAAGAGTAGAAATTTTACTGCTTGTAAAACAGCAATAAGCACAGGCTTTTCGTGTCAAGTTCTAACTTTCAGGGATTCTAGGACTTTACGATGAAAAATCTAGTGGCACCGCGTATCATATTTCAATCTTAGAAAAAAAGCTTATACGTTTTTAAATTTAGCCTACATTTTTTTCAATTAAATAATTGAAACAATTGCATTGAAATTGAACTACGGTATTTTACGCAGTATCGCCATTGTTTTCTTATTGAGTTTATATAAATGGTAACAGTTACGGGAACGGAAAAACCCATAAAATAATTCCTTTTTTGATAATGCTTGAGTAATCGAGCAATAGTAATTCGGATGCTCGTATTTGCTTAATATTCGAAAATATGAAGAATTATATCGATCGAATTTTTATATAAGTTTCTGTACCCAGTAGCTACCAAATTACATTGATTTTGCCATTGCTTCAATATGTAATAATATCGAGTCGGTTTCAAAGTAGCGCGCTTTTATCTCAAAGGGGCATTCGTTTATTTAAATAATTTATAACTGCCAAAGTACTGCTTTTGTCGAGTGCATTTTTATAAAAAAAAAAGAAAAAAAAGGCAGAAAACGACCTTCTTTACGGAGTGCTTTTGAAGCACGAGTAGGTACGCGCTTACCCAAATGCACGCAATCCGTAGATAAGGTGCGTAAAGAAGGAATAGGCGGCGGTACGTAGACGCGCAAAAGGGACGAGGTATCCAATCGGCCACGTCGAGTCGAGTTCTTGAGAAGCAGGCGAGAAGACTGCCAAGCGGAATTGCAGGGATCTTAGCGCTCTCTCTCTCTCTCTCTCTCTCTCTCTATCTCTCTCTCTCTCTCTCTTCCATTCATCGGGCTTTCGGCGCAACTTTTCTTCAGTGGAGCGAGAAGCAGGCCAAGCACTTGCCTCGTTAGCGAATCATTAGCGACTCTTCCTTGTAGAACAGCTCAAGTTCTCGAATGCCAGGTTATATAATTGCACTCAAACTTCTAGCGTCAATTTCGATGCACCGTCATAGTCGACACTTCCATTTATAAGAAGCCACTTATTTCACCTGGCCGGTATAAATGACGGCGATTTCCCCGCCGCCGTTAACTATGTTTCTACTTTTTCTTCCTTCCTCTTCCGTATGCCTATCGTGCAGGTATTGATCTTTCAAGGACTCATTTATTTATTAAGGATCACAAATTCTTTACAGTGCAATAATTTCGTACGCTTTAATTTGTTTCAAAGAAAAATTACTACTTGTTATTAATTAATTAATTTATCTTATAGGGCTCAATATTTATATTCATTCTAAACGTATCTTGCACTTAAAGGTATCTTATTTTATACGATCATTGGAGTTTTACTATTTTATAATAGCTATTAATAACCGATGTATTTGAACTTTTAGATTTATCTTGAAACGTTCAATATCTTAAGTGTGTACAATTAATTCAGAACTAATATAACAAAGTACTAAAAAACATTATTTTACGAATAGTAAGCAATTTTCTTTGTAAATAATTGTGGATTAAACTTAATAATAAAATAAGAATTTATTATATAAATTTTTTATTTATATAAGGAAAGGTAAAAAAATGGAATATTAATTCTAAAGGATAAAATTTATGCCGTGATATTTTCTCGATCACGCGTATATATTTCGTACAATTGTTAAATATATTACATGTGATGTAACCTTGTTTTCATGTAGGTGTGCTAAAATTAAGCAATTTAAAATTGCTTTGTATTAATTTACAAATTTCCAAATTATTTTCTTAAAAATAATAAAAAATTAAATTTGAAAATAGGAATAACTTTTAGCATGTGGTTTTTGCAGTATTTTCACTACCTAGTAAGACTTCATTTATTTCTAAGAAACTGTCAGTTATAAATTTACTGTGACATTATTAAGATAAATTAGGTTACGCAGGAGAAGTAGCATACACGGCTTAAAAATCTAACTGAAAATAGTACGAGTATGCTACTTTATGATCCAATTTTTCTTAGACAAGAATTACGAGAGTACAATATGGATGAAGTTATGATGTTACACTTTTCAATGTCAGAATTTTTAAAAAATTCTTTTGCTATACCTCAAAATAATGCAGCGAAATATTCAAAAAAACTAAAAGTTCTTCTTAAAACTGACAATGAAACGCTTTCAATAAAAATTCGAGACTCTCAAAGTTCAGTTGTTTCTCCCAGTCTCGCCCTCCCGGTTTACCTTAAAGCCCATCCTTTTCTACAGGTCGTATACGAAAATTGACTGCGCAACCGGAATAATGGTACTCGTTGCATTCGAAAAAAGTGTCACGTACCCTTTTCAAAAGCTTGTATAAGAAAGACGAGGCACCTGGATAGATTCGTCTATATAGCTCGCCCCTCTCAAATATCGGCACTTCCAAAAGAGAGACAAAGTTTTGGGACTGTTGTCGGTGCGTGCAAAGTTTCACAGGCTACAACAGGCTACGTATTTTCTTCATGATTGTTATTCAGTCGACCAGGTGAGGAAACTAATTTTGTGCCTCATTTGGAAAAGTTTTGATAGAATAGGTTTCCTGTGACGCATGTACATGCAAACTGACAAGCTGCAGAGGATTCTGCTTTTATACATTCCATCTAGATTAAGTTATCGTCAAAGTATGTGCCTGCGTCTTTGCAAAATTAATTCCTGTAAATTCAAAGTGCTAATAATTACATTGTTAGACCATTCTGTAATAAATTAAAAAGGTTGTAAAAATTAAAAAATAAATTAACACGAATGTCTTTACATGTGTTTACATTTAAAAGCGAGACGAAGAGAAAGAAGAGAGAGAGAGAGAGAGAGAGAGAGAGAGAGCTATTCAGACTATGAATTATCAAACATGTAAATCAGAAATTAGAAACGTTGTTTCATAAAAAAGTCAAGAAGATAATTAAAATTTACAGAGATTTCGTAAGATATTTTGTTAAGTGACTAATTATGTTTTTAATTATGATGATTAATTATAAACCTTTGGAAATAAAACGTTATTTTAAAAGGATTAATTACAATTTTTACTATTTTTTATCAATTTAATAAATATACATTTACATTAAAAAGTAATTGGTATTCGATCAGTGATTACATTAATTATAGTGTGAAAATATACTAAAAAATTAATTTAAATGCTATTTTTATCCATTATACATTGTATTGATTAGAATTTAAAACTAATGGCAATGATACTTTGTAACAGTTTCGTATAATTTATTAAAGAAAATTCAGTGATAAATATTAAAATTTTAATGTAAGGATATGTAATTAGAATTATGTTTCATATTAAAATTAATTAAATTTTTAGTGTAAGAAAGGTTTTTGATTTTAATAAATTAGGTAGTAATTAAACAAAAATTTTTTATGTATGATTTGTATAATTTTATCTATAATAAAACATTTTTTATGCATATAAACACGTATATTTATATAAATGTAAGACTAGAAAGATTAATAACATTGAAAGCCATTTTATTGAAAAATTTTCACATAGAGGCATCAATATAAGTAATTATTATCTAATATATGAGAATAAAATTAATCTAATATATCACCGAAACATAAAAATAAAAATGATCTACCATAAATGATGAAAAATTTTAATTTAAAATATTAATTTTTGCATAAATATTATCAATAGTAAAATTATAATCTTTGCTAATTGTAAAATAATAGTTTATTAATGGTAGTTCTTAAAAATAATATTTTTTAAGAAGATATTCTTCAATTACTCGTAACAATTATTATAATCATAATAATAAGTTAGAATTTATTATGCACCAAGTTAAGGTGGTAGATATCACTGGTAATGCAGTAAATTTTACTTTGTTGGGTGATAAAATTTACATGCTATCATATAGACTGAAAGATGGTTTTATGATTAAAATAGAAAAACATTAATAGAAAATAAATTATATAAATTTTTATTTACAAAAAAAAAATTTATTTTATAAAACTTAAAAATTATGAAAGGGTAATAAAATACATGTTTTTTTATTTTGTAGAATAAGCGAAGAATAAGAAACGGCTTTATATTATTTTTTTGAGTTATGTATAATTTTCACCTATACGTTTTTCAAAATGAATCTCACATTTTTCTATTTTACGGTCTATTTTCAGCAAAGCATTGGCTTGAAACAGCCATTCTTTTTATAAAATAAATCTATATTCTTATGATAAAATTTATTTTTTTAATGAATATAAGATTATAACAAATCATTAATTTTAATATAAATTTAAATGATTTACACTGAAGAAATAATAATTCTAAATTAATTAAAACGTATATATTCAGTAGTTTAATATTTTTAATTAAAAACGCTAAATTAACTTGATCCTATTGAATAATCAACATTTTTTTATATATGAAATTGCATAATTTTTGGTATTTCTTTTACTACTGTTTTTTAAAACCAGCTTTTCAATGTACATTTTGATACAAACATTAGTTTGTAAATTTTTTAAAAGTATGCTCATACTGCTTAATTTTTATTAAAAAACTTTTTCACATATATTTAATTAAATATAAAATATTAATTTAACAGAGTACAACATAAAAGTTTAATTTTATGCTAAGAAAATAATACTTTTAGTACAATTCATAATTTTATTTATAAACAAATAAATATGTATCAGTCGATGTATAAGTTACATTTTTTACAATAAGAAAAACTTCGTATCAAAGGAAATAGTGTTAAGTACAAAATCCACCGTATGCTTTATTCCTTGATCAGTTATAAGGTTAGATCTTATAAAGGTATTATTTTTAGATTAATGATAAATTCGCAATCATTGGGCTGGCGCATTTTACATACGTGATGATCGTCCCATAAGGACAAGCAGAGAAAAATAACAAAAAAAAAAAAAAAAAAAAAAAAAAATAAAGAAATGAGAACAATAGCGAGGTCAGCAATAAATTGAAGGCAAATCTTAAATCCAATGGGGATGCGAGACTAGAGAAGATTGGCATTGTCGGTGAACTTCTCTATTGCACGAAAGGTTTGAAACGGACAAGAAAGCGCAACAAAGACCTTCGAAAGAACACCATAACGCTGTCTTTCCTGCTCTCTCCCCTCCTCTGCTCCCGTTCCAGTCGAAAGATAGCGATACTGTATTCGGCAAAGTCATTGTAACAGAGTTCGCTAGTCCAGTGGATTATACGCATAGGTAGAGATAAGGTGACGAGGTCGACTACTGGAGAAATGGCCGCAAGGGGAGCCATGTGTACTCTGCAACAGCAATTCTACTTGTCGTCGTTGTCTTCCCATTCGTCCTTTTCTTCGTCCAAGGAAATCCACTCGATCTCATTCTTCCTGGATCATACAGAATTTACGATGGATAGCATCCCGCACCATGACTCTCCGAAAGGTTGTTCCTTCTAATTCTTTATCTGCTTTTGGGTTAACTTTAATCGGTCATCGATTTCAAATCTTTGCTCATTCCGGTGGAATTTCAATACTTGTGGTTTATTATCACACAAAGAGGATAGTATTTACGTTGGTTTTTCGAAATTGTCGATCTAGCGCATCGCCAATGTAAAAATGTAAAGTTTAAGAGGATTCACATACAGTTTAATATTAAATGCTTCTTTATTCATATTATTTATCGAAGGAATTCTGTAAAATGTTATTGTCACTTGATTAATATATATATATATATATATTTATATATTTATTTAAAATTTATACGAAAAATTTATGTCACAATATATTATAAGTTGTAAACAACATCACTAAGTTTTTTATTTAATAAAGTATGATACGCTTTTCTATTGGCTCGAGCTTAGTTAGTAGAATTTCTTTCACCCACCTGGAAATGGTAACGAATTACAATTCAATTTGTATTTTAAATTTGAAACGTTCCGTAGGTAAGAATAATCTGAATCATAAAGTCAATCCTTTTACAAGTTACAATTCACTTGATCATTCGATAGACTAAGTTACGTTTTCTATCAATCCTATCAAGATGTCGTCATATCTTCTAGATTGGGTTACATTTTCAGTAATGATGTTTGTTCTCGCAACCACGAACTACCAGATTTCATCGTTACTCAAACTGAAGCAGAGCACAGTTGTGCTCTAGTGTGTGCATCCAGCTGAAATTCTAGCGCACATTTCTCTTTGTGACTTTGAACACGGCACACGACTCAACTAATTACGAGTCAGCGATGTTCGTCGTCTGCGTTCTCTGTTTAGACTCCGCTGTCGTATAATACCGCCGAGCTATTTATAAGCTTATTGATGAATGTATATTTACAGTTATGGTTTATATGCATACCCTGCGTATGTGTCGTGTTAGCGCAAATACCTAAGCCTGTGAGATTTTGCCCCCACATCAACGTATTTGCGTGTATTTGCATGCTGGTGTCGAAGCGGGTGCCTTCTTACTTATTAAGCGTGTTCATATGTATGCCTATAGGGGTACGCAAGTGTATTTACTTTGTCATTTCGATAAATTGTATTGTGAAGTTAGTTCCTATTGCTATGCAGTATTTATCTATTTTTACTGTCGTATCGTTACAGAAGTCTTTTTGTTCTTGATAGATTTATCGTTGAAGCTTGATCATTCCAGTTTTTATTGTAATACCTTTCTTTCCTCAAAATTTAGTTGGAAATACTGAATAACGATTTACGTTATTTAATTCTTTGACTACAATAAATAAAGGTTTTAAGGACTCGCAATGAATTTTAAGATTTACGTACACGATTATTGATATGTCTGATATATTTACATTTTGTCAGGCATATTTCAATTCCATTTCAATTTAGTAGAATGAAATGATTTTTTTACAAAATATTATTTTTAAGTAGAAATATGTAATTATTTACAAAATATATGAGTATGACAACAATTGAGATTTTACAAGAGAAAAATTTTCTAAAGTAGTGGAATTTTTTATTTATATATACGGAACAATAATCTATTAATAAAATAACATGTTGGTATTAACATTTTCATAAAATCGATTTTATTACCCAAGAAATATTACAAAAAATATATTACTTTAAAAAAATTTAGTGTGCGATAAAAACTTTTTACTCATAAGCTTAATATATAAGGTTTGGCAAATAAAAAAAAAATCAACAAAAAGATCAGTTTTTTAAATAGGATTTCATGCATCTCGTAAAATACAAAGCAAAGAGTGTAAAAAGTTAATATTCAAAAATTTATCACATCGATTAATTTTATCCATAAAATCTGGTTTAAATGTAAAAATAATAATTTAAAAACAACTAATAAAGTAATAGATTACTTATTATCAAACAGATATTAGGTTTAATTGGAATTTTTTGAAATTCAAAGGAAGATGAGAATGTTAAAAAGTATAGCTTTAGCGTATGACACTGCTTTAATGCTTACTTAAACTCCTAAGCTTTTATATAGTATTATTATACCGAGGTGAGTACTTAAAAGTAGTATAGCGAGTCCAAAACAGACAAGTGTCTCGTAATACATTTGCAGACCAGGAGTTTAACTTCTTCAAAGTAGTTCAACGTAAAACTGTCATGCAAATTCATCTTCGGTACTAGTAGTTTCACGGTTAATTTTTTTAGATTTACTCTACTAATTTCCATAGAGAGAGCTTCTTGCAAATGCTTTTTGCAAATGCTAAGCGAATTATTGTTCATTCAATTTTTGAAAAGTAGTGGTTATTACAGTAAACTACTTTACTACCTCGCTAGTTTTTTTTTCACTTTCTTTTTCAATGTAATTTTTTATTATACTTACCAATACAAAATTTAGTTAAAATTAGAAATTCGACATTTTTTACAGAACTGCGCAAATGCATGCGTTTTTTCCATCCATTTGTTGATGGATTGTTGATCGAGATGGGTATATTTAACAGTTTTTTTATAATCATATTAAATTTAATGTAAAATAAATTGCTAAGGTTATTTGAAGTTAAGTTTAATAATTAGAGTCCAATTGTAGATAATGCATCTACTTATAGAAGAACTCGTTGAATATTTAATTTTCTATTTAGCATTTTATACTGTGTATAATAAGCTTTTGATAATAGATCGTACACAATTATACAATGGTATTTGAATTTCTTCGAATTAAAAACTTGTAAATTATCTTAAATTTTCATGAGTAAGTGTCTATCATTTTAATTATGATAAAAATGTTGGTATTATAGTTAGAAGTGTCAGTTGAAATAGTTGGATAGTTTTAATGGATATTAGATAAAAACCTACTTAATTTTGCTTCGTATAGTGTAAGATAGTACTGAAAACTGTACTCTTATTTTTTATTAACAAATACATTTTTCCGTTTTTTTTCGACTTATTCTATACCAAGTGGAGCTGTATCTTACCATTAAAAAATGAGAATTATTAAAAAATTATGTGAAAAAATACGAAAAATTAATATTTTCATTGTGTATATGAGCTGCAAATTGGAATTATTAATTTATTTTTTACTCATAGATAAATTTCATTGCGAAGCTCCGTAACATGCTAGAGTATTAAGTTTATAAATAAAACTAACACAGTTATTACCATAAGTTATCTTTATTACTATTCACTGATTTAATGAAATATTTATGCTTACATATGACTTTATGAATTTCAATCAAAACAATAGGTTGCAATATTTTAAAGAGTTATATGCAATGTGAAAATATTACGTACTCTTAATTTTTATGTACCTATCTTATCATTTCTCAATTATCTATGTAATCAGAATGATAATGTCGTAATGGTTACCAGTAACCGAAATCAAACTGATCTTTTAATCGATTTTTTACTTTTTCACAAACTATACTTCTATATACACTATAACTGGTTGTATATGTATACAACGTATAACAACCTTCATGTAAAGTTTGTTCATAGTTTTTTGTAAATTTTAGCATTTGAAGTTAATAATATTTAGTTTTATTTAATATTCTTCAATATATTAAACTTAATCCCAAGTTTTACTATTGACGTTGGTCCAGTTTTAATTTTATTTAAAAGAGTATTGCATATTTGTATTGCATAAATATTAACTGCAATTTTATAATATTGTAAAGTATTTTCTCTTTTAAAGTTTTTCTGTAGATCAATTTTTTCATTTTTAGATAGTAATTTAATTTTAATAAAGTTTATATTATATAAATTATATATTTAATCGTTTATTTATTTGTTTGAACTTGTGTATTTTTGCTGAAGTTTTTCCCTTGATTATCAGAAAAACCATTGTATATATAAATAAAAAAATGCAATTATTTATTTATCATCCATTTTATGATTAAGCGATATAAAATATTTTTGTAGATATAATTGTAAACTTTATCATTACTAGTATATTGATAAGAAAAAACATTTCCATTTGCAGCAAATAATAATGTTTTTTTTATTTATCATTATTACATTTATCTAAAATTATACAAGGATTTCTATAAAGTTATCTATATTTCATATCATATCTATATTTCATAATTCTATCAGTTTCATTTTAATATTTTGCCATTTTAATTATGTAAAAATCTGCTGTAAAAATATTATGTAATTTGATAGTAATTTTTTTAATTGGAAAAATCTTTGAACAAATACAATAATTTTTGTGATGTAATTATTTTCTAACAACGGTAACTGGAGATTAAAATGTCAACTCAATTTATTTCAAATTATATACATACATATATGAATTACACATATTGTACTTATAATTAAATTTAATGCTATGTATTATATCGAAATGCATGAAAATTTTAGTATTAAGAAATTAATGAAATTGAGAGTATTATTTTATACTGTAAATTTACTCAATACTCATGAAATTTAGAAGCTTTAGCACTGTAGCGATTTACGGGGTTATGCATATATTTGATAGAATACTAAAATAAAATTTGATAAAAATTGCCTGTATGCTCGGTATTTTGAAGAAGCCTGAATTTTTTATACTTGCTAGAATCTTTAGATACTTATACAAGATTTTGTTTGAAATAGTCGATTAATGTTAGTAAAATTATCGAATAAAATTTATGGTAATAACTGTATTAATTTTTTTACAATATTTTTTTTAATTCCTTAAATTTGGAATATATTTTCGATCAGATTAAAATTTTTTGTAATGAAATTGCTTTTCAAAATATATAAATCCATATGAATAAAATTAAAATAAGATCAACCGTATGTATCATCAAGCGTTCATACATCTAAATATACAAACATTTATTGCCAACCTATTATAGCTTAGTAACCGATATAGTATCTTCTAATGTTAAAAGTCACTCCACACAATATATTACATAGTATACAAAAAATATCTTACGTTTAACTTCCGCAATTTCTAGAGTTTTCAAGCTACGCAAACTTCTATGCTTCGTACACTCTGTCATGATTTAAACTTTCTATTGAAGAATTATGTGGTCTCTGCTGCTCCACATCACAATCTCTTTTTCACTCCCTTTCACGTCTTTAAAGGAGAAGAGGTCGTAAAGGCACCTATAAACGAGCGACACACAAATAGAATTTTGTGGTTCGAGGTGTTTTCAAAACTTAACGTCATCAGTTTGCTTCGAAAATCGGACATTTCGTTTAATATTTGCGGCATTTCCAGCAGTTATCAGTACTTAAGATTTGAATAAAACTACCACTTGCATACTTAGCATATACAAATTTGAAAATATGAAATCGCCAGTTTTGCCCACCCATTTTTTACATCTAACCTTTATCAAGAAAAATGATGCATTTATTTATTTGAAAAATATACTAAATTTTAGATTACTCATTCTCTGTTTTTTTTCGACCAATCGACCAATGCTGCTTGTGCTAGAAAATTAGATTCATTTTCTAATTTGCAACTTCACACTTGGATATATGCTATTTGCTCTCTAAATCTGACTATACGACCTCTCAACACCTCTATCTTTTTCTTTTTCATTATACTCTATCTCTCATGTTCTCTCTTTCTCTCTCTCTCTCTCTCTCTCTCTCTCTCTCTCTCTCTTTTACTACACTAGATGCAGTGTATGTAAAGCTTGTGTGCGATGCGAATTCAGAATTTTGTAATTTCAACTCTTGGAAAATTACAAATTCTTTTTTTTATGCTTTATAAACTTATAAATTCTTTTATACGCAATATTAGTTTCTTATATGTTTGTTGTTATTTTCATCGGACTGTGTTATATAATTAAAATCTAACGGGGACGTGCAAAACATGTTTTTCCACAGCAGATTCTAATTTAAATTTTATTGCAGCAGCAAAAGCTTTTTATAAAAATCGATTTACAAATGAATTTTCCTCTATACTAGCTTCTCAATATTCAATAAATGATCTGAAGTAACTTTTTCATGTAATTTTACTTTAATAAGACGAAAATTTTTGGTTATGATTTTTACAGAATTTTCTATTAAATATTTTACTTATAATGAATTAACCGAAACAAAATAATTTAAAAGATTTGTGAAAACCAATTTTTGTAAAAAAATGAATATCAATATTGACAATATTATCGGGAATATGTTTTTATCTATAATATTGGACAAAATAAAAAATTCTCACTTAAATTATGTAAAACATTTGTTTCTTGTTTAGTGATTATAAACGTGAAAAATATTCATTGGTATAAAAGAATACGAAACTTTCATTTCCTATTTTATAGGATTTTCGTATGTCAAAGTATTAAAAAATTGAATTTAATTAAAATACAAAATTTAATTTTAAAGTATTTAAAGTAAATAAAAGCTGCACGTATTTATTTATATCTTTCACAAATTTAATTAATAACATCTTATGATATATAATTGCTATAATTATTATTTATCCATCAATATAATATTATTTTGATTATGATTTTTTCATTTTTTTCATTTTTATTGTTCCCGTAAATACTATTATAAGTTGAAACTTGACAATTTGTATATGCTTGTAAAACATATTACCATGGATAAATAACCACAATAATTTAATTTACAGTAATTATGCATTTAGTCATTTATATATTTGTTTAAACTTGAGTATTTTAATTTCGTGAAACTGTATCATGTTTTGTAAATGAAGTTAGAAGAACTAATTATAGAATTAATTATTAATAAACTAATTATACTAATTATTAATAATAATAATAATAATTAATAATAAACTAATTATAGAACTAATTATTTTATTATACTTTGTTTTTTATGTGTATACTTGTATTGATAATAATATTTGAGGGATACTTTGATTATCCAGTTTCATTGCAAAATTCTAATTTTGAGCTTTGTACTCAAGTTTCATCATGGACTTAGACAAATTTAGGAAAGACAGTAGATTAAATCTGCAATGAGCATGTGAAAACATAAAGTAAATAATAGAGAGCAGGGAGATTAATAGGCAGATAGAAAGAAAGAGAGCTGTTCTCGCGGAGGACGTATGCATGTGGCGGCTCCAGTGCTGGTGTGTGAGAGGGATGGGGATAGAAAAAGAGCGCTAGAGAAGAAAATTTCATATCGTGATAAGAAGCGCAAAGGGGATACGTATTCTTTATTCCGGTCTTATTTTGTTCTTCTATCCAGTTTCGCAAGCTTTCATTTGAGAGATGTTTTTTTACCATTTCGTTTTACGAATATATTATCAGACCTTTTGAATAGATTAAAAAATTGCGCTCTCAAGTTCTTTATAAATCAATAAGATTCTCTGCAGTCAGTCAATCTGAAAAAATTACGCATGTGGAATTTTTTTATGCATTATATCTCACACGATAGCGATAGTCAACTCGATCGATTAATAATATTATTTTAAATAATTCAAAAAACAATAATCAAATTATTTAAATATTTTTCAAACTATTATCTTAAAAAAATCCTATCCTTAGGGGTTGAATTGAATGAATGAAAAAAATGCTTTAAAAGATGTACTAACGCAGAAGCTTTAAAAATCCAGCTAAGGTAGAAAAAAAATTTTGCAAGTGGATCCATGATAGTACGATAGTAATAGTATTATTATCTACAGTGCGATGATTAAGATTCAGAGCAACGGTGAAAAAAAACGTCGTAAAAGTAAAAGTGCCGTGCTATAAATATATAAATATATATATATATATATATATATATATATTATAGCATAAGACTCTGTACATTACATGCGTAGACAGGCAATATTATTTTATGGGTTCCAAAGATCATCAAAGTACTTACTCGTCTGTGACACACGAAACGAGGTGAGAAAAAGGAAATGTTCGCTGCGCCCAGGGAGATACATTTTTCTTAGTGTCGCGTGCCGGATGCGCGAGTCGATGCTCCTCTACTGGCTTTACGAGGTCGTATCTTTTTTTTTAGCTATTTACAATTTCGGAAGCACATCTCGCCTGTTAAATTTACGCGACTGACCAGGAGTTGGGCTCGACTGATCAATAAAGTCGCGACGTGTCCCGTGACGTGCAATTCGAAGAGGCGCCGCGGTTTTAGAACGGGGGTCGATTTCAACCCTGCCAACATCTACCAGTCATAAGCGTTATTTCCTATTATTTAAATGGGCACTTTTTGGACGGCATTCCGTCGCTCGAACTTTCAATTTCATCTTGCTCTCGAGGTGAAAGGAACTTGCGTACGCAGAACTTTCCACGGCTCAAGTGTCCAGAAGTAATACGCTTAGAAGCAAAAAGCAAGTTGTCGGTAGCTCTCTAATTAAATTCTTCGCGCGAATAATTTCAAAAAGTCTACTCCTCAACGCCCTCCCGTGCTCCGTCGGCTTCTCCTTTCCCTTTCTTCCTCTCGGCAACTAACGGCTTTCCCGAGGATGATCCACACTCGCGCTTCTTCGCTCGCGACGTGACGCTCCGCCGACTTTCAAATCTCCTTGTCAGTTTACAGGGCGAGATGGAAAATATTGACGCTACGGTATTCTCGGCCCCCATTGATTCGCACCCTCATGGGCTCAGCAAAGGTGAACGAGATCATTTTCAAATTACTATCGATCTTTCGGACTATGATGGCAGTGAATCAGATTCGCTGTTCTGTAAAATTAAGCTGCAATGTTTTTCTCTTTTCCATGGTTTTAAAAGCGAACGAGCCTTTAAGTTTTATATTTATGAATTGATTTGTGTAGTTGAAATAAGCTGATTCCTTAATGATCTGAAACAATATATGCATGATCGTACGTCTCTGTAGATTTATGCTTTATCGATGCTCGATTTAGTATATTACATAGTAGTCAATACAGTTTGAGAAAAAGGAGCAAAAGCGCGTATTAAATATACTGAAAAAGAAAAGACGTTTAGTGGGTTAAAAGGTTTAGTGCTGTCGTTCTGAATTTATAATAAGTATTAAATAAGTTTGTACGCTATTATGTTTTCTTTGTGGATTTAAAAGAAAAGAGTTCTTCATGAATTCATTTTAGTATTTTACAGGTTAAATCGGAATAATATTCCTATTTTGATTTTATTTTCAATAATGCGTACAACAATATTTTAATATATTTATGAATGTGAACATGAACAGGACTACGAATGTTAGATATATTGTACATTAAAAAAAATAATCTTCATTATCACGTCCAATGATTAATAATTCAAAGGTATTCGTTATATTGCTAAGTAATTTGATCGTAAATCATAATTAATGAAAATTTTTTTGTGTCTTCAAATTTATAAGAACAAATTGAGAAGGCGAATCCTTGAAACTAGTCACAATTACGAAATTTTCTTTCATATTAGTTTATTGTTTAATGAACGCAAGATCGAACGTACACACCGATTTTATTCTCTAAATACTACATTCAGGCGGATTTTAGGAAGTAACGTATACGTATTTTATAAAGTTTGTTTTTTCGTGTCAAGCTCGTACAAAGTACGTAGAAGAATTCAACAATGGAATGTACTTTTTATAAATTCTGACAGTGACATGAAATAAAGCAGTTACAAGCGAGGCTGCAATAACGTCCTTTTATACAGAAGCAATAAAAGTTGTAGGGCTGTAAGGGAAGGCCACTTAAGAAAAACAAGAAACACCTTCTCGACGAATCGAAGTTGAAACATCGAATAATGAAATTTCATTTCTCCTCGGTAAATGGCACTTCTTTATTTTAGCCGTGACATCTTCATCAATCAAAGCATCCTGTGTTCTCTTTGGCAGATGAGATAAAACACCTTTGTCCCCGGGAAGACAAAAAGCGACGACGAATATCTCCTGCAGAGTATCGATTCCCCGTAGCGAGCTCCCTTCTTTTTTCGGCTCGCGTCCGAGCTCCGCTAATCGAACGCAGTCTGTGTAGTTCTGCGCGCTAATCATTCATTACTAAAAAGCTCCTCGTGGGTGTTGATAGTTTTCGGTTAATTTAGCGCCGGTCGGGATCGTTCATCACCGCGTTCTCTTGGGATGTAAAAGTGGCGTCGGCGGAGGCGGTGGCAGCAACTACAAGACAAATTGCCGTCGTCCCACCCCCGGGCGTCTTGTATCTTCGCTATTCGCAAACCTCTAGATTACCTCCTTGGCCTTTCGTGTGCTCCTCTGTTTACGTGCGCTGCTTACTCGCGATTGCGAGATCTATACATTACCTGCGCCATTGTTTAACTTCCGTATGCACCGATGGGTTGCTTATTCGGAAATGGAGGCTGGAGGCTTGGGATTCGGAGATTTATTGCAATTTTCAACCTAATGCTGAATTAGTGGTGTGGACGCCTGAGAATTTTATTATAGGAGCTATCTGTTAAGAGTGAATAACTCGCTCTTCATTCTTGTTTCTCGAGCGTTTGTCTTTTTAATAAGAACCTCCGATCTTTCGAACTTCGGTCTTAATTTAAAAAGCAATCGCCCTCCTATTAGTGCAATGAACAAACACGGCTATCGACGTAGCATGAACGTGTTACGGCCCCCCCCTCATTCCTACTTGGCTCTCGCGTCTTTTTTTTGCATTTCAATTGCAACATTATCTTCTTTATTTTTTATCAATGCATTTGAACTGTCTGTAAAATATTAAAAGGTAAATTATTATGGAGAATATTCGGGAATCCACTTCAGTTAGGAGTTTTAAATTAGCTAAATTAAGATGTGAATTTGCTCAAACATTTCATTTCAAAATCCATATTTTTTTAAATTTAAGGAATTATGACTTCGTTATCAATCAGTTGTTGACTACTTTTTTATAGTATAAATTTAATTTATAAAGTAAGTATTACTATATAACAACTATCTCAATTGGATTAAAATTTTAATCTTGTTTAAGCAAATTTTACGAGCATTTAAAAATGTTGCTCTAAAATGATATTAGGTATCATTTGATAAGTTATTTTCGCGATATGTGTTGGGGCGATTTTGGTTTAGTTAAGGGTCGGGAAAGGCCTGAGTTGATATGGAATAAATAAAGACGTAATTTAAGGCTAACCAACAACAAATAATTATAGTTAATTTATCCCTAATGCCTAGTGGCATAGATAACCCCTATTCTAGAACGCGCCTTAGCTCCCAGGGCCGCGATCCGCGTAGCGGTGCCCCGTAAAGCCGACCTGTGGCCGCGAGTGAGGAGGGGTTCCGGGAGCGAGGGCACATGTCCTGCTTCCCGGATCCTCCGAAGACGAGACGGCCACCCCCCCTCGAGGCGCCAGCTGGTTTGCCAAGTGCAATTGCACTTCGCATACTTTTTACCATTTCCCCTTCCTAGTCGCGGGTCCGTACTTTTCCTAACCCCGAAAGAATTGGTCCCGAACAATATGTGTGATTTTCGGAAAATAATCGGGAAATATAAGTCAATTTTTAATAAAATATATTTGAAAGAAAAGGAGGAACTCGTAAGACGTAAGCAACAACTTTTTTTAATCTTTATCTCGAACTCATAATAGAACCCAGTAAAAGAAAATTATTTGCAAATAGACTCTATTTTTAGAAATCATAATGTTTTGCTTTTGTTGATTGTTAATACTAGATATTTATAAGAAAGAACGACTAAAATCATGATAAACTGCATATGCTGCTGCGCAAGAACATAATTTCTATACGTTCTGTAATTTTTTTCTTACTTGATAGGACTATTCTTGAAGCTACAAAAGCTTTGTAAGTTTTAATATTTGATGACAAGATGCAGCAGAACGAAGTTTGAGGCGAGAAATGTATTTGACATCAAAGCACGCCTTAAACATTTCAGTCTGACCCAATTCAGTTGAAAATTCTTGAAGGTTCTAGTAACGCTAAGCATTCATATTCTTAGATCCTCTAAAAGCAATTTATTTCGCAAAAATTGTATTGAACTTTGTCATAAATAGGCAGCATTTTGAAATTCTCTCTTATTTTTTTAAAAATGCACGTGATCGGCTGTAACATAAAGGAAAATGCGTTTGATTTTTGTCAGAAGATGATAAAACCTTAAAAAAATTTATTAATATTTGGATCAAAAACGTTTGCATGTGACAGAATTTGGTAAGTTTAATGTCTTGATAATCATCTTGAGTACTCTTTATCAAATTTTTGAATTTATTAAAATTCATTATGAGACTGAAATTATATTACTCTTTGTGTTATGTTAAAAAATATTCTAATGAATTATACATTTTATTTTGTAAATAAATATTTTTTTAGTAAAATTCAATTTTTATAAAGTTGAAATTAATGCATAAAATTAGGAGAAAACAAAATCCATTTTTCTAATTTATAGGTATTATAAAATACAGTTTCTGATTATTACTTAAAAGTTTTAAAAATTTTAGGAAAAAAAATTTTTAAATTTTCCATTTCATCCTATATAAAATTTTTTTTTTTAAGTTAATATAACTTTTTTACATCTACCTGATAGAACTGAATTTCATAATGTATACATTCAGTATATAGAAAAAATGAATTTTTTTCAGGTTCAGTTAATTTTTAAAATTTTAATTATAATCTTATTGCTTTAGTTTAAAATTATTCATAAATTAAAAAAAAATTTTTTTTTATACCGTTATCAATTAATTTATTTTTTTATTTATTTATTCTTTATTGATAATACATATAAAATTCAGAAAAAAATTCATGTTCCTATAATAAAGTTTTTTAAATATTACTTATTAAGTTAATTCTAAAAAGATTTTATTTTCTGTAATGTAAACGAGATTTATTTATTTATTTTTACCTTTTACCAGTTAAGATGAAGAACATTATTTTATTTAAATCATAAAAATATATATAAATCAGTATCGTTTTCAATTATTATATTGTTGTTATATAATATGATATTAATTAAAACAAAATTTTGTAAATTTTGGCCATCAATAAATTAAATTATTTGCTATTATAATATATTTTTTTATACCTTATATCGCAGCTGAAAAATTGTAATATTGTAGTAATTTTTTATTTTATACAATAACGACTTTTAGTAATATAAATAAAATATGTACGAAAATATGAATTTTTAGTAAAATATATTCATAAAATGTGGAATTTATTTGTAAACTGAAAGATTGAATTTGTTTGATATTGTAAATCTATAAATGTATGTATTTTAATATTGAAAAATATTTTAAATTTGAATTAAATGTACTTTATTTTATGAAATTATTAAAATTTAAATAATAAAATTATTTACTACAACATAGAATTTTCTTTGAAAATTGATATAGTAATCATGATTTTTTTGTAAAAATGAATAATTATAAAATTAAATATGAAAAATTTATACACATTTAATTATTCTTTAAATGATTAAGATATTAATTAATTGGAAAATTATATGTGGAAAAAATACTATTTCATTGATATTATTAAAGGCATGTGTTATTTATATCGAAAACAATAATTTTGTAAACTATATAATTATGATTTATCTATAATTTTCATTATTTCGTTAATTGTACTAACAAGTCAGTTCAGTTACTAAAATGAATAGAATATCTATAAAAGTATAAAAATATTAAATTTTATTAGTCAAATTGAAAAAAAATTTTTTCAATTTCGTAAAAATCATATAATATCTAGTTAAATTTTATTGTACTTAAGTTTAAAAAAATTTTCATCTTTCTATGGTACATTAGAAATATCGTTGACAGCAATCGCTTGCTAATGTAAATACTAAGTGTCTTTTAAAAGGTTCTAGCCTTTAATTAATTTACTTTACGATTTGTAAAATCTTTTCTAAAGATTTAAAATGATATAAATAAGTGTGATACTTACTTAAAAATGTAGTTCTGTGTGAAACATATTTGACGCAGTATTGCGTTATTCGTAGCACGTATACGAAAATCGTGCTCAATTTCGAAGATACTCGTGCGTGTAATAAATTCAAGAGAATGCGTGGTTTTAACGTGGCTGATGCTTCGGGGTGAAGTTTTATTTTTAATTAGAATGCGCGGCATGGATGTGGAATGGGGCAATCGTACAAAACGCGTATTATGCCCTAACGTAAATCATTTGGCATGTTTGTACACAAAATGCTCTTATTGCGAAAATTATTGTTTATCAAAGGAAAATGCTTGCGTAAGCTAAAGACAAAGTGGTGTAATTCATTCCTTCGTATTTACTGATTTGTTTGAAGAGTCGTATGAGTTCCCGCATCCTCTTGACCACACGTCGGTGCACTTACAAGGATAAGGTCAGGAATGAGAACGGAGAAATGAAGGTACGTAATAAAGTTCATGCAATTTTCAGTCCAATGGTTTTCCTTTCGAATCGACTATTTACTTTTATTTGTCCTTCTAAGAGCGAAACTCAGGAATTTCTTATTTTTCTTTCTCCCACTTTCTTCCATAAATATTATGAAGATAAATTCAATTTTTTCGTTGCCTTTTTGACTATAAGGCTCGCTCAATCGCAAAAAAGGAAATATTCCGAACGATAGAGAAAGATATATGAAGCGGTCAGTAAAGTACACGAGCTCAAAGCGCCGATTGAGCAGGAAACGCGCAGTTAGGACTAACAGCGAAATATCAATACAGTTGCGACTCCCTTTGATTTCTCGAGTCCTGAGGGGTAGGCAGGAAGGAAGGAAGGAAGGAAGGAAGAAAAAAAAGAATAAAAGGAACGAAGGAACGAAGGCAAAGAGACGAGGAAGACTCGTCGAAAATAAAAAGTGAGAGGTTTTCCGTCAGGTCGAGCACGTAAGAGGAATATAGCGAAAGAGGTTTCGCAAGCCAATATACGAGAAGTTACTCACTTCGGTTCAAGGATTCTTTTCTCTTTTTATATTCCGCGTTCGAGGAGGAGGAGAGCGACGCTAGGAAGATAGACAAGGGGAGTAGCTTCTTACGGGGGCTAGAAACAAGAATAGTCGAGTATGGTCATGGCGAGCGGTGAGGGACGCTTCGAAAAATCAAACTCGATGCGTTGTCCTCGCTGTCGGCGGAATATTTGCCGCTTCAATAAGTCAGTTTGATGAACGGGCTCCCCCCCCCCACCCTTTGCGCCGCCGAGCCCCTGTGGCCACGCAATATTCCGCGGAATATAATAAAACCGATAGGGTCGAGAAAGAAGGATGATAAGGTGGCTCGAAGGAGGAGCCGAGGCAAGGAATTTTCTTCCGACGCAGCAGCGGCAGCAAAAATTTTGCCTGGGGCTCTCTGCCTTCACGCTTTCGGGCAGACGCCCTCTCGATCTTCCAACATCGTATTCTATTATATACGCGCTCTCTCTCTCTCTCTCTCTCTCTCGCATCTAGTATCTGTGTCTTGTACACCGTTTGTACAATCGACGATCAATTAAATCGAGCCGAAAGAAGCTATTGAATAGCAGCCAATCGTAATGCCGAACTGTCCTGAGGTTCGGATGTCTTCAAAGCCCGGAAGCGTCTGTTCTGGAAGTCGAACTATCGCAGTGCTTTTCCTTGTCTCTACGTTTAACTTTGCATTCGGCTTTGTTAAGGATGCGTTCAGAAGAGTTATACTCCGTGTCCTTGAGCTATGAATTATTATGGAAACCAAGCATCACTGCTTCGTTTATAAAAAAAAAAAAAAAAGCTATAAGAAATTATCATAATTTATCGATACATAAAAAACTCGCGAGTGATGAATTCGAGTGCTATAATTACAACAAAAATAACTTGAATTGTATCAATTTTCTATTTTTATTATTTTTTATTAAAAAAATTTGTAAATTATACATTGAGATTAAATTCATTGAATGTTGAAAAAAAAACAAATTAATTTTTTATACAAGAGTGATAGACTGTATCGCATGCAAAAAGGGTACCAATTATCATTTGCATGATCTCCATTAATATGTACATCTTAATTACAAGCGAAACACACATTGCTACACGAATTTTATACTAAAATCAGTCTTTTCTTATGTATTTCACAAACTAGATTTTACTTAATGTCTCTCTGTGTTTCACTTTCTCCGGCTTTTTCTTATTACGTCACTAAATCTGAATTAGCCGTTTCGGTTTGCCATGTTACGAAAATTGGCAACGTTCGCCTTCCTTGCAATTACCTCTCATTCTATTTTCCATTGGCTGTCGTCATCATCTTGGTCGGTCAAAAAAGAAATGGAGGTGTGCTTACTTTTACCAATAAATAAATTATTCGACTAATTGACAAATTGCTAATCCTGCGGTCTGCTGCTGCAGCTCCATCTTTTACAGTATCATAAGTGATGGAAAGTAATAAAACGCACGAGAGTGGAAAACGAAAATAGCGCCAAGAGCCCAGAATGCGCCGTTAGATACATCTATTTGTACTAATACGCGTGCGTGTGTGTATATATATATACATATATATGTATATACATATATATATATCGAAAATTCAGAATCCAATCTAACGGCCTTTGATTCATCAACTTGACGAATCGCAACGTAGTTAATTTTGTTGGAAATCCATTGGCTTGTAACGAACTTGTACATCCGCCATTTTCCTCGGGCACTTGTACTTCTAAATAAGCTAGCTTAATTTACTATACTCAATTAAGACAATTCTTAAGAATTTTAGCACGAAAAAACATCATTTTTAAAAAATATAAAATATTAATTGCAAGAGTAAAAAATATACAGTAATCCAGTTAATTGAAGAGTAGATTGCGGTAATGAAAAGTGATTTTATACCATAAACATGTTTGAAGTAAGCATATATTTTAGTACAAAGCACCAGTGTTTAATAGTATTGCTCAGTTAGTTAGATTAAGAGTCACGCTACCCTATTTACTTTTGTTTGTTCAAGAAACACAATTTTTTTTATAATAAATTAATGTTTTTTTAAATGAACCGATCAAACGATTTATTTGGTTTTATTTTGACACAAAAAAATGTCCAAAATATTTTGATAATAATTTATTATAATTAAAAAAAAAAATTTATCCTAAGACTCGTGGACGTAAAAAGTGCAATGAACCAAAAAAATTATTTATTTCTATGTAAGACAAATGATGTAAATATTAGTGTTAGTAAAAAAAGGTTTTAAAATGATAAAAACAGAGTACGTCCAATCATCGAGAATAGAAGGATGAGAGCCAAACTCGCAGAGTCAGGTAACAGGATAGATGCTTCTTTTTCAGGACAACAAACATAGTGGCATGTTGAAATAAGTTCTTTTTATCGCTCTATGGCAATCGGTTCTTTTCAGAGCAAGAGTCCAAGTTGCTCCTGCAAATTATAGGCTACAAAAGTGATCAACCATCGAAATGTCGTAGGCGATAAATTAAATGTTAACATATCACAGCTGCAGTGAACATAATGACTTATAATAAAGAGTTTTTTTGATTAGTTATACATGAATCTTATGTAATAAATACATGAATAAAATAAGTTGCTTGTAGAGACTCGATTTTTTATTAATTTATGATTTAAGTTTACCTTTCACCAAAAATTGAAAAATCAATATTTCTTTATTACAAAATAAAAAACAAAGAAAAAAATTATAAAAGAAATATCTATATATTTGATCATTAATTAATTATTTATTAATATTTTCATGTCGTCATAAGACGTTCGGAATATAAAATATTTTATAGCTTTTAATAATTTCTTTATTTCAGCAATTTTACATTATTAAATAGATGATAGATTATATTATTAAATAAACATTTTAGTCTTAAAATATGTTGGATAATGTAATTAAATCTAAACAAAAGTGTTGAGCATGTTGGATATATTTTTATTATAAAATATTATTACATCGTGTTTTTATTTGTAACGTAATTTAAATTAAAATAATTTTAAAAATTTAGTATTTTACACTTTATTTTATAAGATGCTATATATGATCTATTTTAAGTAGTTAAATAACAAAAATAAATTTTCCCCGTAAAGAATATATTTATTAATTTTTAAAGCATAATAAAGATGAGGTCAATGTCAAAATTAATTTAATATTACGTTCGTAAGATTTGACCATAGCATACTTTAGGATACGTATATCATTCTTTCAGTTTATTTCTATTTATACTAGTACAATAAATTTTTTTGAATTTAGAAGCTTTTACATTTTTTTTCTAAAATCAATATTTTTGAATCAATAAATTTTGTAATAACTTACTAATTTGTTAATATGAATTTGGCTGTTAAATTTTAATATATTAGGGTCTTTTAATAAACGTTTATTATGTACTTCTTACGTAAATAAATTACATTTTTTAGATGTACTGCAAATAAATTATGCTTTCAACGGCTTTTAAACTTTTGAATTAATCATAGAAGAACGTGCAAGATAAATAATGTGATAATCGTTACTTGTATCATAATATATTTTATATTAAAAAAATTAATTATTTTATTTTCGCATTTTACTTTTGATTTTCGCATATTACAATTTTTATTGAAATATTAAAATCTTACAAAATAATCGAAATCGATTATATAATGTTCAAGTAGTATTTACACTCTATTGTATTCTCATTTAGTATCTTTAAATCATTCTTTGTGATTTGAAAAAGGAAAATTGTTATTAAAGTGTCCTACTTATACAAAATGTGTTGATGAAGTAAGAAGATGATAAGATGATAATGACCTTAATTTACAAAATAAGCAAGAAATGTAAGGATGATACAAACGAAGTACTTTCACAGTTTTAAAAAAAAGTATACAGCGGTTCTATATGAGTTTTCAATAGAGATAAATTTTAAATAATAACTCTCAATTTCAATTAATTTTACATAATTTTAAAAAGAAATTATGACAAATAGATTTGGCAGTAAGTATTTTTTACTATTAAAAAGTATAAATACAGTTCATATTGTATTATAATTATGATGCGTATTATAGTAAAAATATTATTTTAATTGTTTTGACAAAAATTCCATTGAACTTTAGCAATTAAAAATAATATTGTTATAAAAATGATAAATTTTAAATAAATTTTATTAGGTGAATTCAGCTTTGAAAAAAAAAGATAAATAAATTTGTATTGATGTATCAATAACGTTTTTGAACATTAAATACATTGACAAATACATTTAAATATATAAGTAAGTCTTAATACTAAACATAATTTTAAATTGAATCAATATTTTATAAGAACGTAGGTAAGTATGTATTAATTATAAGATTGTAAGCGAAATGGTAAATTACATTAACGGTTCTATACTTTAATTAATAAGAGTTACATAATGTATTATTGCAGTTATAAAGATTAATTTAGTTAATGCATTTAATTAAAAAAAATGTTTGTAATACAAGAAATGTTCAAATACTTCTTGAAAATTTATTGACAATATCTTCTGGAAAGAATTATAATATTTTTAAAATCTCGGGCACGGTAGTAAAATAAGTAAATAAAAATGTAAAAAAGTAAATCTGGAAAAAAGAGCAAGTACTGAGCACGTCATTCGTTAACATTTGTTCCCGCTACTATTTTCCAGGTCGTACGTTATTTTGCACGTTTCCCCCCTCTATTACTTTTACTCTTTTCAGTTAAATTACCAAGTTCGCGTTATTTTCTCCTCCTCGAGCCGCTACTTCGTCCTTTCTCTCTGGCGCGTCCTTTCTGTTACAAGAGTTTTACCGACAAGAGGAACAGCAAAGTCTCCAAGGTACCGCTTCTGCAGACTTGAACCATTCTGTACACGATGACACGATAACCCGTCGTCCGCGGGAGAAATATGACTCTTAAATTATACCTCGGGTAGCGCTCGTGAGACAAGTCAAGGAATAAGGTTTATCAAAGTACTTTCCGACTTATTCCGCTCTCAATCTTTGCCATATCTTCTTGTGTCCTTTCCATTTCCTTTTTCGATGTCTTTATTACTAAAATTATGTATCATATTAACGTGCTCCTTCGCACTCTCCCATTATAACTCTTTTGTATAACAGTTACTTTTGTTTTCTCCTATTTCTAGCGTTTGCGTTATTAACATTCACGTTAGCGTTTAATTAAGGGCCGAGATTTAGGTGGCAGGAAATTACTTTGAACATCGAATGAGGTTCTTAGGAAAAGCTTCTAGGATACTTGAAATATTGTCTTAAAGTTTAATGACTAGCATTAAAGGTTTTAGGTTATACTGGATTTGATAAGAAATGCATATGTTACAAAGAAACATAAGTTTTTTTTTATTCAACTCTATGCTTGGTCATTGTTTATTGTTTAAACAGATTGCAGGAAATATTAATTATTGTAAATGTAAATTGTTAATATATTTACAAAGCTTTAATTGTTATTTTATAATTATTAGTATATTAGTTGATAAATATAAAAAGGATGGTTAAAAAATTCAAATTTAAATAAAATATAATCATAATCATAATCATAATTTCTCACATATTAATATATATTAAATCACACTGACAATTAAGTTAAAAAGGTTAATCATTTAAGAATTAGTTTGACAAAATCAGGATTTAGATATATATGTGTTTATTTATTTTCGCAAATAAATTTTTACTAAATACTAATTAACAAAATCATTGCATACTTGAAAAAATAAATATCTAATAACTCAATAAATTATAAAATACTGTTAATACGTGTAGAGTAATATTGCTTATGCTTATCATAATTTATGTTAATTTATGATTTGCAAAGCATCTTATGTAGTTAACTTACGTACATATAGTCATGTGCAAAATAGTACCAAAAAATCCACTTATAGTAAAATAATTATTCTTCATTTTCCATTCGCAAGAAACGAATCTCGAGTTCATGCTATCGTTTCCGGCCCGAATTCTTGGCGTCAAAGTATATAAATTGACAGCTATTTCTCTGTGGATAGTTTATTGGTCACTTTCCTTTTATAAATCTACGTCTATATATTTTTCAAGAATAAATAAGGAGATCGCTGTTTACGAGTCATGAAGCTCAAAATTTCTTTCGAGCCTCTTGCTTCGTGTTGAGCATCTTTTCGATAGTGCCTGGCGCCACTAATGTATCATAAAAATATATCGGTCTGTCTCAATTCGCGGTCAATATCATAGTCAACTTTTATTTTGCTTTGTCCACATGCACTTATGCGTCTCCGCAAATGTACAGTTTGACTACTTAAAATAAAATATCCTGTCAATTTTTTTTTATCATTATTTTGTAAATTAATTAATCATTAAATGTAATTAAAATTCATTAAATGTATCGTAAGCTCTTATGTAAGTTTTAAAAAATGAAATTTGATATAGCGTAAATTAAAAAAAAACCTCGCCAAAAAAAATTGTAACAATAATCATTATAAATAAAATCAGTTTTGTTTACAGAGGATTATTAATAAAATTATAATAATTATTCCTTTAAATATTTAATTGAAATAATTTAAATAATGATAATTTTATTCATCCGAAATACATTGTATATTACTTTTGTATTATTAAGGTAGAACAATATGGTTACTAAAAGAGAAATAGGTGGATCACTTGGAATCGAATGTATTCATATTATGAAAATAAGTTTTTTTATGTTTTGTATTAAGAAAGAAAATGAGATCAGTGTTAAGACGTCTTTAAGTGCATGAAGAGTCAGAAATAACTAGGGAGTGATACAAAATTCTCCTGAGTATCGATATTTAAGTTCATCCGTATAAGGAGCTGAAGAGTGGGAATCGTAGGGTAACGGGAAGTGTTAGCGTAGGGTTTTGAAAGCGATTATCCTGGTCTCGTTGTTTCCATCACTTATAGCATACTCGCATACTCTTACACATGTCGAGTTTCGTGATGCTCATCAGAGTGCAACGAGGAAGAAAGCGTGTTTTGCACGACTTCCAATTTTGTGCGGGAAAAGCTCATCAGCCAATCTTGTTTTCGCTGACGTAGTCGAGTGATAGGAATCGCGACATCATTTATCTTTCTCTTTTTTACTTTTTCTCATTCTACGTTTACATCAAAAGCATTATTATCATATTTTTGTCATAAACTCATATATGCACATACAGATATACATGTAAATGCTCTAAACTTGTAAATACTTTTGCTAGTCGAAAGTGATTGTAGAAAAAGGCGTTTAATATGAAATTGAGATAGAAACAGTATTATGGAAAGTATTTAATAATAAATTCAAACCTATGAATTTTCTTTGAATGTAATCATGTTATAGGTTTAGTATACACAATGCGGAGCGCTTAAAATATTCATCAAAAGTTAATGTTATTTATCAGAAAAAAAAGTTCTTAAACTAGATTGGATTATTTATTAGATATAGATGATAAAAAATATGGATTTAAAAGAAAAATGTTAAGCAATTTTATTTAATTCGTATTTCATGATAATCATGTTATGAAATAGAAAAGTAATTGATGGTGTCAATCAGAAAGTTAAGAAACGCGAATAAACAGGATTTCATGGAAAAGTCAATAGTTAGAAAGTTAACCAAAGTCGGTAATGGAAATTTGCCAGTAGACATCCTCGTCTTCGGGAAAGAATCAATTTAGAATAGAATAGTATCAGTATTTCAATGTAATTTTTTTGATCAAAATGAATAAGTTATAAATGCTTGCAGTTTAAGATTAAAATACGAAAAGTTTTTTATAAAAATTTATTTTGAATAACATTTATTTTAAATAATAAAGTTGCACATGCGGTTACAAGTAAAATTAGTTAAGTAGAATGTGCAAAGAAGTGGATAAACTAGTATCATGTGTATACATAAAATAAGTAGTTATGGACTAAATATTGTCAGACATTTGAGTTAGTCATTTCTGTATTTATATGAGTAATAACGGTATGGTCTTAAATTATATGCAAAAAAGATAATAAAAAAATATCTAATAAAGATATACTTTAAATGTAAAAATTTATGTTTATTTCAAGTCACTTAGTTGTAATCGTATTTGCTCTCAATGATTCTGATATTTAGACACATGAATAAACATGTATTATTAAATTTTATAATTATTCTAGTCATTCCTCGCTAATATTATACTTTATAAATATCTATATTGATTATATTTGGAATATTGTTAAATTATTGATATATGTGTTTCATCTTATTCGGAATTATTGGTAGTTCATATCTGAATTATTGGGTGTGAATAATTTCAATAATACATTTTCCTTATCATTTGTAGTCGATTGCAAATATATGAAAAGCAGATGTTTAATCATTTATTGTTTAATCAGAAAATATTTTGTAAAAATAATGGTCTGATACATACTAACGTTAATAGCGAATAAACATAGTAAATAATATATACCGAATGTCTAATTCTTTTTTTGTTCTAATTTTTTTCGTTTATTGCCAAGACGAATTCTTATGGCACCTATTAAAGTTAGACAATTGATTAGAATTTTTAGAAGACTGTTATAAAATAAGTATTTATTTCCTACCCAGAAGATACATGCAGAATAAAAGTGTTTATATTTCGAAATTGATTTATGACTTTGGGGGTAGAGGCAAAGTGGCAAGCCAAGCATGGAGAGAAATGCAGTCAAAGATAGAAAAGTGAGAGAGAGAGAGAGAGAGAGAGAGAGAGAGAGAGAGTTCGGGAAACAGGCTTTTTGACGGGTATTACAGGAGATCGTTTTGCTTCGCTTCTCATCAACTGCCGGGGCGCATCTTCAGCATTTCATCGTTTAGCTACAGAGTTCAGCATTGATTCCCGGAACTCCTTTTGGTCTGTCTTATCGGAGTACATTGGATCGTGAATTCACAATTTGCTGGTGATGTGCAATTTCTCATTTCATTACTAACGATTATAGTTTCGGTCGATCATATTCGAGGTTTTTTCAAATAATCTTAATTTGGTTGTCGAAGAACGTGTTATTCTCGAGTTATAATAGTGTTTTAAAAGGTTTCTAATTAGCTTTTGATTCTCTTTTACTATTACTTAAGATTACTATTATTTTACTTTTTATACTCAAGTTACGTATAATTTAATTCAATTCTTCTGCTACTCCTTATTCCTTTCTCTTCTAGACTTAAATGAATTATAATTAATTCGGTATAACATATCATTTTTTACTAACTTTATAATATTGTTTTTATTCCTTCTTGAGAAATATTTAAATAAATTGATATGAAGTATCGTTGTTAAGTATTTGTTTTGGTTGGTAAAACTACCTAAACTGATTAGGTCGCATTATTCATCCAATGATTAGAAGACTGTACATGTAACTTATCATTAATATGGTATTAATTATATATACTGGAAAAATATTGCATTGCATGATAATATGGAGCAATAGTGTAGCTTTACTGACAATGTTATCTATCTCTGGATATTTCGGTTTCCTAATGGATATTAAACCCAATTAAACATACTAAAGTCTATGCAATTTTTTATCTTAATTTCATATCGACTATTGAAATCGATGTATCGATGTGATATATATATATATAATCATTAAAAAGCATGTTAAATAACATTTATTTAATTTTATTTTTTTTACAATGGCTATAGTAAAATAAGTAACGTTTTCCAAGTAGAATTTTATAAAAACCTTAACACAATGAATATTCTAGATAAATCAGTTAACACATTCTTTCTATTTTTAAATATAAAGTCTCATTATTTTTTTAATATATCATTCAACTTTTTCAATTTTCTCTATTGTTAACATCTAAATTTTTTGTAGATAATTTCATAGACTATTATTGCGCATTTAATTAAAAAGTCATAAGAAAACGTTATTTTAATTAAATTTCTGGTTTTGTGTATTTTGTGTCATTGGAAAATAACTGTAAAGAAAATATTTTAAAAACAAATATCGGCATCTTGATAGATCAACATTATCCAAACCTTATTCGTTCTGTTAATTCATGGCTATTGAACATCACTGTATAAAAAAGTAAAATTATAAGATGTCATAATTACATTGTATTTAGGCAAATTTATATAATAGATTTTTGTAATTTATATTATTAATGTTTTTATTATATTTTGTTAGCAGAATAATTTAAAAAAATGGCGTATTAAAAAAAAAAATTATTCAGTTTAATGATTAACTTCATTTACAGAATATTAAATTTTTTATAAATTTTTTTTTTATAAATTCATCAATAAGAATATTTCTATTTTCTATTTGTTGTTAAACTTATCTTACTAAAGGTATTTGAAACTTTATAATTTCTATTCTTTATAAAATAATTAAAACTTATTCTATTATTAACAGATTTTTCTTTTATAGATAATATTTTATTATTATTATTTCTATAAAATAATATTTGAAGTGCTACAGTCTTTATTTAAAAGTTTTTTTAAAATAAATGCATTATTGGATTGATAAAAGTTTGTATTTTCATCAATTCTTAAAAATCAGGAAACACTATTTAAATAAGGGTAGTTCAGTTCATTAAAGTAGCTATTGCATAAACAAATTTACATTTAATTTTTTTTATTAAACAATTCCTTAGCACTTTTCAACTTATTTTCATCTAATATTGGAACTTCATATTGACATTTTTGGAATTAAATTTACTATTTCAACATATGAATGAACTCAAACTTTACACGTATGTTATTTCATGTTTGATTTTGTATATGGGTTAAAATTACGTCAATTCTCCATGTGCATCGCATCCGCGTTAAAATAGGCCATATTCGAGTCGTTTTTATGATTCAAAAGTGTAATTAGAAAAATTGAGCAAACCTTGATATTTATGTATTTTTTCCCCAGCTTTCCAATACGCAATAACTGTAAAGTTAATCTTATTATGTTGAAATTATTTTATTTTATTATGCTTTTGCCTTTATTTCTCGAAAAAAATAAAAAATCCTTATTTTTAAATTACCTATATCGAGGTAAAAAAGCTGATCTTTCAATTTATACTATTAAAAAAATATTAAAAATATTTTCGAGTTATAACACGTCTTGAATTTTTTTAAAGTGACAATAAACATTTTTGGAAAATTTGATCACATAATTGAAAAGCTGAGAAAAAAATACATAAAAATAACTGTTTGTTTGATTTTTCTAATTACATTTTTGTGTTGTAAAAATGACTCGAACGTGGTATTTCCTAACACGCGCTCGATGCGCATGGAGAGTTGACATAATTTTGTCTCATATATGGAAATACTTAATGTGAATTAGTTAATTACCTATTAAGTGTTTTTTATTATTTAAACACTGCTTTATTTAAAAAGTATGAATTATTAATTGTTATTATTAATATTTTGAATTTTATAATTGGTTTCTAAAAAAATTTTTGATAATTAGACTGCTTTTTGTAAAAAATCAGTTTTAACTGAACTCAAGTTATAACATTCGCTAACTACTTTTTAGTATGTCTCATTTTTATTAATATTTTAGTTTTATAATCATCAGCATAGCGTTAAATTCTTAATGTAAGAGTATATGGTAGTATGCTAAGCTTTATATTTAAAAATGTATATTTTATATATTATAAAATTCTCTAATACTGGTTTGAATTTATGTTTAATAATATATTGATTGTAGTATATTTAAGTTTGTATTTATCTTTATTAATAAAGAAACTAAGATTCTGATTTATGTTTTAATTTAGATAAGATTTTTTTAATTTTAAAATGTTTATAGAAAATAAAATAATATTTATAAATAAATAAGAAGAGTTTTTGCTATATAAAAATAATATTAAAAATAGCTTATAATAATTTATAAAAAGGTATACAATACATTCACAAAAGAGTTTAATATCATTACAAAAATCTAATCATAATATAATTTTTTTCAATTATTTTCTTAGCCTTTAGTTTCATTATTAAATTTTGCATATAATATGTAAGTAATCCGTGAAAATATTAAAGAGGAAAATCGTAGATATTACTTACATCTTTTCTTTAAAACATAGGGTAATTCACTATTGTCTGGTAAGTTTGTAAAAAATCGAGCGAAATAAAGTGAAATAATTTACAAGTAGAGAGTCTAGGGAGAATCCCGGTTCAGAAGTGCTTATGATGACTATTCCTTTCTGTATAAAGTTAATAGGGCTAAAGTGTTTTCACACGTAAAAACATTCAAGAGTTTTTCGTCTATACATTCCTTAGCCATTGAACATTTATAAAGCGTTTATTACTTTTATTATATTCGGATGCTAAGACCATGAATTACTGTTACAAAACTGGAGTATTTATACTGTGTATAATATATATTATAAAGAAAAATTTAACACAATAATTTTTCTTTCGAATTTTCTACCCAACTATTAAATACGATTTGAATTTTTCATGAATAAACTGTCGCAAATGAAAATATTCAATTAGAAATCTTACAGATTTATTATTTTTTGCAAAGATAATTATTTTTATTCTCGCATATAATGCTTAATATAAAATTGATGCTAAATACTTGATAGAGTAGGAATAAAACATTTATCAAGGTATTTATCAAGGTTTTATTTATTATTAATTTAATAAAATTTGAACGTGTAAAACACTTTTTATACAATGTAATTCTTAAGGTATATTCTATATATAACATAATAAAATAAGTTCTTAAGGTAAAAATAAATGAAACTTTATTAATTAATACAATAAATTTTTTGTTTTTCCTTTTGATAGCAGGTTTTCTGCGATGAGATTTATCTGATAGCTTTCATAACTGATCCGAGGAAGCGTCTGCTGAATCACTAGAATCAACAGGACGAGACCTGACCAGTAGCCTGTAGGAAGCCTGAGGGAGATCTCGAACTGATCGAGAGAGATAGATCTGAAGACTGGAGTAACGAAGGCACTGAACCGAATTCAGGAAGTATTCAAAGTGCAAGGGCAGCCAAGCACCAAGGCCTCAAAGTTGAGCACCTGTTTCACGGGTCGTAATATTCAGTCATAGGTGAGCAAATGTTCGTATCGAGCTGCCAGAGTCGATACGAGAAATGGGATCATCTGGATGAGGGTCCTCGATCCCTTAACATTGTGGGACGGCCTCAAGATGAAAATAAAAAGCCTCTTCATTATTGTGAACGAGCAGAAGATAAATAAGAGGCTATAATGAGAAAAGAAAAGCATTCACATACACGTCATAACTGACTTAGAAACTGCTATCCTCAATATGGACTGTACCGGATCTCCTAGCATACAAAGACAAATTTCCATACGTTTTTATGCAGGAACAATAATACTAACACTGTAAAAAGTGAGTGTATCGAAGAATACCCCGACGGACGTATGAAGAAATATTATCTAGATTATCAAGTAAATCGACGAGTGATTTATTTTACTGCTTTAAGAATTTTGCTGGCGTTTCATTCAAAAAGACGCAAAAGAAAGACCGATTTTAGAAATTGGTGAAATGCTAGTCATTTAGTTTTAAGACCCACGGAGACTGTCTGCCCCTTGATCTGCTATACCTATCTGCTATTTTTGCAGGTCAATCTTGCATTGTGATTTAATTTACTAACATTAAGGAGAGCTTTTATATGGGCGTCTATTATTTATATCGCCTTGATTCACGATATGCCTTTTCGATATAAGTTGGGCTATGTATATATCAATTTATTTTCAAGTTTAAGAAAGGTGCCGTGAAATCTAGAAAGATCTTCATACTTCCATTTAGTTTACATTTAGATGTAATTTTAACTAAATTTTACACAAGCAAAATATAAGCAAGGGATGCGAAGTGAAGGAATAGTTATAATAAAGTTTTAGTTTGGGAGAACTTGAATGGCCTTAGTTGGCTACAAGTTATATACGTTTTATTTATTGCATTTACTTAACTTATTTACAACCTGCGATTAGTAGTTTAAATTTTCGAGATATTTAGGGATTTCTAGAAATCGTACCGACGTCCTTTCTTATAAAATTATAGAATAGTGAAATATTCTCTTCCTTATGCCTCCAGAGACTCTCGCGAGGGCCAAAGGCGTAGAGAAAATGCTTTTACCGATTCTGTAGATACGATAAATCTGTAGCTGCTTTATTCTGTTGCGACCTCGATACGTCCTATGGGGTACATTCATTTTCCGAAAATGTAATACTTCTTTACTTTCTGAGCTCAGTTTTTGTTGAATAGGGAGCGAGGGAAGGGGTAAGCATGGTACGTGCGACAAATCGATTTATAGTGCTACAGGTGGCACATAATCTCATGTATTATACTTGGACTCAAAATATCTGCAAACATTTAAGTGAGAACGCTGAATACATCATTTTTAGAAATTGCATCACATCGCTTAGTGATTCTATTGCTCCATTGAAACTTTTACGTTTGGAAAGTTCATCTATAGGATAAAGGATTTTAACCATTTTTGTCGATATTTTTTAATTATAAGAAACAATTATATTGTTATTGCAGCTAATAGTATCTATTACTAGACTTTTAAAATTATAATAGAAATGAACACAATGTTTTGACATTTGTAGCAATAAGAAGTGCAAGTAGCTTATTAAATGTTATCATTTAATACAAATACATTTTTTTTAGTTGTTTTGATAGGTTGTTAAGTATCAAATATTATTTTTCAATCTGACAATAACGATGTGTTTTATATATTTTCATTTTAATTATTTCGTAGGCTGATGTAAATAATTAATAACATTGTCAAATTGAATCTTCCATTTAATTGAATTAGATAATTAAGTTTCAATACCTTAAAATTTTTTTATTAGTTTTGTCATTCCGTAGGCGTTCTAATTTAGGAAAAAATCCTAGGAAAAGCGGACGACTCACATTAATTTCTTTCATGCTCAGAATTACATAACAGTATTTTGCATTTTTTTTCTGTTACCAACAAAATTATTTGTTTGATCATTTATATTGAATTAAGAGTAGACTGTAGGTTGATAATTAAAATGAATTCAAATTCAATTTCTTTTAATTTTTTTGTTTTTTTTTTGTTTTCATTTTGAATTACGTGAAGAGCTCATTGCAGAAAAGCAGCACAAGCTAGTACGAATGAGTGGGAAAAAGAAAAAAGAAAAATTACTGTGCGGTATACTAACGAATGCAATCAATTATACAATAGCTGTTTTTCTGCGGGTGTTCCGTAAAATGTAAAATGTAGATTTATTTTAAATACAAGGGAATGAAAATAATAATGTGTGCATGTACAGCTTTACTTTACACATAAATATTTGCATAAATATTAAGAATCCTTCAGAAAACACGTATTACTTATTTAATTATAACATTTTTATTTGTTCCCGTATATAACGTAAATATACTTTATAAATTTATAAATATTTTTGAGTAAAGAATTTTCAAAAACGTTCATATTTTTACATTTTTTACATACATTTTTTAAATATATTTTTTTAAACTGTAATCTTCGTTATTGCAAATGTTAAAAGGTTTGAATATCTAGACTGTTCAATTTTACTCAAATCACAAGGTATATAAATGATTGTTACAGATTTTCTTCAATTTATGCAGAATAATGATACAAAAGCTCTTACTTTGAAGTTTGTGATATTTATTATTTATTCAAATTATAGCTTAAAAGTGATGGAGATACTTCAGTCAAAATAATAGTATAAGTATTAATTCATGTTTTTGAAATTAGAAAGGATCAGTTTTGATTCTCATTCATGTAAAAATTTGAACTAAAAAATATTATTTAAAAATAAGTGAGTCTAACTGAATCAGTGTCTTATCATTGTGCGGCTCGGATAGAAATTAATTATAAATTGATTCTATATGATTGATACGTAATTATTCAAGGATTCAGCTATTGACAATTCACAAGTCTCTTATCGTTAACGTGAACTACATAATTATTTTTAATAGAATCGTAGCAATTAAAAAAAAATTAAAATTAAAATCGTTTAAGTATATAATACATATTTTTACGTAAAATCTTTTATATTCATTGCAGACAGTAATCATATTAAAAGGGTGTAAAATTTTAAGAAAAGTGAATATTTCTTTGTAAATAATAAATTTTTAACAATATAAAACATACGTGTCTACAAAATTGTTTACTATATTTCACATATTCTAATAATTTCCGAAATAATAATAACAAGACAAATTAAAAATAAATATGCTTTTAATTTATAAAACGTACAAAAAACAAACTATAAAAATTATATTAATCGAATACTTAGATTATGAAACCTTCATTTTTTATAAATCTATATTCAGTTTAAATTAAAAAATTCTAAATTATTTTAACAATTAAAATAATATTACATTAAAAATGTTTTATTGTTTGAAAAATAGAAAAATTTAGATATTTATGAATATATATATATATTTTTTTTTGTACTGCAAAGCTTGAAATTTCACATATTAAAATTGTTTTTATAATATTATTTTTTATAAATATATTATACTTTATATGTATGCTTTTAGCTCTTTTGTGTCACAAAGAAAATTTTAATAAAATATTTTTTGAATTTTAGAAGTAACATTCATTAGTAGTACGCCTGTGCTTTTTAACACGTATTCAATTAATGATATTTTCTTCATTTATTTTGTTCAGGAGAATCTTGTCTCCTTATTTTATTTCTGATAAAAAAAGCAAATATAAAAAAATATCAACGCAAAAAATAAATACCTTTAAAGAATCTTTTAAAACATATTTAATTAAATTTCAAAATAATTTTTTTATCTTTAAATAAGTGGTATCTAATATTGTACAAAGCAAAGAAATGCATAATAAATACTTTAAATTATAAATATTTTATATTATAAATATGTCATTTATAATTTCATCTCAAATTTGAAGCTAATTAAGGTTAACACAATAATGCCTGTGCAGGAAAAATTTGGTAAAATTTTTAATTTATATGTATTTTATTTTAATATTTCTTAATAAAAATTTCTACATGTTTTAATTTATTAAATGCGCCTGAAGTTGATATTTTTTGCGTTGTTATTTTATGAATATTTTTCTCTGTACTATTTTTAATTGTCAAGTGTTTCATTATTTTTTTAACTAAGTGTAGAAACAATGTTGAATATTTTTTTTTACAATAATAAATCGTTAAAATGTGCATAAATTTATGCTTGAAAAGAACCGTAGGGTCGCAATTTTTGATGATTATATATAATTTACGGAACTCTTGTCGCTTATTTTAATTTCAGGTTAATTCTATTAGAACTGTGGAACATATTTCTGTTTTATTTTGTATTGTAATTACTTATAAATCTATTGTATTTTACAATTTTCAGTAAAATAAAAGCATATTTTTTGTTCATTTCATTTGTAGCCTTTATTGTCTGCTATGACTTTTTGCTGGTATTTTTTTTATAGACATGAATTAAATGAAAATTGAAATATACTAAAATTGGAAATTGGGATTTGTATTTTCGCCCGGTCATCGAGTTTATATATCAGATTTCTATTGTTTCCATTAATCAGTTAAAAAATTTTGTAGACCTGATAGATTCACTATTAATTATAAGACCTCTATTCTCTTGAATGTAAGAACATGTATATATCATTCGATTATAATTCAATTATTATAAAATATTAAAATCATAATATATTACATATTTAGATATTTATAATATCCCTAACATGTTCCAAAGGTTATTTATACATTTTTTCAATACTTTTAAATATTAAATATTACTCAATTATAAAATTGGTAGAAAATTGTCTCAAAGCATAGATTGTATTAAAATTTGCACTTGTAAATAACAAATTCGTGTATTCGACTTTACAATTGTTAAAGAAGCTAAAGGAAGTCAGGGAGTACTGGCATGTATTAACGGAGGATTTTTTGCGAGTACCCGTTTTGTAAGTATGTAATTATAAAGAACTGAAATTACAGCGTTCTTGACTGGCTTGTCGACAATGAATACATGAAAATCGATTTTCAGATTCTGTAGTAAATCAACTTGAGTTCCAGTGTTGATTGGTTCATCTGGCGGACGCACTTGTATAGTGAAATGATAAAAGCAGATTTTACAGTAGGCATAAACATGTTCTTATGAAATGAGTCAGAACATATTTGCGTTCGGGTTGAATAAATCTGTCGCCATATAATTTTGATTTTCAATTCAGTCATATAGCGATTTTTATAATATTTTAAAAATTATTTCATTATAACATTTTTTATGACTGAATTTATTATTTATTTATTTTTTTCATTTGAAAAAAAAACTATAATTTTTACACTCTTTATGTCGTTATTTTCTTTTACCAAGCATATAAGTGAGTGTAATAATATTGTTTATGTATTTAATTATTATTATTTATGTAAAAATTTTTTAAAAAATGCAATAATTAAGCTAATACAAAAACTTAACATTTTTGTATTTTTCCTTTCTTTTTTACTTTCTGTCAAATGTCATTCATTGTGTAGTGTACATTGCAGATATTTCTTAAATAATAGTGTACTTGTTTATCTTAAAATAATGATACTTTCTTTGCTATTCTAACAAATATCACTGCCAAAGTATAATTATTGAAAATTAATAATCAACACAGTTATATCATTATATGTACTAATATCGATTACATTGACTAATATTGCGGTAATTGTGTAGAGCAGGAAGAATTTTGCACAAGATCAACATTATATTTATAAGTCTAATACAAACATTTTGTATATAGTATTTTTAATCAGAAAAATAAATACAGTTTTTTGTCAATGTTTTTTTATGTTGTTGTCACGTTTTGTTTATAGGAGACTTCATAATTTACGATTATAACAGCACAATCATAGCTGTTACAGTGATAATTGGTGTTTCGACAGTTTTAAGTATTATCTCGATAATAGCAGGTATACATATATAATAATATAATTTCAATGGACGAAACCAATAAAATATTATTAATAAGGCAAGTACACAGATAAAAATTTTGTAGTAAAAAAAAATTACTATATTTTACAGCAATCAATTTTGTGTACGTTTTTTTTATAATTTTGTGTAAGTTTATTTTTTATACATCGACGATAAAATGTGCCCGTTTTAAATAATCCGTTTGATGTTTCTATTAATCAGGTTATTTAGGCAAAATTACAAGTCGTATAATATTTAATCCTCATTATCTACCTGTAAGTGTATTATTTTCTCCCCAGGAATTATTTATGTGCTGTAATGAATCTTAAATGTAATAAGTTACCCATGTGAAATATTCAAGTTTCGGGTTACGACTGGCAGAGACGTTGTAAATGAAAGAATCGTTAATCCTGGTATATATCGTGTTTAAGCTTCGTGCTTATCCGCGTGCATCTGGATACACATATAAATAAATTGACAGCTGCGACTGAATAAATGACTGTGCGAGCCGATTACTCTTCCCGAATCAAGTGGAACATGACCGGACCACATTAGCAAACATTCGCGCGCAGCTTAGCCGTCCGTAGCTCAGTCGCCCTTTGCAGCATTTGGAATTTAGCCCTGAATCCGTGGACAGTGAGGGAAACGTTAGTAGGTCAACGGGCGACTATGATCCAATAATCGGCGGCTCCAACGCCCAACTGCTTTCATGTGCCTCTGATCGAGGTCGCACGAACCATTAGTCCTTCTGGGTATAGTTCACCTTTGAGATCCCATTACTGCTCCGCAGTCCCGGTCTATGCATCTGCGTGCTTCTTCCTGCCTAGGCGTCGGGAGTCGCGGATCGATATTTGAATCCGTAATAAAGGTTAGGAATTTCGGCTACTCGCGCGGCTAATGTGAAACCGCAGGCCCATTTAATGTACGCGGCCCTCGTAGCCCAGTCTCGATTCAGATCTTTCTGCGGCTGCCTGTCGAGGTTTAGCCTTCTAATGGACTCCAAGAGTTCGGGCTTGTGTGCGCCGCTCGAGGAAATCCCGCTGCCGAGAGATTCTGCCAGATTTAGCGCACGCTTTATCCAAGACTTTCGTTCATCTCCTCCTAAGCGTATGATCTCGGTGAAGATTCTTTTTCGCTACTCCCCCTGCCAGAGCTTATTTCCCCGGCAGTTTCAAGCACATTCGATTATTGATAGCTGTTTCCGATTATTTTTAAAGTACTTGCAAACATCATTCGTGGACACTCGTGCCCTATGATTTTTTAAATCTTAGAAAGATGCACTCGTTGGTGTAGGGGTCTTTGTAAGCTCTACAGTTTATTTGTGTTTTTATCGCGATCCCTTAAAGCCTCTTTAAATTTACTTATAAATTAGTTTGGTTCTGCCATTCCAATCGATAAATTAAGTCTTCTGATATTGATAATCTTAGTCGTATTATAAATTTTGTTTTAAAATGTCACAAAACCACACTCATTCTATATTTAGATATCGTTTAACATCAAAGTAACAGCAAAATACATTAATTTTGTAAAAGAAAGCCTTTTTGGATGATTCATGACAACGCTGATATTTAACTGTAATTAAATCGTGAATTTCAATATTAATACTGCATAGCTTTTTGAAGATTGAAGATGATAATTTAAAAACAATTAAAAGGCTGTATAATACAAATCCACAGCGAAATACGAGAGATAAGTGGAAAGACTCGAGATGATGAATATTTTTTATTATTACTGAGACCGTAGTATAATAGTGAAATTGCGAGCTTGTCTTAATTTCCTTTTTTTCTCTCGTACTTCACATGCATGTACGCTTCTGCAGTCAACACTTGCGCGTACTAATACACATATTCATGGCTGCAAGGGCTCAAGTCGACCGTAGTAAAAGGAAATGTAAACAAACAGAAGCATATAGTTGAGTACACAGTTTCTTCTGCTCTTGAGGGCTGCAATATTAACGAAAAGAAAAGGAGAGCCCGATAATGGAGGAGATCGTGAATAGCTTCAGCAGTGAAGCATTTTCCGGCATTCATTAGGAATTGCTGGGAATTTTAAACCCCCATAGGTATAATATTGGTTGGTAAAAATTTGAATAAATTGAGAATCGAGCTTTCATTAAAGACGGTGAATTTTTAAACGAAGACACGGACTGCCCTGACGTTTATTGTCCGGCTGATGTAGGCAGTAATAACAGGAGGCCTCTGCCACTGGTTACTTGTCTCGGCTATAATTTGACATCTGGCATTTCTTTGTTTTTGTTAATATAAGCCAAACTTAAATTTCTTACATTGAATTTTTTCCCCCGTGGATCTACCGGTGTAATTCTTATTCCCGAAACTTATTTTCTTTTTTCAATTCTTTATTTCCCGTACAATCGAAATTTACATTTCTCATTAGTAGACGTTATTTAGAACTTCGTTTTGTAAAATTTTTATTAAAAAGCTTTTACGTCGAAGACAGTGTATTTTTAATAATATTTTATTGATTTAATCTGGTAAATATTTAAACTCTTATTAGATTATAATGAATTTATACCGTAAGTAACAAAGTGTTAGTTACTAACAACAAATTTCGTATAGGACCTTAATAAATTGTTGTAATTTTTAAAAATAGACAAAAAATGCTAGTTTATTTATCGGTAATATGCTAGTTACATGTACATATATAAATGTATATAAAAATATTTATTTATAATAAAAAATAAATATAAGAGAGAAAAAGTGCAATATATTTTCACTTATTGACAGTTACTTCGGTTTTTCATTGCTATCAAAAATGTTATTTTTCATTGTTACATGCTATTTAAATTAAAGAAAATAGATAGCGTACGAAATTGGTAAAAATGATTACAAGTGAAGGGAAGTTTTTGCATTGCAAGAAACAAAGAACTGAACGGAAACGGAAAGCGTCCTTTAGTAATTACTTATACATTTTCGCATTGTTTTTGCATGCGATCGTCATCTGATCACCCCAAAATCGTGAGAAATCTTTCTAGGACGCGTGAATTTGTGAAAGCGATTGAGATAGAAGGAGGGGCCGTGAGTGAGGGTGTCAGTGACAAACGGTGATATATACATATATATATATAAACGTATACACAGATAAATATGTATTTATATGTATACAATTTATATATATAATTAAAATATAGGAGGAGAATGAAAGAACAAAGAGAATCAGATTAGTCAATATTAAGTTTATTATATGTTGCTTTAAGATAAGACTATGCGTAACATTGTAGAAACGGTCAGAATAATATTTATGAGTGCAAGAATGTACGTATATTATATATGTTAAGAGGCAAAAAATGAATTACATGCAAGATAATTTATTTTATTGAAGATTTTGCATTTTATGTTAATTGTATGCCATGTAAAAAATTTATAGTAGCTATTAGAAAAGTTGATATGTAGAAATCATATATTTTCAGTTGTATATATTTTAATCAGTTATCAAAGATAATAACTATTGTATTTGAATTAAAATAATATTTTAATAATTTTTGCAACCAAATTATATATATACATACACACGCACATACATTATTAACCAATATTCTTTATATAACTAATTTATTTTTTATTAGTCTTTGAACTAATTATAATTTATTTAATTCCATTATGTACAATTAAGAAGAATTTGTTATTTTTTATATTTACACTTGTATAAAACTATGTAAATACTTTGTTTTGTTATTAATATGTGTTATATTATAAAAAATGTTATAAGAGTATGAAAATTAATTTTTTTTTCTATAAAAATAAATTTAAAAAATCAGGCGTTTTAACTTGGATAATTATACAATGAGTTAAGTGAAAGACCAGAAGCAACTTGCTTAACCAATATCGACTTCAAGGAATGAGATGAGCAGATGTACGATGTGTACGTGCACGTAGATGTGCGTAATGCAGAGATACAGAGAGACCGTAAGACAAAGATAGAAGTTTTATCAGATGGATAGATAAAGATAGAGAGTCATAGGGAGAGAGAGAGAGAGAGAGAGAGAGGGAGAGAGGGGGATGAAGAGAGAACGCGCGATGGGGAGACGCAAAGAGAATGAGTGCGCCAGAATTGTGCGTGGATCAATAAATCGCTCTTGGAACGGGGAATAGGACCGTTCGCTCGAGTCTGTACACTCTTATACTATTCTGAATAAAGGAAGCTTACAGAGATACGGGCGGTCGCTGTTGCTTCTTTGGTAAATGCTAAAGGAATAGGGAAGATCGGAAGAAGAGACGATGGGAGCCAAAGTCAACCGATGGGATGATAAGGCTTGGGCCAAGCTCGTTCTCGCTCCACCGTCTTATTCCGTTTCCTATAAACGACTAACGATTTGGCCAATGGCCCGGATATATTATATTCTCCTGCTAGGGAGACCCGAGAAATCCAGGAGATTGTGCTTTCGGATGCTTCAATGATTATTATCACGTACACTTTAGAAACGGGCAAGTGTCTTCGATTCGACGAATATTATTCTACTGCTATTGCAAAATACTCCAAGAATATTCTTTATAGTCAATGCCGTATCTCAGATATCTTTTTTTTACATTAAACCGTCAAGTAAGCTATCCTACCTGTAAAATGATGAATATTATAGTAAAAATCAATATCCCCGACTAACTTAGAAGAAATATCATGGGAATATTACAAGTGATGGTCCGTCTTGTTTGACTTTTATATAAGAGAGTACAATATGGTATTTATTTTTGTATAATATATTTGTTGCACTTAATGGGAGTTTATAATACGCTAATGTATTTATGCGATTAGTAAAGAATTATTGTAGCCTCAATTAAAAAAAATACTTCCTTGCTGTTTTAAATGAGGCTTAAAAAGATGATTGAATAACAGGCTTTTTAAATATCTTTATTGATTTATAAGTTTTAAGATATCCCAACATAATATTTATAAAAGTGTCTACAATTTTTAAGAAAATGAATCATTTTTTAAATATAGTTAAATAAAAATATGTAGCGAAAGAGTTTCTTTATACAGATACATTTTTAATATGAAATAATTGCTAATTATTTTTTAAATAATTTTGTAATAACAACGGTCTGATTATCAAGCAGTTGAATAATTATCAACTTCCTATTTTAAAACTTCTAACTTACAAAAAACAGTATGCAGTTATTTCAGTTGTATTTTTATGATAAAAACAACGTTATAAAATTTGACGTAAATTATAATAATATTAGGAAAGCTTCTTAAAGCTTAAAAAGTATTTTACAAAATTAAATTTTTTTTACATTTTTTTTCAAACGGATTTGTAATTGTTACAATTTTTATATACAAAAGAACAATACGATTGAAATAGTACAATAGTTTTTTTTCGTACAAATAATATTGACTTTTTGAAAAATCTGCACTTATGTAGTACCCAAATAAGTAAATTATAGAGTAGATATTGAGATTTTTTATTCAGCTTTTATAATTATTATTTTAATTTATCTTGTATTTTCATTGTAAAAAAATTAAAATGTTATTAATAATTTTAAAATCTTATTTAATCGAGTAAGCCGTACTATGCTAGTAAGTATACATATCTGTAATGTACAAGTAAATTAGACTTATCTTGAGAATGGAAATTTTAATTTAAGAAAAGAACAGATTTAATATATTTATATAATTGCTGTTATATTAAAGAGAAATATTAAGTACTCATATTTACTGTTTTTTGAGTGGATGTTTTAAGTTTGGATTTTGCTTATTTGTTAACCAGAATTTTTTCAAATCTAAAATACTGAAATAATAGTTTTTATAAATAATTAGAGCTTCAAATTTTAACAATTTATTTATAAATTATATAATATTAAAATATGAATAGAGTAAATGCTAAAATACGCTGTTTCAGTAGAAAATAAGTAGTTTTGAATACAGATTAATGTAGTAGTATTTTCAATAATAAGTAGTATACTATATTGTATAAAAGCTTAGGCTTCTGCTAAACCATAAAAAGTTTTTTTTGCAAAATCTTCAAATGGCGTTATCTTTTAAGCAGCTTACTCTGAATGTTAAGCACTATACTCTATACAACAACAAAATTATTGAAAATGCATTAACGAATTTAAGTTTTATGGATTTTTTAAAAGTAATAAAATAGGTGATATTTTAATTTAGTATTTCAAATGAATGGAAAAATTTTTAGTAATTACAAAGAAAATTATAAATTTTAAATGTATTAAAATTGTTTTTTTTTTAATAAATATAAATTATATTTACATTACCGGTACTAATAAATTCAATACTGCTCTAAGTAATATATATTATTATATTATATCATTGTAATTCTAAACTTCAATGTAATTTTTGAAAAAGATCTAAAGAAAAGAGCGTATTATAGATTAAGATTTTTATTGAGAAAATATAATTTTATAACTGTTGATCAGTCAGTTTTATATTATGTAGTTAAGCAATATAAAATAAAAAAGTAAAATAGAGAAAGAGAAAAAATTTTAGAAAACACGAATATCGAAAATCGAAAGCTATACAATATCTTTATTTTCATTGGAAGTATTTCAATTTTTTTACCCGAACCAAGATTGCATTAGAAATATGTACTCGAAGTACTTATTTGATAGTATATTAAAAGGTATTCAATCAAACTCTATATATTACTATTTGTATTTTTGGCGACTTATTCAAAAAAATTGTTTGAAAGTGTCACATTAATTAGCGACGACTCTATGATTAATTATATTTTAAAGTAATTATTAATATGAAAGAAAAAAAAATGTTTTTAAAAATAATAAATGTTAATCAGAATTGAGATAAGTGAAACAAATTTTTACAATAAAACTATTTCTGAATATAATGGTAATCATATACTAAATAATAGCAATTCTCTTTAATTAATATGAAAAATGTGAAACGTAAGCACTGGAATGTTCATTTTATTTTATACATCAGATTTAATTCCATTATTTGCATTTTAATTTGATATTTGATCTTAATTAATAAAAATTGAACATTAAAAAAATTTATGAGCTATTTATTTTAAATAATTATTATAGTGATATAAATTAGGTTAATACAATTTATATTCTTCTATAGATATATTAAAATACATATTTTTCTATTATAATTAAAATCATGGCATTTAAAAAAAGAAAAATTTATATTGAAATATTTTTTTAAAACAGTGGCATAGAAGCAGTAATACTTATAGAAACTATTCAGGAATTAAATTATATAAACAAATTTTTCAGTTGTTATATCAATTGAATTTTATGCAAATGACAAAGTCAGGATATTTGGTTTTTTTGTATGCATTTGCGAATCGTAAAATGTCAAGTTATCAGATTGTGGAAACCAAGAGAATAGTTTGCAAGAAAAGACTTATGGAAAATGGGGATTACTAGTGGCTGAAAGTCGGTGAAGTACACATGGGATTATCTTGGAAAAAGGAAAATTTATTTATGCATTGTCTCATCTGATAATTTGAAAAAATTTCCACTTGATTTATCAACTACATATGCATTTTGAATTTAACCTTGGTTTTCATATGTTGCACGATGTGTAAAAACTGTTAAAAAATAATATTCGTTGTAATACATTTTTTTTATATTTATAAAATTAATTTAAAATTAACATATATAAATCGTATATTAATTAATGATGGAAATTAGTAAATTCACTTTTCATTTAAAATTATTGTAATACACATGATGGAAGTTTTTAAATTATTGTTATTAGTTTCATTCAATAGAAAGGTTTACTACAGAATAGTATTTTTTATTTCAAGAAATTTAATATTAAAATCTACCTTTCCATATTCTTCCATTAATCTCGTTAAATTATTGAAGAGATAATTAAGTTTCGTAATTTTGTGGTGAATAGAATTGAACGAACTACATTTACTTGTTGAAAACAATTGTAATTATTTTGAAGTTAAAATAGTCTGATTAAATTTGTGTGAAATTATATATTTTTATTATTATTTTTTTTAATTATTACATTGAAAATTACTTGATGCAGTAATGCATTAAATTAGGGAAATTTTCGAAACTTTAAAAGTTCATCCAAGTCGGCAGCTGCAGTGTGAAATTCTTAACGATTCAAAACCGCATTTCTCCCCTACCTACGCTCTGACATATTAGATCTATTCGGACCGTCGCGAAACATCAATTCGGACCAGTTTAGTGTATTACGCCCTTAGGGTCAACTTTTTTTAACTTAATTTGTGCTATCACAGTTTGCTTCTACAGGTATATAGCCAATCCTTTATCGGTAAATTTTTTCCGTTCTATTTAAGATAAGGATCGTTTTTATGTGAGATACCTTCTATTAATATTATGGTTTGAAAACTTTGTGGATTATAAGTCTAGTCAATTTATTATTATAATTCATTTAGTGAAATAATGAGGATAGGGTATTACGAAAAAGGCTGAGATAATACACAGTATTAAATTATTCTAATTTTATAGTTTTCATTAAAAAAACGTTTAATGAATTTTTTTCGTTAGATGTAACGACGATCGGGCGAAACATTAAATTAAAGCCTTGAATTAATTAAGCTATTAGCTTTATAATATAATAATGTAGCTAACTTTTGATATTTGAATTTGATAGGGCAGTCTAAACCATGTGGAAAAAATATTCGAATCCTTTATTGCTTTCTCACCTGGTTTCTGTTTGTTGGCAAAAAGACAATATAATCAAAAACGATTTCGACTACAAGAACGACATATTTTAAGAGCATTGATAGAGACGCGTCTTATACACCTATCCTGTTTACTAGAACGATGCAACTTTCTTTTTATATTTGTTTTACATTAGTGTGCTGTACATATACAGTTAGTACTGGCTATTATGATCCAGCGCTTTACATCATTGTAATTATGGAGGTCAACTGTAAATATATCAGATGTTGTCATGATTCATAAAAAAAAGATATTTATATTCCCTATGAGAATTAACTTCTTATATTTGTATAACACTCAGGCCTACTTTTTAGGTTGAACGATTATGGAAATTTGTATACAAACAGAAGTGAGATTTTATTTCCATAGTTGTTAGATTATGTATGTTGTCTACAATAAATAATAGTATCAGAATACAACGCCTTATTAGAAATAAAATTAATTTTACAATTGTAAGTAATTCATTAATCAAGGTCATAATTAGATCAATGCTTTTCTTCTAAGTAACGAAGGGAATTGTATTTAAATATCTATTTAAACAAAAAAGTTTTAGTAAAAAAGATATTTTTAATTAATAAATGCATTAGAAAATAAATCAATAAATATACAAATTAGAATTAAACATTTAAAAATATTGATGAAATATTAATTTTCAATCATATTGTTGAACTTTAAAATGGGTATGTTCTTTTGAATAAATAATAACTTTGATGTTTATCTGATTAAATATAATCTTATAGAACCATTTGATTATATAAGTGGACTAAGCATTACAATGATTTTGTATATGAATACTATATAAAGATTTTGAATGCGGAACGTTTTTATATACTTGTTATATTAATTTGTCTCTATTATTTCTATTATTTCTAAGAAAATGCTTTATTCAAATATTGGATTGAATAATATATGAGTTATAATAAATTATTGTATACTTCAGAACAATTATATGCATAAAATTTCTAACGCAATCCAATAAAGTAAATTTTACTTAATTATTTCGATTGTAACTTTTGATATGATGAAATATGTTTAATATTAATAGTTGCGAATGCAGGAGTCAGATTTCTTTAAACAAATAATTATGCACTCTTAAATTTCCAACTTCAAGCTCCGAGATCTCAGCGCGTTCCGGATAATCAAACTGCATAATATTCTCGCACTTACAAATCAATCAAAGCAAATCTCCATGATATTATGAAAAGAAAATGACTTCAAAGTTCCGCCGCACGACCGCCAATCACGAGGCAGAGAATAATGTCGGGCTGAAAAAAAAAATTTCAGGCTATTATGTGGGCTATTCGCTTATCCATTAATGAGAATAGAGGTCCGCCGCTCGAGCCTCCCCTCCCCCCGCGCCACCTCAAAAGCTGCATTCGCGTGCCTGTACGAGGATTGAAAGAAAGCAGCGGGGGAAAAATATAGAGGAAAGACAAAGCTTCGCGTTATGTTAACCGAGGGACAAAGGCGAAGCGCAAAAGAAGAAGCAGAGCTCGCGCAGTAATGGTTTATAAAATGTTCAATTATTCGTCTGCGAAGTTCGGTATCGAGCGAGGCAGTTGACTCCCCATCTAGTTTGTCAAAAGCTCCGTCGACGTGGTGGCCACGCTGACGCTCTACCAAAATCTGGAGTGCTGCCAACAAATCAGGGGCAAGAGGGCTTTTCTGGCTACGAGCAGTACTCCATAGAATTTTTATGGATTTATATGCGGCGCCGGTTCCTCTTCTCTCCGTCTCTTTTTTATGGTGAGTCTCGATTTGAATTGTCCTGCGCATTATTAATGGTCATGCTCGACTCGATTGGATATATTCCTCTGTGCAGCCTGTCTTGTCTATTATGATCTGTTACCTAATTCGCGGGATATTGCAGGATACTGAAATTTATTAAAGGGAACTCACTGGATTATTTATATTTCCTATGTATTTAGCCCGTACGTTGGGAGTGCAAACTTTGGGAGTCTAGTTTATATTGTGCGATGAGTGCTAGGGGATTAAGAATAATGGCTTTTCAAATGGACCAGAAAAGAGATTGTTAAACTGAATTTGCTACACTTTTAGCAATAGGTGTAAGATTAATACGATAAGCACTTAAAAGAAAGTCCATAGCTTTTTTTATTGTTGCGATTGAGTTAATACATTGTAATCAGCCATTGTTCAAATCATGTGCTTGAAATATTTATACTGCCCTTTCCGTTTTATATTTAATCTAAAATCTATTATCATTAAATCGATTTTAGTATAATGAATATAAGGAACCTCTTATAGATAGCATTATAGTAATTACGTAATTATGAATACCAAAAATAGATAAAATGCACGATTCGTGATTTATTTTAATGATTAATATGGAAATATTAAATTTCTGCAAAAAGAAATTAATGGACTTTAAAGCAATTTAAATCAGTTATCCGATTAAAAGCAAAATTATCAAATTCCCTTTATTGAAATACATGCTTTATTCCACAAGCAAAAAAATTAAAAACAATATGAAAATAATATTTATTGATTAAGATCTAAAAAAATTACTTTCAATTCCTCGCTTACGGTTAAATAAACTTTAGTCTTTGTTATTTAGACATAAGTAGATAGGCTACGATTAATAAAATCATATTCAAGTTGCAATTATTTGTTTTATAATTTCATGATTTATTAATAATATTTTACATAATTTTACTAAAATGTTTAATTGACAAATCAAGTAAATATAATTTTAATAAGTAGCTATAATTATTTAATAATATATTTACAATTGATTTTATTATGATTTTACCTCTATTTGAATTCAAATTTGTAATTGCAAATTTTTAAAATGAATCCTATACCATTGATGTAAAAAAATAATGAGTAAAACTGTTTTAAAAGTATTTAAAAATAGCTAATTAAGTAATAATAATTCAGATACAGTAATATTTTTTTATACATTTCTCTATTAATAATTATAATTCAAAATGAATCACAATGTATAATGAGAAAATCGTAAACTTTTTTATTCTAAAAAATATTTATAAAATAAGTTTTTTTTTTAAATGACCGTTCATTAAAATAGCTCCGATTTTTCCGGTGAAATTATTTTTGTACAATTGATTAATTTAAATAAGATTAAAATAAAGGAGTAAGTTTTTTTAATGGTGTTATAAAAATAATAACCTGCTGTTTGATTTAATTAAAAAGTATAAAATCAGATAAAATAAATTTTGATTTTACTATATAAGGTGTTAAAAGTTGAAAATAAAGGACAGCATAAAAATTTTAATATATATTAAGTATAATTCAATTTTTGATAGAAGTTGAATTTATGTAAACTATATTATTAGCAGAAAAATACTTATAAATATAGTCTGTGCGTAAAATTTCATTCCTTTTTTCTATCAGATTACAGAAAGAGTTTTGTATAATTTATCGAATATTTTTTAAAAATAGGTAACTTTTTAAAGTTTGTAAGCATTATTAGTTTAACAATACGTATATTAAATTACAAATATTTATCGTTGTAGAATAAAAAAAAATTTAGAAATATAATGAATGACATTTTGTTTATAAAATTACATTTACCATGCCTGGATTGTTATAATATAAACAGCAATGTCTTATTAAGGAGGGCATCAAGTAAGAGTAATATGTCTAATCTAATACTCATATAGATCTGCATGTCTGTATGCATATAATGAGAGATAATACGGCGGACCATGACATAATAATAGGAGAGTAACCCGAATTAATAATATATCATAGAGGTGACAAGAAAGAGTTATTTGATAATTGGAATACCGCATACACTATTATGTATGAGTTGCTTATTGTTGCAAACCATTTGCAATTTGGTGTCAATATGCTTTATACTTAAATTTTAAATTGTATTTGAATTGTAGAAAGGTTTTTTCTTTATTTATCTTCAAATATATACAAAGGCTTGTTTCATGAGAATGCATCAAAAGATTCATGATGAAATGTAGCCCTCCAATTCCTGTATTGCGAAGAGGCTTGATTTTAACGAATAAGTTCTATATTTCTATATATTGAAATGAAAATTGACTTATTAATTATAAAATCATCCAAATATAATATATAAATGAAAAATATTTTTATACACCCTTTACGAATGTATTTATACTTTTATCGATTAAATGCAATACCTACACAAGATCATGTGTGTAACCATGAATTTGAAATATGAAATACCAATATTCAGTTCTATTTTAACTACCGAAGTAATAGTCATATACAAGTGGAATATTCTACGAAATTAAATTTATTTGAAACTGATAAAGGTTATTCAATTATTTTCAATGGAGGTATGATTAGGAATAAATGCGTGCAAATATTGAAATGATAGATTGAAATAGGCAAGTCGACATTATCGATGTATCGACAAAACTATTTCTATTGATGACTAATTTTGTTATGTGCAACCGCAAACAATAGCTCGATGCGTTATTCTAAACTTCAGTTTTATATCATTTATAAAGAAAAGTACTAAATTTGATTAGGCAGTTGCTAATTGTTATGCGTATTGCATATTCGATAGATACGAACGAATACGAGTTCGGGTCCATTTTACATGGTTTCTTAAGTTTTAAACTTTTTCATAGATAGTTTGAAATCTTATACAAACGAGATCTACTTGCAGTTATCAGACAAACGGAAGTACAGTGATCGATGCCGCAACTCATCATTGACGATTTAACATTAATTTTGCGAATTAGCGACCGACGTTGAGTTGAATGCAGCGTTAGGAAAAGTACCCGCATCATTATCTTTTGAAACTACCGAGAAATGCCGGACTTTTATACACTTTATGTACAGTCCGGGGGTGTCTTTATTCGTTTCCTCGAGGGCTTTTCTTTGGCATTCGACTCGAGTTGCGCAGCGTCTCCTTACCCTTATGCCGTTATATCAGCTTTTCGCAGAGGCAGCAGCTCGGAGTCGGAGTGCTTGTCGGCTAGATTCTAACCGAGCCAGTTGCTGACGTCTTGGAATTAGCGAGGACGACCTTCCGTCGGGACTGGGAGAATCTCTATTCGATGTATGTCGAGTGCCACCACCCGGGCTATCGTGCGTCCGGACTTCTTACGGCTAAATTCAAGGCTGTTCCGCTTCTCTGTGTTCACGTAGTTCGGCTCTGTCCCTTTTTATCCGGCTTTGATTGAAATCGCCACCGAGGATCTACTCTCCTGACTCCTGTCTACCTAAGGAGGGATCATTTAATTGCCAGGACTATGCCATTCCCTTGCCATTTTCGGAATCGATTTTCCATGCTTCCGACTTCACGAGGACATAAGAATCTACAGTGTTTTAAAGTCTCGCGCAAATTGTTATTCTTGTGTTTCTGTGTATAATACGGAGCTCGAGCACTTGCTAAAGCGTTTTTATTGTTGAATGCTACTGCAAAAAGTAGGAATTAACGGCTTCCCGAAATTTACTGAATCTGACTCATAATATTGTGAAATGTAAATGAGAAAATATTGTGACGCTAACTTTTTTAGAATAGTATTACGTCTACAAACTGTTTTCAGATTCTTAAAAATTACTTTTTGCGCACCTGTTATTTTTTCAAGTTCTCGATTAAAAAGTAGGTTGATATACATGTGCATTAAAATTGTACAATAATCAATTTTCTTATAAGTTTTAGGCGTTGCATTTGCTATAATGCATGCATGAGTAGAAATTTAAATTATAAAAAGTAATTTATATTTTAGTTAATAGTTAGTAAAAAGCAATTTTACCCTGTTTAGTAATCCTACAAAATCGTTATTTTTTATTAAATTAAAACAATACAAAGTAATTATAATAAAGATAAGTAACTATGTAACTTGAGTTCAATGTATGTATGTGGATTAAATTTTTTAGATAATTTTGTATTAAAATCTGAAGTAATTGTATTTGCATGAGTGACGCATGGTAATTGAATTTAATTTAATTAGTAACGACACAAAATGAGAATATTATAATAGAATTAAAAAAATAATGAACCTGTTCTAATGCACGCAGTACACGTAACAACGATTAGAGATTAATAACCAGTTCTGTTTTGTGTATAAATATTGTAAACATCTGGAGCTGAATAATGGAGTTTTATTAATTAATATAGTAAATTTCATATAAATCCCTTCTAAGGTATAATCTCGTTTAATATTTGCAATTAATTTGATTCTTGCCAAAATGATCTTATCGCTTATGCCCGTACAGAATCGCTGCTGCAATTACATAAGCAAATTACGCACGAGCAAAGAAAATATATTCCGTGCGTATAATTAGCCATAAGATTGGTTCTCGAGTGCACCGTTGAAAGATGCAGGCACCGTACGGCAAGGGTAAAATTGAAAGCATAAATGAAAATGACGGGCCGATGGAAATGCAGATTCGCGTGAAAAGCGATGCCCCCAATGAGGATGACAGTTGATGCAGGGCCCGGGTACAGTTCCGAAGGCACGCGGTTAGTCACTGACAGGCTTCTACCTGGCTGACGTGGCTTGGCTAAGCCGCTTTATCGAAATGATAGCAATTTGCAATCGTGGAACACGCAATGAGCTCTCGCTTTCGCCTTCGTACGCGCCCTCGCGAGAATTGTAATACGGTTCTGGCAGAAAAGGGAAGCGATGTAGCTTTGTTGTACGGCCTCCGAAAAAGTAAAACCCGTGTCGGGTGCGCCTGTGCTTTGCCTATAATATGAGAACTTGAAGCCGCTCGATATAATTTATTGAATTGCCGTTGAGCGGACTACATTTGTATTATTGATTATGTGAATATGTTTTTACATTGATTTATATTACTTTTGTGCATCTAGGTTTGCCTCGGATAACTAATTTCACGTGAGCTCCATTGTGAAACGAAATAAAATTCGGAGATAGGGAATTTTTTGCGAATATCAAAGACTTTATTGATATGCGTTACTGGTTATTAATAATAAATAGTTCCTTGATAGAAAATAATAAACTTGATTGATAAAAGTCGTCGTACATTGCAAAATTTCTTACGAGCATAAATCATTATTGTCATGAAAAATAATCATTATTTTAATCCTTTGTAGCGAGAAAGGGATATAAACTCTTAATAAATATTATATACATTTTAGTATTAAGTATAAAGAGAAACCTTTTTTTTTCAACTTAAATAAAATATCTGTAATGATTTATCCCTCCTCCCCTCTATTTTATAATTTATGGGTATTTATTTATTTTACAAAAATAATATTTTACTAGATTTAATTTATATATATATATATATAATATTTTTTTTGTGCTGATATTTTGATATTAAATTTTTACTTAGTAAAATAGTTAAAATACGAAAATGTAAAACACAATGAAAACGATATTATTTCAAGTTGATTTATTTTAACGCTGTAGAATCGAAAATGTACAATTGAAAAACTATACTTAACATAAATACTTACACTTATAATATATACATTTACACATGTACATGTGCTTACAGTAAATGCATGCATTGATTTTATTACAACACTCGTATTATTATCCACAGGATAACGTTTTACCTGATAGTTTCATAGGATAATAAATTTCATTTTATGTACCTTACATAATTTCCGCTTTATTTTATGTAATTGACTATTTAATAAATTTTGATATTACTGGAGCAGAAATGGATATAGTTATTGTAAGGGTCACTGTGATATTTTTTGTCAAAAGTACTTAAGGTATAATTATTGAGCTATTGAATTTTTTAAAAGTAAATGCAATATAAAATGATTGCAGTACTTATAAGCTTCAAATTTTCTTTATCTTCATTCAGATACTGGTATAAATTTGAATTATAGGCATAAATAAAATAAGCTGTTGAATTCCCTACTTTTTGCAAGTGTTATATACATGAATTTAAGTTATTAAATATTTTGCTTGAAACATTGAAGTATGGATATAACGTATTTTGCGATTCAGATGAATATACATAAGTGCATTATAATTATGCTGTACATCATAATTATTTACAGCTTTTGATAGAATTACATTATTTTCGAGTAACAATATCTATAAGCACACATAATGAACTAATAACTTTCTCAACTAGATTACTAATAACTAACAGTTTTAGTTGATTAATAAAAATTTTAAAAAATCAGTTCAAGAATAAAATAGAATTAAATTTTACAAATTATCATTTTATATCACGAATTTTAAAATATTCTTGATTTTATTATCAATATTTTTTAGATTTATTTTAGTATCGTTTTTATTCAAATCTTTATAGAACTTTTAAAACGCATAATAAATGTCATTAAAATGAATTTAGTAAATTTGTAATACAAAAATTATAAATTTTTTTTTATTTTTCATCGTCATTTTAAATACAAACTAAATGTATATTCTACATAACAGGTATAAGTAAATAATATGTTTCGATATAGCAAAATAGTGAGCAAGAGATTCATTAGTTACATAAAAATTTATATAAATTCTGATTTATATTTATATTTGAAAGCAGGATTTATTTTTATTATTACACCCCTGTTATTTAAAAAAATATTATAAAATATATGTCTATACATCCATGCATATTGTTAATGAAGAGCAAATATCAGTTTGGTCTTTTTAGTAGAATGGATTATTATTGAACGGAATGACATAATTTTCATCTTTTCATTATTAATTTATACAATTAAAATCCTAATAAATGCAACATAATACTTCGTGTGAATAATATTTATTGACTCAATCATTTTTTATTTCCATCCACCAAATATTTAATGTAAAAATATTTTATGAATGTTTTTAATAATTTTACACTGGCGTTAATAAATTCTTGCTTACAGTAGCAATTTATTTTTTTTTATTTCAAAATTGCATTAAGCAACATTGTATATAGAATAATTAATTTTTATTAATTATAAATAATTTCTATTACGAGTATTTGTCTTGTTATAAGATTTAGAAGTTATAAACATTATCTGTGAATGTTTTCAAGATTCGAGTCACTGTACCAAGTGAGCTATATCTGGAGATATATAAATATTTACGTTTTAATATAGTGTTTAGTAATATTGAAATATTGTGTGCTTAATATAATATGAAGGTTTGCAAACAAAAATTTCTTTTGCTAATCATTGACCGAAACATTAAACAATTGCTTGTGCATAAGGAATGGCCATAGGAGTTGTTGGGCAATATGGTTTTTTGAGATAAATCAGTTTTCAGTTAATTAAGGGACTCTATGTAATTTTCTTATTATATTGCAAAAAATAATTATATCTAATTACGTAAGTCTACCAATAGATTAATATTGGATAATTAAAAAAAAAACAGTATATAATACATCATACTTGGTGGGGTTTGCTTCCTTAAAATATAATTAAATAAGTACGATTAACGAAGATGCTTGATACCCTTGTTTAATAAAACTAAATTAAACTCAAAGAAATCGGGTAAACTTGCGTTCATTATCAGAACAACTAAGTCAAGTGGTCTATCTGGTTTAACGAATGCTCGCAATATGTGTAATATTGTATATAAGAGCACCGCAGCTTTTTACAAAAGGGAGAGGAGAGTATTTTAACACGCACGTGTTGAAGTGCGCACGTTTATTCTTTGTACACCAGTGTGCATAATAACCCCCGTGTATACGGCGCAGTATCAGACAGGGCCGTACAGTAGGGAAGTTAAAGTACTCGAATCACGTAGCTGTACACTTATACACGGCGGGGAGTCTTGAGTGGGGAAGAGGGGGAGGCACGAACTAACAAACCAACGCGGAACTGCTGGACGAACACTAGACGCGTCAGACGGAAGGAACAATTTTGAGGGCTTCTCACAATTACGCCTACCCGCGAATGTTAGACGTGCATCTGCTGACAATATGCCTACCTCGCACAATCAGGTGCTCAGTGTTGACTCGATTGCTGATATCGATCCACTACTAACGCTCCCGCTTATTGTTTTATCTCGCCCAAAAGAAGCCTTTGTGCTAGCACGTTTAATTCGCGAGGAATCCACGGATCAAAAGGCTTGTTTCGTATTTGTTATCGATTCGAAAGGAGAGACGTTAGAGCTGTGGAGCCCGTTAGAATTCCTTGATTTATTGCGCTTATGCATGGTATTTTAAGGTATTAATTATACTGTCATATACTTAATTACTAAGTTATGTGCTGTTGCCTCGGCGTGCAAAGCCGAGTAATAATAGAGGAATACAAGTTTTTAACTAACGAGTTTACTTTGTCTGGCGGGTATATATGAAGCAACGGTTAATATACCGGTCGGAGTGAAGCTGATGTAGACGTGTTATTTAGCCGAAACGCCGGCGTGATGCGGTCCTCGATTCTGGGTATTTCCCTCCTTGCTCTCGGTAAACATACTCTTTACGCTTACAATGAATGTGCCATTCTTGCTTTATTCAAGTCGTATCTCGAGCTCGCGGATTTTTGCGCGATAATGGAGATCAAGCGTGCACGTGTGCATTGTTCGCGTTTCCCAGGCGTAGGAAAAAGGGCGAATAAAGCCTTTGAAGCGTAGGTAAGATGCTAGGAAGGGGTTCGCTCGCCCTCGCCCCGCAGAGATGCTAATGATGGACGGTACATACACGGATAATATAAAATCCCGACTTCGTATGAAGAATTCAGTATATGCGAAAGTCCGTCGTGCTGGCAATGTCACTTTGATAATGTTATGAGTATTGCTACGTGTATTAGTCGCGTAACTTTTTCCCGTCGACTGTAGCGAATTACTGTTCATTTTCCAAGGGATGTTCACAAATATAAGTTTGAAAATTTGTGATAGTCCGTTGTACTTTAAATATCCAGAAGTTAGCCGCACAGTTCTATAGCCGAGAGCTACGGGATTGCGATATTGTGAAAATAAGGAGCGATCGAGGTCGTGTCTGCAATTTTATTTTTCATGGTATGGAATGCAAATCCATAACTTTTATACGACGTTTTTCTTTTTATATTACATGACTGTAGGTGTAAAATGAAATAAGCCACAATACAAAATGATAAGGAATATCCATCTATCCCTTATTATTATAGTACCATTATCTTTGTCTTGGCATAAGCATAATTTATTTTTTTATGAATATCCAATAAGCTACGTATAATTCAAAAATAAAAAAATAAATGTGAATTTTCACGAACGTTAATTTTTTTAATTTAAAAAGTAAAAATTTATTGTGAATTTTTTAATGTACATTTGTATCCAATTTTTCCCATCGATTGATAGCTTTTGAAAACTTTTTCATACTGCTATCATATTTATTAAATTCATAAATCTACAATTTCATTCTGCAATAATGTTTGTTTAAAAAGAAATATGGATACTTTAATATCATTTTATTTCTTGTATTGCTTTAAACATAAATGTACATATATATGAGTATATTATTCTTTTATGAATTTCATTAAAAAATAAAGAAATTCATAAATGTTTGATTAAGTATAATATACAATTTTTCTAGCTGTATAAAATATTAATATTTTAGAATGTAAAATGCATATGATTTTTTAATTTATACATGTTCATAATTTGTTATTGCTCAGTTAATGAATTGTTAAATTTAACGCTTATTTTCAATTATTAGATACATTGAACTTATAAAATAAAAAAAATTATCGTAGAATGTTATAAAAAAATTCGAAGTTACATTTTTTGTGTAAATGATTTTGTCAATTGATAACACGTGAATATAAAAAACATTATTTTTTAATTTATTATAAATTTCACAAATATCTCTATGATAAAAATTGAATCTCAAACATTAACGATGTTTTCATATAAATATTTTAGTTGCTTTTGCTTATATGAAAATTTGCCCCAGTTGGCTTGATCATAAAGTCGAACAAAATTCGAATTTATACGATCGTTCCAATATTATATATCTTTTTTAAAGGTATAGGTAATGTTTGATTTTCCGATGATGTAATGGTTGGATATTTTCTTTACAAAACTGATAGCCTTTCAATGAAAATGGTACTACTAAATGCTAATATTAGATTAATTATTGATTTTGTTGGTGTATTTCATTGAATCTATGAAGTTTGATTTTATTTTTTATTTTTCGCCACACAAAGCCATGGCATCAAAACCAATGGCCATTGCAATAAATTAGAGTAAATTGGAAATCCATTTTTCAATTGGCACTTTTGCGTTGCGACAAGTGCACGCACTTATATGTAAAATGAAAAAATTTAAAGATACCGTCGTACCTCTTTGTACACATTGGATTTATTTAAAAGTAAAAAAATTAAATGGGCATTCGCTTGGCTAAAGAATGATGGGCTATGCGGTATCGGGGGGAGAAAATCCATCTGCAACTTCCATTTATAAATAGGTGACATGCAATATGAGATAGAACGCAATGGCCGGATACTCATTTGATCGATGCGTGCGCAAATGGGGAAGCGGCAAGAGGCAATACGCTACTATTTCTTACCGCCGCAAGCGAAGCTCTAAAAGAGACCCTTGGTTAAGTATATATAAAACCAACACCTGCACTCGTACCCTCGTTTTCCTTAAGGAGAGGAACTGTCGACTACAGAAGCAGCCTTCCCTCTCGGGTATATATTTTGGCGCAAAATTCACATTCACGGTGTGCGAAGCTAGAGCCCGCTTTACAAGCACTTAACGCCCTCGTTGTTCCTTGCCTCCCGCTCTCTCCTCTTTCTCATTCTACGTCAACCTTCCGTCGCACTCTCTTTCTATCTATCAATCTATTTCTTCGTCTACCTTTGCACTTTATATGCACGTACCTACATATTTATGCGCGTATCTAGCGTGACTGTCCAAAATACAAGTGAATAGGAGTCGAGGAGGAAGTGAGAGTGACACTCGGTCACACGACGTAGAAAGTAGTGCTCACGCGTTTTCCGACTTTCTTGAAAATGTATGCAAACTTAAATTACAGAAACAAGAAGACAAATCTTTTTGATTCATCTTTTAATTAAATGTATCTTTTTTATAACGTCGAGCTTCGAATTACGAAATACAATAGAAAAAAGTAAGCTTGACTACCCCAAGAGTCGTCAAATGGCCAGAAGTACAATTGACAGACAATGTTAATTCTTTAATGGTAATTCATTTAGAATTGTATTTAACGTAATGGAACAATTATTTTAAATAAGTCCTAAAAAAATTATTTTCGATAGAGTGCTTAATTAGCGTGTAAGATCTCTGAATGCTATTTAAAATTACGTTAATAACATTAATGATTAATTAATAATACGTTAATGATGATTCCATATTCGGTAATAATTATTATCCTTTCAATATTCATTTGAGATGAAACTATTTTTTTTAAGCCTATTGCAAATTAGTAAAAATTTCTGTCTCCATCATACGTTTTAGGTTTTATTATCGGAATTCACTTGGTACAACTGTCATATATTAACAATTCCCCTTTATTTTTAAATATCGATCAACACGAAAGCTATGATGCTTTAAAGTTTCTCCAGAAACAATGACTTACAAGGGATACACGCATACGTACACGCGTGCGATCGTACCCGCACACGCACACGCACGCACACGCACACGCACACGCACGCACACAAAAAACATGTAAAAAATACGAAATAAAATGAGGCATTAAGACTTTGAGGATTTTTAATGCCTTCTTTATCCCTAGTTTAATTGGTATTCCTTAGTTCTAGTTTTATCGACTAGTCTTCGTCATTAAGTATTATCAGGTAATTTTTGGTATCATTGATCATCTTATTATTGTTTCTTAATGTTTAAGTCCATTCTTTGTTAACTACTACTGTTCTTCTAATCCACTTCATAGAGACTTTGAAGATGAGTGTTCAACTTCTTTTGATGCTTTTACTGACAGTAAGGCTCTATGACTTTAAACCACTTCACTACTCATTGCTTTTTTGTTCTTGTTTTAGCTCATTGTATTAAGCAGATAACACCTAAGTTAATAAGCTGATTATTCTTAACGAAATATATATATATATAAAATAGCTTATCAAAGATATTAATTATTAAATAATGTTTAGGAATTTTAAACGTAACAATTAAAATCATAATCATATAAAATGTAAAATTTTTAAAATAAGCAAAGTCTTAAATAAAATTATTTAGGATTTAGGTATTTTGCATTTTAAATATTTTTTTTTTAAATCTATTTGAATTATTTTTGTATACACATTTTTCATGTTTATATTTTTCATACGTGCACTTTCGTTCCCCACCCATACAAATATTGAATTGTCCTTTTTTTTGTATGTATTATGATAAAGAAATATATCGTGAGAAAAATAAAAGGGTAATATTGTTAAATGTAGGTCGATCGATATTAATCAATTTTATTATATTAGCAATTTCATTATCTACTTAAAACTTATAAATTACTATTGATTAATACATAAGGTACATTTATGACATTTATATTAAAAAATTTTAAATGACTGATTAATTCTTCAGTTCTTCATGGAATCAATTCTTTATAATTATTTGTAAAAGACTTTTATATTCAAGTGCCCATTATAGGTGTATAAATTGAGTCTTTGAGTAATCTTGAAGCTTTCTTAAGCGGTATTTATTAATTATGCTTTTATTACTTACGAAATTTATAATGAACTCTAAAGATAATTTAAGCTGTATGTTAAACATTTATGTTTAATTTTTAATGTTATCAGATGCTTGGAGCAAATATCTAAATATCATTAAAAATAGTTCATCGTATTTCATAAGTATTTTTACTAATGTATATAAATAGCATAGTTATCATATAAGTTAGAAATATAGTATAATAAAATTTGATTAATTTATAATTTCTTATATTTACAATATATTTTTCACTAATTATCGGTAAAATTGTTTCGCAAATTGCTCTTTAAATAATTAAAAAAAAAATTTTTCTGATAATGAATATGATATTTTTTGGAATCAGTTATCGACATTAGTTAAGAATATTTTTGAAGGTATAATATTGATAATGAAATATTAGGAAAGGGATCAATGTTTGGGATAATATTTTGTATTTAATAAAACTGTTTTGTTACTTATGATTTTATGGGAAATCATAATTTCTCTCGGTTTCATTTCGTTGCATGGATTTCCTTAAAGGCAGATAATCAGTTGCGGCTCTTTGTTTTCCCCCTTTCATGTTATTTTCAGGATCTTCGGTAGAAATAAGTTGAGCAGGGAGGCGAGCTAATTGTCTCTGAGCACGGATATCAATTATGGCTTTTGGTGAAGGCAGTGTGGTAATACCTACACCGCTTTCACATGACGTAACAAAATAGAAGTAAGGGACCGAGAGGGGGCGCAGAATGAAGACATTACTCTGCTCCAATGCCGAGGGGTTATAATATACCCATTCTTTTTTTTTATCTTATTTCCTCTCCTTTTCTTGTACAAGCGACTATCTACAAATGAGACATCTTGATCAAAAGTGACGCGCGAGGGATATAAAGATATGCGGCTTACACGAATACGTATTGTGAATGCAATGTTAATTCTACCGGGGACGGCTACGGATGATAGTAGACAATGGTTTATAATGAAATAGAAGAAAGATTGTTACTTGCACGCAAAAGCTAATTTAATAAAGCAATCGCGAGCGAAAATTATATTGAAAATAAGTTCATTTATATATACACACACACATATATATATATAAATTTATTAAGGGAAGACAAATTATTTTCTTTACCGCTTCGTTTTGTACATTTCGGAATTTGTTTAATTATGATTCGATTGAGAAATTTATGTATTCGATTAATATGAGAAATTTAATTAAAATTAAGCGATTGAATTGAGATTAAATGAATCAATTTTTGTAATTTTTTTTAATTATTCTTACGTTAAGATATTGTATGATTTAAGTATAGATTGATTTTCAATCGAATTTTTAATTATAGAAAGTAATTTTATTTTCATACGATAAGCACTATTATAATCGAATTAAATGGATATCCGATTATTTCGGACAACGATAAAGAATGTTTCTTTCTAGAAAATTCAAGTAGAAGACTATTAGATGAAAAAGGAAGTCAGGATCTTTTAAGTAGCAAAAGTTAATACTAGTCAGACGTATTATTTCTTATATGTACAGTTAAATAGATTTTAATTAAGATGGTTTAGAAATTTCTATTTTTATAAAGAATTTTAATTTGTATTTAATAAATAATTTTTTTTTTTGCATTGAGTTTTGGCTATAAGTACTAAATTACAATAAGATTCACGTGCAGTATTTTACAGAATAAATTAAAACTAAGTGAACTAACAAGAGTTAAAAAAATTGTTATACCATCGGCATCATTAGTTTTTGTATTTAGGGCAGACCCTCTTATCCATATAAAATAAATTAAACAATTTATTATTTAAACCGCGATGTGGCCTTCGAGCATATTTATTAAAGACTTAAAAATTTCAACATTACAATTCGATGAACAGAACGAAGAAAATTCGCTTGCACTTCTCTCCTTATCAATGAGACTCGGGCGCGGGCCGACGCGATGTACAATCAGCAGGGCTTGGACCGAATGTAGCGGATCGCTGCAAGACATAAAACGATACGTCGGGGACGCGTGGCGCAGGGGCTAGGGGGGTGGCTCAGCGGGGTGGTGTGTCGCCTTAGCCAAAAGCCGATACCCGAGAGACGGATAGAGACAGAGGGACGCCTCATCGTGGCCAAGCCGACCCTGCGCCGTGGAGGCGCCCTTCCGCCCCTCGACAAGGGAGGCCTCGACTTTCCTCCAGTGCATTGATGGCGAATCCGCATCCAGTGCCTGGGCACAAAGGCAGCGGAAACCGTTGCCGCCGCCGCCGCCGCCGCCGCCGCCGGCTTCGCCTCCTCTCCCGGTGCGCGCTTGCGCGGAAGGACCGCGTGGGCCGCCGTCGGAGTCTGCGTCCGCTTCTCCAGTGCGACCCGCGCCCTCGGCTCAAGCGCCTCGACGCTACCTCGGCCAGCCGACAAAGGACGAGCGGCTACGCGAGTGCCCAGCTAACAGGCCGAGCTCGATCCTCGCTGGACGAGCCCCTCGTCGCTTTGCTCGGAAACCACGACGCGCAGCCTCGTCCCCATGGCTCCGACGCGATAATGCCAGCGCCGCGTCGTGGTAAGCAAGCGCGCGTTTGGCCTTCGCCACCCACGAGCATTGCCCGCTAAGACCGCTCCTACGCCCGATTGATTCGCCGTCCTTGTGTCGCTCCGCAGCTGAGTGTAGGTATAATGCTCACTCAATATTCCCGATCGGCGATCTTTCCTTTCGAGGGCGGCCTCTCGGGCCTGCCTTCCCTACGAGAATACACCTTCGGGGTGAGCGACCGTTGGGAGCCCGATGGCTTGCGGGGTGTGCAAGTCGTTTGAAAATCTGTATCGGTTGACTTCAAACGAATTTTTATTCTTTAACTTTGTCCTTCTTCCTCTCGTTCTTCTTCTTTTGTGCTTGCCTTGCTTTTTATCCGAAGCGCCGAGGGCCGACGTTTTATCGGGAACGATGGTCAACTGGATTTTGAGTCCTCTCTCGATTTAAAAACTTTTTTACACCTACGTATCGAAGCATGACATTTTTTACCGCAACGAAGTATTTCTAAACTAGTTTCAATATTAGATTTGTTTTAGGGTACTTCCATCGATATTTCGGAAGTTCAAGTTCCAAAAGTTGATTTATGATAAAAGTTTTCGCAAACCGCATACCAGATGGATATTAATTATGCTGGAATACCAGATTGCGGAATTGAGATTATTCAAATACACGATAATTAGTCGTTTCTTCTTTTCTTACAGTTAAAATTTTTAAAATCAATTATTTATTGCGCCATTCACAGTTATATTAGTTTTTTTTATTCAAATTTGTCAATTAGGTGATTTAATCCAATAAATACAAATAATAATTATGCTATAGCGATGATGATTATATAATTTTGTAAATACAAATGAGAATATCAATTTAAAATGATTTAAATATTTCATACTCTTTATTCATTTAAATATAAGTTATATTATTTACAGTATAAATATAAATTTGAATGTACGAGATTTATCTTACAAAAATCTCATTTAAATTACAGACATTTTCGGAGCAAGCATCTTTCCGTTCTATTCCTACATTCGGCTTAATTTGAATCTTGATCAAACTATATTGAAAGCTGAAGGCTTATAAAAAGTGAATTATATTTTAATGCGAGGGTTCTGAAATTTAGGGTGGCTGTAAAAAGATCTATAAACAGAATTATATAAATGCAGATTATGATTAGCGTGCTTAATATTAAAGCCAACTATTATATAAATCTCAGTATCAAAATAAATTTACGATAATCAGTCATTCCTTAATCTTTCAAAATCAGCTCATTTATTCACGTCGAAGGCTCCACCAGTGCATTAGTACCGAGAGGAATCGTACGATACGCCGTTACTCGCGCTCAAGTATCGTCGGCATTTTTTGCCTACCTCCTACAAGTTCGCCAGCTGTCATTGTCATCCATACACCCGCGATATTTACGCCAGCCGCTGGTGTCAGCTGTAAGGTCGGTTTGTAGTCCGTGACAGCTCGTTTTTCTTAGCAGAGGGTTTCTCCCGACTTGCCGGAATCGGGCCGTAGGGGGGGGGGCTTGACTTTTCTTCTTTATCGCCGAGCTGCTCGCAAGATCGATCCCTCCGTGCTGACTATCACGCCATAACGCACTTTCAACAAATCTTTCTCGGCGAGAATTTTTTTCATAACTCTTTATATACATGAAAGGGAGCTGTTTGAGAAAATTGCCGAAGTTTCGATCTTCACAATTACTGTATCCTGGGATGATCAATGTATTATTGTCGTCATTATCGTTTACTCTTAATGCCTACAAGGATTTAATTTATAATAAACAATTATATAAAAACTTGACGTGAGCGTATATATGCAAATAAATAATAACGATGCATGAATAAAAAATTCCTGTCATTTATTTTGTTCTTTGTAAAACGCTCATAAAAAGTATACGTACAAATATTTTTTATTTCAGATTTATATGCGGTAAGTGCATTTAATTAAATATGAGCTTCTAATTTTACCGAACGTGCTCATTAAAGAAAATAATTCAATTAAGTTAAATATTCAGATTTTTTTGAAAACGTACGTACGTTGTTTATTATTTTCTTGTTGGCATAAAAAATCTACTAATAGAGTATTAATTTCAGAATAATATTCAATTAACTCGATTATTGTTTGTCATGCTTATATTAAATTTAGCGGTAAAGTATAATTTAATATCTGCAAATACCTTCTACAAATACACATGTTGTCTTTTCCCAATTACTTATTTATTTTACACTGAAAATAATTTATAAGCAATTAGTGAAAAAGAATCGGTCATTGTATTCTTGTTCTACAATGAAACAGCAAGTAAATTACATTCTCAATGCATAATGAAAACGATATGCAGAAATATATTTATTTGCATTGGTTATTCGACATCCAGTATTGAGTCCGTGGCATACCCTCATATAGTATCCAATCACTTTTCTCATACTAAATAAATATGGATCGGTGTACACCAACATACTCGCAAAATCCGTCCTGCGTTAAAGTCAACCCCCGTTGAAGGGGAACAGATAGTATCGAAGTCCCGGAAGTTTGTAGGTTTGAAAATGCGAGCGAGATAATTCGTGGTAAGCATTATTCGGTGAGTTTCATAACGAGATTGTCAACGACTTAGATGAAGGATAACGAATGAACAGCCAGTAGGAAGAGTATTAGGGGACGTTTTTGCGGAGACCCTAGAGTGTCGCCTTTCCCTACTGCCTTGACTTTCATATATCAAACACTGACTTGCCTAGTATTACAGCGGCAGGTGCATCTGATTCGTCGACCCCTAAGTCTCGTTTTCATTTTCGTACTTGATGACTTTTATATTCTTACTATAGATCCTTTGTTTATTTACAGCCTTTGAATCCTACTTTATATACCATTTTTTATCATTATACTTACATCTATGTTTCTGTTAATTAAAATTACAATTTACTTATTTATCGTTGATTTATGAAAAACTATTTTACAATTGAATTTTATAAACAAAATACAATTTAATGAAAATTATTTCATATTTATTTTAGTATAATTTAAAATTAAACTCTTCATTATGTATATAGTAGAACTAATATTTATAAAACATATTTTATTCATATGTTTCAAAATACACACATATATGTATAAATTTATTTATTTTTTTTTTTAATGATAATAAATATTCGTTAACTATTTCAACGTGAATTCAATATTATTGAAAATGATTATTTTAAAAGTCCTTCTATTTATTTTTTATCTTATTTGCATGAATATGTTGTGCTTCTTTTGATAAAATTCAGTTTATTATAAAAGTTATAAGTAGTCGAATAAAAATGTTAATTACTTAAAATATGACTTACAAAAAATTTAATGGCTAATACATAATGAAAAAATTCTTGTACTAAATGATAATAAATTCACGAACTTTTTTCATAATTCAAAAAAGTATTCAAATTTTTTAACAGAATGCTTATGTTCTGTAACTTTTTTCATATTTTAACTACGTAATGTTAAAAAAGTCGGTAATATTATGAAACTAATAAGATAGTTTTATATTAAATATTTCTAAAATTAGAAAGTCATCAAATTATAATTGGGAACGTCATTGAGCTTTGTCGTCTAATCAATTCATTTGCATATTCAGAGATATTTGAAATATTAACATAATATGTAAGTGATTAAATTGTTTATTAATTATTAAGTCATAAAGTTTTTAGATGAATTTTATTGAGTTTTCGTATTAAAGATACATTAAAATGATTAATATACTGTAAAAAATGTTTTTTATAAAATTAAATAGATTTAGATAAAACTAAAGAAATTCATCCTATTAGAGAGAATATGCAAACTTATTAAATTCAATTGAAAGTCAAAGTTTGTAATATGAAAGCCAAGCTTAGTGTCTGCATGGGACAGTGAAGAATTCACAATGACTAAGGAATGGTTGAGATAGAATTGGAAAGGAAACACGAAATAACAATATTCTTTGAAAAGCGAAATTTATCTACGTTGAATCTCAGATTTTGTCCATAGTATTTTATCTATATTGTGAGTGATATATATATATATATATATATATATATAATCATCCTAAATACCATCGAATTTACTCTTCACCATTTCCCTATCGATGAAAGTAAAAAAAAAGAACAATCTCAAACACTATGGAGCGCAAAGATTTATCGTAAATTCGAGGCGGAGTCGTCGGGAAATTTAATTTTTATCATTGTTAGTCGAAGCTGTTGAAAGTGCGCAGAAAGAAAGGCAATAACGCGATGGGTGAGGTAATGACAACAATCCCCATTACGCTGCGGAATCTGTTGTGCCGCGATGCGAGGAATAAAGGCGAGGACTTTAAAAGACGGCGAGGCACGTCAGCTTTCGTAAAGAAGCGCTCATTGTGTCCGGCAGCACGCGTTGTTCGGAAGCTGCGTAGGGTGCAGATCCCTAGGCGGTAAGTCGACGATTCTACCCTGACGAGACTCGGCTCCATCTCCACGACGGGGGCGAGTCGTATTTTGCTGAACCTTTAGACTTTCGTATCTCAGATAGCTCACATGTGTTACGCCTCCTCTTTGGTGGGTTGCGAATTTTCGGCCGACGTGCGAGAGGCGTATAGCCTTTAGTTTTGCTCGATCACGCTCTTTAATATTTTCGGCTTCTTCTTGTATTTCTGACGATGATTTGTGAGACTCTGCAAGCCATTGGTGTAAAATTCATTAATGTAAAACTGTTAATTTCAAAGCTACATAGCTTATTTTTCTTATAATCATTATTGTAATAAGACATTTTCACAAAACCATTTAATAATACAAATAAATTGAAAGCTCATTTCATGCTTGATCTTAATGATTAAAAACGAAATGTTTTCGAAATAGTTCGGTAAATAAAAAATAAAAGTTATCTTCTTAAATATGACATTGTTAAAGAATCTATAAAAATGAATGGAGTGTTGAATCTACTGAATTTATACAACATGCGAAATCTATTTTTAAACCAATATCATATATTTTCCGTCAAGAAATGTTATACAAAATTAAACCGAATAAAAAAGAGAAAATCCAATTGGAATTGTGAAAGTTCAAAAACTGATTTCTTAACGCATCTTGTGTTTGTTTCACGTCATTATTTTAAACTTATTCAGCCCGATCGATCAAACTAGCTTCTCAAGGAGTACAGGTTTATTCCAGTGTATACTTTATCAGTAACTGTCAAAGTTTGTTTAAAAATTACACACGTGGAGTTGATATAGTATGAAAGCTGCTTGAGTTATTTGAAATAAAATGAGAGAAATGTACTGAGACAGCTTACAAAAGCCAAGCTCTATTTCTATATATGTATTAGGAGTTTCCATTTGCAATGATTATTTAACTAATCTCGCTAATCGACGTAATCGTGCTGTTTAATAAAATCGTTCTGCATGTGCTAGAAATGCGTTTATCAATTTTGTAAAAAATTTTTAACAGCTTTGTTAGACGCGAAAACACTACTGCGGATACTTACATTTGAATAAATATTAAAGAAATTAGTATTAATCGTATTATTTGAATATTGTTTTATAGCACTATACAGGGTAGCATTAATAAAATATACTGTCGCTGTATTAATATCATCAAAACAATATGGCATTTGTGTAAGTTGTATCTTTTATACGGGAATGAAAGAGCTAATTCACGCACTTGAACGATGTGCTTGTTTGAGATATAAGACTGAAAAACATGATATTATCCTTTTTATACAGTCAGAGTTCACTTTGCAACAATAAGTACTTAGTCTTTTAGTATAGAATAAGTCTGTAATGTTATACAATGCCATGTTTATGAAAAAAAGAATTTTTAATATTTTAACATAATATTTTATACAATATGTATCAATTTAAATTTTATATACATCAATTTTATAAATAATTCAATCGAAAATTACCGCATTATTTATTTGAAAACGAATGAATTTAATAAAAATACTTTTTATGTTAAGAAAGATTTTTATGTCTTTTTTAAATTATAATTTATTATATGAATTACAATTAAAATCGTTTTATTATAGATATTAAATTTCGGTTAATTTTACATATTTTTTAACAATGTATTTTATTTGAACACGATTATCTTACCACATTCATTAAAAGCCATTAACTTTCGTATATTTACTGATCAAAACGAATCGTAGAACGTCCTTTGTGTTTTATTCTAACTTGTGATTTGACGAGGTTTTTCCTCTATTTTAAACTCAATTGTTAGTAGCTCATTTCCTCTTTCTATTGTTCTTCCTATCTCTTTTTTGCCTTCTTTTCTTTTGGGATAACGAATTTAGGGCTAATTCAAAACTTTGTCAATTTCTATCGCTTCATTTACCAGTGAATCAGGTTAGCATGATAGGTTATTAAACGTTACTGTAATTATACACTGAAACAAGTACATTTTACGTATTTAAAACACTGAATCAAAGTGCTAAGTAGCATAAGCTTTTATTATACCTTAGCTATAAATTATGCAGTAAAAATTAATTTAATTAAAATACTGATATTTAATTAAAAATTTTTTTATATTGATCCTATAATCAATTTATGCAATAACTTATTAAATTGTGGATATAAATATAACAAACAATTTTGATTTAAGTTAAAAAAATTTTTCATTAACGTAAAGATTTTTGAAGCATTATTTTTAATAAATATTTCGTTTTATCTGGTTTGCTAAATTATGCTAAATGCAAATATGATTAGTTATTTTAAAAGATAATTGCTCTTTGAAATAATAAAAAAAAACTTTTGATGGGGAAAATTCAATATTTAAACTAAATATTTTTGTTGCTAACCAATCGTAACAAGATGCGATACTCTAACTTAAAAATAAAATATTTTTTTCTTATTTAATGTGTCAGTTTTCTACCTAGAGACTATTTGTAGAAGATCATAATATGAAAAATTTAGTGAAAATAAATTTCTGTGAGAAACAATTTAAATTTTAATTAATGATTATTAGGTGTTTTTTATTAAATTAACATTGTTTTAGTTCTTATTACAAAAAAGCAGTTTCATTTGGTACTTTCAGTTTATCGATTGATTTTCTTTATAACGATATTTTCTTACTTTTATCAATAAAGACCTCATTTGAACGAGTTGTATAACAGTTTTTCTGACTGAATCGAGTACGATTTATAATTTTGATTTTAATTTTTTTATGATATAATCTTTGAAAACTCATTTATGTTCTTCTTTGATCGTTTTTCTAATAATTTATAAATAAAAAGATATGTTGAACATTTCTAATTTATGTATGTTTTATCATGGTGAATATCACAAGGCCTAAATATTCTTATGCATCAATTATTTAATTACAATTTTACATATAAATTATTATGATATAATAGTATTATAAATAAAAATTATAAAGCGTTTCTAATTACAGTTTGAATATTGAATTTTTGTAATTTAATTACTATAAAATAATTAAATAATGATAGAAAAGTATTAAAAAGATTTCATATAGAAAAAAAAGCATTTTTTTTATTTATAAGCAATTTAAATACAAAAGCTGCAAAAGAAAATAATAATTTCACGAATGTATAAATATAAATATCGTAGCTAGATTCTATGTTCAATTAATATTGCTACGATATAATAAAAGCAATTATATTAAAATATATTATTTTTTGGCTATTTCGATAAATATTATGGATGCAATCTTAAATGAAACTCTATGATAAATTATAAAAACCATGATAACTAAGTCTTCAAATGCTTGTCGAGAATTCAACATATAATTAACGAATGGCTGTCCTGGGTGTTCCGGACTCGAATGCTTGCAGTGAATAAAAAGTAGAAAATCCTCTTGAACATCTTACTCGAATGAGCAAGGATATAGAAGCCAGGATCGTCGAGCACGAGTGAGAGAATATCCGACTGAGGATGGAACTTAACTTATGTTCGCAGGTTGGCTTCGGAGGCTGAGCTCAGCGAGGCATCCAGAGCAATCGGGAGCAATCGCTCCGGCGGGAAGATGCCAGGGAATCGCGGACTCGGGAGCCGCGTCCGGGGGTCGTGGCTCGGCTTCGCCTCTATGTGATAATCAGGCTCGAGCGGCGCAGCAGAGGACGAGAGGGCCCGAAGAGGAGGATGATCGGTCGTCGGGACGGGGAGCCGGGCGAGTGATAGCCTGGGACACGTTGGTCGTTCGGCTCGCGGTGCACGGGGGGCGGCGTCGGGAGGCTGGGGGCGTTGCAGGGCAGAAGGTGTGATGGTCTCGGGGTGGTGTCCGTGCGTGCCCCTGGGGCGCCGGGAAGCGCCGCCCCCGACGCAGCAGCACCAGCAGCAGCACCAGCACCAGCAGCAGCAGCAGCAGCAGCAGCAGCAACAGCAACGGAACCCGGCGAGAAGGAGCTGGAGGAGCGGAGGGCCCTTCAGCGTAAGCGCGGCCACCGATCGTGCAGAGATGGTGCAGATGTTCTACTACGAAAATCGCGGGAAATGCTGCAAGAAGTTGCTGCGATATAATGGCTACCCAAACAAGGTTAGTTTATCCCAACAGCTCCCGTCCTTAGCTGGCTTTATCTTCGCTCGGGCACTCCGACCTTACTGTTTAAATGACCATTAATCTTTATAAATTATTGTGCCTACGCATATAATTCTTTCGAATGACTTTTTACTTTCATGTATTAGCGCTTATTAGTTCAAATATTGCTTTTAATGAATTGATCAAAGTTTCAAAATTGGGAAAAGTTCATTATTGTAATTGGGAAATTATTTCGCCTCCTTGATTATCTATAACTTAGTAGCTATCCGACATAATCACAATTTCTTCGTTAAGAAGTCAGGGCCTTTGCAGGTAATCTTATAGTTAAGATCAAGTTATTCAATTGCAAAGAGATCACGCTCTTCGTGTTCCTAAGTTTTAGCAGTTTTCAGAACAATTCTGTGCCTCATTAATATTTAATATCTATGATATATTACAAGCTCTAGTAGGATTTTACAAATTAAGTGCATGTCGCATTTATAAAATATCGATTCTGAAAACAAATTATATTTTATTGCGATGAAAAATTGTAACAATAATTGTAGTGATAGATGATACGAAATTAGCCTAAATTTAATATTTAATTCATTTTTTCTATTTTCTACAGTGTATAAAAAATACTATTTTATTTAATTATAAAATAATTATTTTAGCATATTATTGTTCTTGGCAAGACTTTGCGTCACTGCATTTGATCAACTTGCTTAGTAAAAACACAAGCAAACTCATAAATACTTGTGAAAGTAACAGTATCTAAATTAAATTTAAAATATACCGAGATGCATATTTTTCCCAATTACTAATTAAAAAAATGATTATAATAAATTATAAAATATTACAATCTACAATATTACTAATTACATAACTAATGATTTTTATTACAAACCTTAAAACATGGTTATAACATTGTGTATAAATGCATAAAGATAAAAAATCTTTTTATCATGATTCAGTTACAACTCGAATTGTATTTTCTTATTAATTTAAATTTTGTGTTTTAAAAACTAAAACAAATAATTTCGTTTTAATATTTAAAAATTACACTTAACGCTTTACTTAAAGAACCTAAGCGTATCGATCTATATTTTTATCTTATGCTTTAACAGTGCTTTACAAGGGTCGTACTTTCTTTTGTTGTTTTTGAATAATAGCATTTTCCTTCAGACTTTGATAATTATGAGTCTCTTGAGAAAAAACTTTTTTAATACCTATAAGACATCGATTTTATGTAACGTGAAAAAATTCGATTTTGCTTTGCAGCAGGAGAATTAAAATAACAAGATGAATAAATAATCGAAAGTTTGATAGGAAATTTTCTATAGAACGCATTTCGCACATTTACATAATTGCTCGTGTCTATATTGTTTACTACGATGACAATCATTATGTAGTTAAAAAATCTGGGAAATTTTATCTAAAAAAGCAGAAAAATACATAAACCATAAGTACAGATCCTGCTTTTTTTAGACATTTTTTATTATTGGGTTGTTCGTAAAAAAAAATTTTTTATTTTAATTTAAAAAATTTTTTTTAAATTTAAACCTAATAATTACTAACATTTTTTTAAAAAATGAAGATATAATATGTTATTTTAAATTTATACTTTCCCTATTCATTCTTAATTAAAATAACTTATATCTTGAAATTTACAGCAATTAGATTATTTTGGAACGTCTTAAATAAAAATAATTAATTGTGTATTTTTTTTATAATCTATAAAAAAAATCATTAAACTTTTTATGTTTTTAAATAAGAGTTTCTATATTTAAATGTTATATAAAGTATATTTGTATTAGTGAAAATTTATGAAATGTATGAACACACACACTATGTATTGAAACGCAGGGACGTTAGTTATTAGTTATAATAAACTTTAGTGCGTTATTTTCTTTCATGAAAAATTTAATGAACCTCCGAAGTCGGATGAAAAGTTTTTATTACTAAATTAAATTTTAATTAAATATAGAAATTTCATACTAATATTCCTTTTTCCATTTTGCTCTCAGCTATTTAGATATTTTTGTATTTAGTCACATGAAAAAATGTTCGGAAAATTTAAAGGGGTATTAAAGTAGAAGCATAGGGATATAAGAGGTTTTTCTTGCTCTAAAATTTTTTGTTTACTTTTTATATGGCCATCGATATAAAAAATTGTCCTAACTTAAGCTTTCCGAAAGCCGTTTTTAGGATATCTAACTTTTGAGTAAGACTTTCTTACTATCTAAATATAGTTTGTACGACAGAATCAAAAGGAGAAGCTTGTTCAGTTTTGCATCTGAAGTATACTTTATGCACGTTTATATCGCTGTACAAGCGCCTCACACCTTTAAAGTGCAAAATTTATGTGTCAGGAGATAGTGTTCGATTTTCAATAGTATACGTGTGTACAGTTACATCAAAATAGCAACTGTTCGACTTAACTCGTAAAACATTCATATAAGAAAAAATACGAGGGACAACCTAACCCGAACCAATATTAAAGCAAAATTGAATTTTATTAGCCTATTGCGAAGTTGAAAGATCTTCGTCCACTTAGATCGCGATTTTACTTCGTTTTTATTAGTTTTGCCACAGCAAAGCATCGATATCGAGAGAACTGATAGGGTCAAGTAAATCCATATAAATAACTACTATATCACTGATTTTAAACTTTTTCCACAAGAGTCAGCCTATCGAGTATTTTTACTTTGTCGACTTTTCAAATAAATGTACACGTACACTATAGATTCTAGAATACGTAAAATACGCTTTTGTAGCTAGTTTCTAGAATTGCGTTCAATTTATAGTCCTCCTGACTTAAGAGACTATTAAATCAGCAAAAGGTTTTGTCTCTAATACCAGATAATTATTATAATAGTTAGAACAGATTTAGATTAAAAAAAAATTAGATTAATGATAAGAATGAAATTATCATTTATTTTATTGTAAAGAAACAATTGTATGAAAAAGTATAAAAAATTACTATCTTTTTTTAAATCCATAATTATATTTATGTATTCATACAATCATGTACTTAATATTTCTATAATTTAATGAATATAAAATTATTAGCAAATATATAAGTATATAAATAATGTATACGTCTATCAAAATTAATTGATAATTTAATTAAGTAATTTTTACTTCTCCTTTTTTTAAGAATGCCAGTGCTTATTATTACGAATTCGGATGCCTGTTCTACATACTCTTAATAGTTTAAAAATACGCATAAAATAAAAAACTGTACTAATTTTTACTAACGATCAATCAATATAAGTAAATTTAAGCAATCTTTGAAAAAGTAGGGTAAGCTGATTTTATTTTTGAAGTAAGTGGCTTATGTGGAATATGCTTTTAAGAGGATCCATAGTTTGACATAAAACAAGGCTATGATTATTTAGGTTAACTTTAAAAATTACACAGTTGCAGGCAAATTGGAGACCGAGGATATTAAATGCGCCCAATTTCTTTTACATTAAATGCGCGTCTTATTTGAATGTAAAAATTGTAAAATTGGGTAGACGTCGGCGGTGGTCTACCGAGATACAATTTTGTATACAATGCCTTAATATTGAATTAAGGTACGTTTAATTAATGTCAAGTAAAAGAAGCTTTTGATGGTGTCATATAAATGTTAAAAGCCTCACCTTGAGCCAAAGAAGCTATTAAAGTCATAATTTTTTCCCGTCATATTCAATTGATCGACGTCGCGAGTACAAAAGAAGCTGAAAGTGAGCCTTTATAAGCTATCGAGAGATAAATCGACTCGTTATCCGGATAGCCATTATCCCGAGAGTCGGCACGGACAGAGAGGGTCGAGTGAAGTTACTTTAGACAAGAGTCGGCGACAGGGGTGTGGTCTTAAAGTCACGTCTTGGCCATAGTATTCGAAGAACTGGGCTAATGCCTCTGAGGAAACTCTTTCATATTTTGAGCGAGCGCGGAATTTTCTTTCAATGATCGTTATTATTCGCTCAGGTTATTTATTACCGACTCGGAAGTCATCGGTCTCATAGTCCCCTTAAACTGTGCAATAGTTTCTTTTTCTTTGATGGGCTCTTTTCTTTCATTTCCTGAAAAATTGATCTACCATTTTTTTACTGTCTTCGAAATCTTTGGATAACACCGATGGACTTCAAAATTTATGATAATAGATTTCTTTACGTTGCATGAACCAATGGTAGTATTTCTTTATTCATTAATAGCTTAAAACTATATATTGTTTGTTTATTACTGCGCATTCAATTAATTTACAGTAAGCACATCCAAATTTTAAAAGAGATATCTTTAACTTGATCTAAAAATTTCATATAATATTTATTTATTTATTTACTATAATTAATAACTTTATGTAATACCTCAATTTGATTTAAATGCAGAATCGATGATTTTCATTTTTAGTAATGCACAACATTATTGTTTATCAATTATAAATATTGACGAACTAAATTAATGGAAACAGTTAATTAAAAGTGAATTAGTTTATTAATTATTTTTTATTCATTATTTCATTGGTAATTTTCAATTATTATCATAAAAACAATGAAAAATTTTAAATTAAAATATTAAAAATTAAGCAGTTACATAATTATAAGATAAAAAACATAAATAAAATCAGCAACTAATGTCATTTTTTAATGTAAAAACAGAAAAATCATATAAAATTAATAATAATTGTGTTAGAATTTTAATATTAGTTTTTTTATTGATTTGTAAAACAACGAAATCTGTTCACTATTATAATAAAATATACTTTCACTATAATTTATTTACAACAGAATAGATCAAAGAAATGATTTTAAAATTCAATGAATATTGAATAAATGAATAGTGTAAACAACTAATTATCTTATTAATCATTCAGAAAATAGATATAAGTTCATTATAATCTTTATAAAAACAATAACTATTTTACAACATTTTTTAGAAAAAGATTTCGTGAGAAGTGTTTGTTAAAATATATCTGTTTTAGTGTACAACTGGTTCATGGATCTGTTTATGATATTTATTATTAATATATTCACGTTTATTGCAGAGAATGTTTTTTAAAAATCGCAGACATGCATATTACATTAGTATAGATCAGATTTTGTTTTAAATAGAAGAATTTACTTGCAAGAGCTTTCTGTACTTTGTAATATTTATAAGTTACTTCTACAGTTTCTTTTTTCTCAAAATTATTTCTACAAAAATTAAGCAGAAAATTTATGTTAATAAAAAGCTAGATAAATTATAAATTAGCGCTTTACTGTTTCAGTAAATAAGTCAATTCATAAAGAACATGTTCTTCCCAGTAATAAAATGAAAATTTCATGATTTAGCATCTTTTTCTTATTCCTTTTGTAAAGTTAATTATTAATATATAAATATACATATAATTACATTGAACATAACATTTTATTCATACATTTAAAAGGAATGTATTTCATTGTTATATGTTGATATTTAATCCGATTAGATAGCACTGTTACGCTTGAGTAAATGAAATTGTATATTGCATATGCCAGAAAATCCCTAGTTAGATCTGGAATTAATCTCTAATTTAAAGTAAATAACTTACAAGTATTATTTACAAATAATTGACATCATTATATAGAAGTTGCCATGCAGCAAGCCGCAAAAAAAATGATTCGTGTTTTTATATACGTAGGGCTGTAGAGAAAAGGTTTTGGCGTAATATTTATATTTCCAGACCTAATTTTCAGTATACGAAAATTACCTTTTACAGGAGTTCCCTTTATTGACATCAAAAGCTATATATTTGTTAATTATATCCGTGTTATAAGTATCTGCCATGAAACAAAATCAACTGAAGATTCATGTTTGTTAATTTTCTTTATTTACCGAAAAATTTCATGTATTTTCTTGTCATTGTTTACATTTTAAATATGCAAAATTTAAATATTTAAGATTTTTTTTAAAAGGTAGTTTCAAAATTTTTATATTACGCATTACAGAATTCGCGTTTAATTTCAACTTTTTCTCAAACAGTAAAAATTGAAGAAGTATATTTACGGTTTTTATTAGTTAATTGGAGATATCTTTAAAATTTATAAGCTGTAATATTAATAAATAAGTGTCGAATCTTGATGTAAATAAATTATAATATTCGATATCTGATTGATATGAAGCAAAAAAGATGTTGAAAATAGTAGAACAGTAAGTTTATATTGTTTTTATGGAACTGACATTACAGACGAGTGAAATAATTAGCATATTATTAGAAGATATTTGAGAATTTCTTAGACAAATATTTTGCTGAATAATCTTTTTCTCCAATAGCGTATTACTGTAATTGATCATTCTTATGAATATTTACAAAAATAAGTAAAATTGAGAATGATAATTTAAAGGAAATATGATTCCGTCTATAAATTCAGAATATTTTTGATCCTATATCTTGAAAACCAAATTAGAAGTCAGATTTATATTAGATAATCATAAGAAGTTTTATATATTGTACTTCTCAAGTGTTTACTAAGTAGTGAAATTATCCACATTTTCTAACAGTCACGTACTTAAAGAGTTTATGCAGTAAATTTAGTAATCGAAAAAATAAATTCACTGATAGAGTTTAAAACATCAGATTTAATCGAATTTTTATTTATGTAATACATATAAATTTATTTAGGTGTTTCTATGAATACAAATTACTTTGACTGAACTTATCAAAATATCTTTTTTCAGAGTACCTTGATTATATTCAAATAAAATAATTACAATTGATGTAAATATATTATTTTATTAAATAAGCTAGAAGTATTTAATTGTAAATTATAAATTTGACTGCTTATAGTCCAATATTTTGTATAAATCATACGTACATTATACGTACATTATACCTTTATGTACACAGACATTAATTCCACATTGAAAGTTTTCAATTCTATGCCACAATTAATACATAACATTAATCATTTACAATATTATTAAAACATCCAAAGATTATCCAAAGATTATTATAAGATTTATAAGCATTACCTTAAATATAATGGTTAGACAATCCATTGTAGCGCAATTAATAGATTTGAGCTAAAAAACTGCATGGAAATAAAATTTTTATTTATAACATGATTAAAAAGGATTGAAATAAATAACCAAATGATTTGTCAAGTTGGTGGAAATTCAACCAATTACGAATACCGAGCAATTATTTTAATACAATTTTCACGCATTCTGCAAATACGGCAAGTGATTATACGTATTAGTAGAAAATTCTTAAGATCTTCTTGCCTCAAGGCGCGATTGGCGAGGCAAATTTGTAAATTATCGATGTCAATACTTATTCTGATTTGAGAAAAATAAGAAATGCAGAGAAATTTTTTAAGGAAAAAATCGATGAACCGCACGTGCGCGAGCTCTTTAATTTCCCGCATGACTACGTCCATTTCCATCCCTTCGGGTCTTTTCGGCATTCGCAAGAATGACGTTACGCTTAATACGCGTGACACTGCGCGACGAGATTCGCCTTATTCTTTCGGTAAACTGCTTACGATGGTTCGGTCTTTTGTCCTGGTTAAAAATATTTCTTGTAAACAGTTCCTTTTAGCATTGGACTTCAAGTCTGTAATTTAAATACTGATCGACAGATTATAGATTTTGGATTTTATCCTTGGCAAAAACAATGCCTATATTTAATAATATTTTCATAAATTATATAAATAGTCGAATAAATTCACTAAGATTACAGTAATCTTTTTAATGCGAACTATTTTTAGAGAGAAGAATTTTTATTACTTAATCAATTTAAGTTAATAATAGCACGTTCATAAATTATCAATAATAGAAATAACAATAAGTACGCCTACTTTATGTAATACTATTTTATGTAAAATATTATAACCCTATTAAAACATGAAGAACATAATTAAACCTGCTTGTTCTTTTTCTCGTTTAACAAATTTAAAAACTGTTTCTTAATTATTACGTAATAAACTTATTCTTGTTACTAGGAAAATTAGTTTTTATAAAAAGTTAGAAAATAAATACTTGTAAGCCATATTCAATCTGTGATAAAGCATTTTAGATGCATATAAGCACTCTTTATATAATTAAAACTCATAATCCACTGATAGTAAATCGATATGGTATTCATTTATACTTATAAAGAGTAATTGCTAATTAGGTTAACTAATTTACAAAATAACAGTAATACGGGTATACTTAAATTATATTAAGAATTTAATGATTCATGGTCTTTTCAAACAACGTAATGGTTTAATATAATTAATTATTAATATATAATTGTGAATTTAACGTTAATCAAAAACTAATAATAATAATAAAATAAAAATTCGAAGTAAAATATTACATCAGTCATTGGTTTTTTATACATTTTTTTAATCATTTTTTACAATATTCGCACTGCAGTTCAAGTCTTACAAAATCAATTTTTCAACGAAATTTTTAATATTCTTTTTTTTAGATATATACGAAATTTTAAAAGTACAGACACATTAACTGTTCATAAAGATCGGGCTGAACTTTCTTCTAAACAAATTTGCGCATGCATACGTACAATAATTTGAAATATACTACTAATAAAAATTTTTTGTAACTTTACGCAAATTTTTTTTTGTAAATTTGAATTAAAATTATTATCATTTTTAGAAAAAGTAATTACAAAATTGTTTTTAATTGCGTAAGTTGAGTTAGGGTGAGGAATATTTTATTTTCTGTATGTAACAGTTAAAACAACGTGAATAAAAATGCTCTTATATAACTGTAAGGTGACGCATGTTACCTTTTTTTTGTTTCATTGTAGAATTTGAAGCTTTATACATGTATTCATGGAGTAGGAAAGATTTCAAAGGCTTTGAAAATATTTAGAAACATGGACGCAGCTTTCTATGGTCGCGATCCTCACCACGAAGTCCCGCTGAAAGTCACCATTAAGATAAGGGATATAATGACAAGGAGAAAAAAGTAAGGGAAATAAAATCGATAATATAAACGAACAAAGTGTTTTAGACGCGGTAGCTGGTATGTGATAAACAATGTAGCTTTTCGTCATTCACAATAAAAAGGTTACGGACAAATGAGAGGAAGGATTTCCAAGGATATATCAGTGCCTTGAGAAAGAAGTGAAAATGAAGCAGAGGAAGAACATATAATATTACTGACGAAGAAAGTCAATAGAAGGCCGGAAATAGAAAATATCCGATGCATAAAGAGTGTCGAAAAAGCAGCGAATTAAAGTTTTGTACTAAAAATGAATTAGTGATACTCAATGTATAAGTGTAAACGTATACATAAGAATGTTTTTATGGACGTACGCAGATAATAGCCTTCTTTATTTTTTTCGATTTGTTCACCCGAGCATAAATTCAGTATAGGATATATGTATATAGCTCTACTGTAGTAGCTAGTTTTTCACCATTTTAAATTGGTTAAATAATGATATATTATTCATGATTAGATATAAAAAATATACCATATAAATAAATTAATTAGAAATCAGAATTAGTATTAAGATTTTCCATCAATAGTTAATTTTATTAAAAAAATATTGTTTTTATAGAAGAAAAATTCTGAAGAATTTTCGTTTTATGCTCAACATGTTAATTTAGTTCGGAGGTAAATTGAGATGGACCTTGGAAAGTAGTAAAAATGAAAATTATTTTTTAACAGTGCAAAATGCTTGTTCACGTGCAGAGTGTACATATATATATATATAAATATATATATATATGTAAACGTATAAAGAATATTAGACATTCTGTTTAGAAAAAAATTTTTCTTATAGTTTAAAATTTATGTTTTTATAAATTATTATTATTGTACATATAATAAAAATGTACAATAATATAAATGATCATTTGTAGCTTCTTTTATTGGGAGGGGGGGTGGAAAAAAACAAAACAGTTTTTAGTTTTTTCTAATAGATACTTTCATTTTACTTAGATTATATACAAATTTATAAAGTTCATTATATTATATAAAGAACATTTTGTTGAAAATTGTTTAACTTCTTCAAGAAATGAACTTACAACAGATTATTTTATATAAACGAAAGTTAAAAAATTGAACATCAAAAGATTGTATAAAATTCGTTATTTACGAGGAATTCCTTCAAATTAAATTATGAGATTTGAGAAGTAAAATACTAGCGAGTCAGTTTGAATTAGTAAAAGAAATATTATGAAGTAAAGAGCAAAATAAATCCGAAGAACCATGTAAAAAGAGGAAAACTCAGTGAGTGATAGGAATGGCGGGAGGGATAGCGAAAGAGAGATAGAGAGAGAGAGAGAGAGAGAGTGAGAGTGAGAAAAAGGAAGAGACAAAGAGGGAGATAACGATAATGGAATGGGTAGAGAAGGTGGCACGAACCATCCGTATCCATGGAAACGAATGATCGCTGGCACTATCCTTCGGCACACTATAGTTTATCTATTGAGAAAAGTAAAAACTTTAACAGATTAAGAATGAAAAAGAGAATGCTGCGGGATAATAGAAGAAAACGTAAATACAGATATTTACATTAGTGCAGTTAAGAAAGTGTAGTCAATGAGAGCTAAAGACGAATCATTTATAAAGATAGATAAAGTGAGAAAATAAAAAAAGGTTGAGTAGACAGAAGCTTAATAAATAACATATTGAGATTTATTTGATAACGTATTTAATTGTTTAATATATCGAGTAACCATATCAAGTAATATTTTTTATGATAAAATACCGAGGGATTTTAAATTTCAGCGCAAGCCGTAATAAAAAAAATTGCTTTTTAAAGAAGTTTTATAATATTATTTTGAGTAATACGTGTGGTTTGAAAAGGGAACGTTAACTTATGTATTTTCGGAACATGCGCTGGAATTTGTCATTAAGCTTAGAAGCAGAATGCGTTTTTTTGTAAGTATGCGAATGAGAGAAATATTTACTATCTGAATTTATGTAGCAATAATATTTGATGCTATTTTTTTTATATTTTATGCTTCATTGCTATTTCTAGTAAAGTCAAAGAGCTCGATTAAAGTACCATTAATAAAAATAATGAATTATTATTTTATGCACGAAATTAATTAAAAAAAAAAAATTATAATTCATAATATAATAAAATAGTTTTCTATTTGTTGTTTATATGAATTGCTTGAATGTAATAAAAAATATATATCGAACGTAAAAAAGGTTGCTTAAAATAAAAATTATTTTATGAAATTTTCAAGTACTTTTTAATAGGTATTAAACATAAATTGGGAGGCTTTTTATTTCCAAAGTTGATATCTAAGTAAGAATTTTTTTCCCCACTTGGAGCTTATACCCCTTATGTATTTTTTATGATTATGTTTTAAAAACACGGTACGAAAGAGAGTGTTACAAGAAATCATTATTTCTAATCTTCGTATGTAATAAGAAAAATCGTGTTAGCTTTAGCGAGTGATTATCCGGAAAAGTAGTGGCGCCTTTTGGATACGTGCAAAAAAGGCGGAGCAGAATAAACGCAACCCATACTGAAATCCGTACGATCAATAGCTTATTATCGCTTCCTAGTCACACAAGTTTCATCGTCCTCGGCTTAGCCGAGAGTAGACAGGAGGCCTCTTCGTTAAGCCGCCCTTGTACTTTTCGCCTTACGGATAGGTTTACGACGTATATGTCAAATAAATACTGCAAATCCCGCGAGAATTTTATCAACGAGGATAACGATTTTTTAATAGATGCAAACGAAATTCTTTTAATTAACGATGACTAGTGAATTGCTCGTGGTTTGCAATTTATTTATATTCATGAACAATTGTGGCTCGGAACTTTTTAAGTCGACGCTATTAAATTATAATAATAATAAAAAAAGGAATTTTTAGAAGGCAAACTTATTATAAATAAGAAAGTGATCCTAGAGGCTTTGCACGACGTACATTTAATTTAAAAAGTTGGAATAAAACAAATTTTACTTTACATTGCAGTTTTTATTGCAATTTATAATATTTTTTATAATAAGCCTATTCGTTGAGGACTTCTCGTACCTCGGTCGCCATCAGACAGAAATACGCATAGATCTGTTAGTTGTGCTCGAATATCAAATGGTCCTCGTAAATGGATTGCAATATTCGAGGCTCACTCACTGTAGAAAAGTACTACTTTGCTCGTGTGAAAGTATTAAGTGTTTACCGATAAGTCGTGGCATTTTATAATCGACGCTCGGAGCTCCTAACGAGGCTCTTTTGTTTAAAGCTCTCCGGGTGGGGTACTTGAAAGCCCGCCTTTTTTTGCCTGCTTCTCATCTTTACGCGCAATACCGCTTCCACTCTGTGCTTATTCATGGCTGTTTGCGTACGCCTGTATACGTGTTTGTATACGTTTCGTGCACACTCGTGCGCGTTTGTTTCGTTTGCTTATTTTCGCTACTACCTGTCTCCATACTTCAGAAATGCGCTTGCTTAACCAGGTCTCAGAACTGGGTTTCGGTTCACTCGTAAATTACTCCCTTGTCCCAGTACGACGGAGCCTTCGAATCGAGCCAACTAACTAATGCACGTGAGACTTTAAAAAATTCAGCTTACAGTCACGTTATCCCCACCGAGTATCTTAATGAGAACTTCTGGCTGTAGCTCATTGAATTACAATATTGGGTATTCCCTTTGTTTATTAATGACCACGATGTTTACTACGGTTATTCCGCCGACTTGATTGCGAATACAATGTTTTGCGTTTATTGAATGCAGATTTTGGAGCAAGAAAACCATCATTAACTCAAGGAAAATAACTTCAATACATACAAGCCCGAGCATTACCGTGGAGAGGCTTCAGTTAATATTGAAAAACATTTATTTATGAATCAATACAAATCGATTATTACAATTTTATAAATGAATTTGTTGAATAATCTACGCCAAAATTTTAATTTATATAAATTATTAATAATGTACTTTATACTCAAAATTTTATTTCTTTAAGTATTGTCCATTAGCACACTTCAATCAAAACGTTTTCAAGATACTAAGCACTTATAATAGGGAAAAATTATTGAAATTTAACGAAAATCGACATTTATCTGTTAAAATTTATAGTATATTATGACAAAGGACTCTCCTTCCACTAAGCAGTTACTCATATTTTTTTTACTCAAACAGTCCATTTCGGCTTCTGAGTAATGACACGGAATCTTCTATGCACACAGTTTTAAAGGGATCGTTTGATTTAGATGCACGAGAACTCAATTCCTTAGCATTAAATCAAAAACCTTATAAAATATTTATTGAAATAAATATTGAATGAAGTGTCGGGCAATCTCTCATAATAATTTAGAATTTTAGAAGTATTTTCACACTGATCAATTGCAGGGAAAAAAATTAATTTGTATAGTTTCCGACATTTTTAAATTTAACAGAATAAACAATTAACCATAAAAAGCTTGCTTTCGAAAGGCAAAGTATATTTCAATCCCTATAAAAGTTTGGCTCTTTGAATAAAAATCATCAACAGCGCAAATTTTGATTCGGGATTAATATAACGATAACACCCCGACGCAGGTGATAATTAAAGTAGCAGGATGAAAAGAGCAAAATTCAAACTAATCTCGCTTTTTAAAAAAGCTGCATAATCGCACCTAGAGCGCTGGCAAGATACCTGTGCTTCAGAATTACGTAGTAGTTAGTAGGTCAAACGTGTAGGCCTTTGAGTTGATCTGCGGCTCGAGGTCTCAGGCACTTTCTTTGCCTTTGCGCAGCCTCTTTTTTTTTTTTTTTTGCTGTGCTTTTTAAAGAAAACTTTGAGCGCTGTTTTGTCTAGCTGGAAACGCGCAGAAGCTTCACAATAGCGACTAGCGTCGCTCACCGAATTTCACCGACATTTCCAATTTGCTCTCTGAGAAATTGCTCCATGCTTCCTTAGCTATCCTCGCCATTCGCATATTATTCGATCGTACCGGCACTTGAAGAATTCCCGCTGCGCACGAATTCATTTACGTCTCTGGAATTATTCTCCTTTAGACATTATTGAATCCGGAAATTTAAGATTCACACAGTCTCCGTTACTGGCGAGCGCGATTATTTACTAGATCAAATTCCAAGGAGGCGCCTGATTCTCTCGATTCGCCTGATTTACCCGTTCCACATTGTCAATTCCCCATCAAGCAGCTCAGATAGCGTTGACTTTACGACCAAGCCCTTGTAAGTTCTTCGCACTTTACCGGATGAATTGCGGGTAGTAAGTGAAGGATATATGAATATATACCAAGATCAATTTGCGCTTCCTTACTCCGCGAGGAAAGATTTATAATTATACGTATTCATTATGATAAATGGAAAAATTTTCACTTTATCGAGTACATTTAATTATTAAAATAGAATTATTTGATAAATATTTTTGATAAATATTTTTGATAAATATTTTTTGAAAAAACGTAACATTTATTTTGTTTCATATTGTATGCTTATAACTAAACTTTTACCAAATTGTTTATATTAAATAAGAGCAGTAATTTTATAGAAGCAAGTCTATTTTTTTTTTTTTAATCTTGTAACAGCTAATCAAATTCAGGCTTTAGAATGTTAATTAATATATGATATGTGAAATGGTGAAAATGTATTATCCCATATGAAAAATATTCAATAAATTGATAATATTATATAATGTTTTATTTTGTTTTATTTTTTATGAAATAATTATTGTAATTAATATTGTTTTTCAAAATTCACACATAAATGAGACAATCATCTTGCATACTGTTAATTGTAATACTGATTTTATATATTCTGTTAATAATGAGGCTATTTTACATTTATTCATTTATTAGAATATTTGCAGTCAACAGTATTCACCGTGATAAACTACTATTATTTCACGTGATTAAAATTCTGTCATAAATGCAGACGCGTAAAGAAGGGCGATTTAAGCGTTAGATCATTTAATATTTTTTGACATATTTTGATAGAGTTTTACTTTTAGCAATCGGTTTAGGACTAATTATTTTTTAATGAATAGGATATTTAATCAACAAACTTTCAATAAACTTTTCATTCATTTTTTAATCAATAAAATGTATCAAGGGCTTTATTATAATAAATTTTGGTTTAAAACATTTTTATTATTTACTAATTTAATAAAAATTGAATAAATTAAGTATTAAAAAAGTTGTTTCGACGAAGAATAATTCTAGAATTATTTTACAATTTAATACAAAATTTTATGTTTTTTTTTTTTAAAAAGAAATATCTAAACTTGGAAGTAATTTAGGCATTGTATTTAAGCTTGTACATTGTAAAAATATTTTCAGTAAATATAATGCAAGGTAATTAAGAAAAAAAATGTATAAAATATTATAAAATGTAAGTTAAAAAAGAATTGCAACTCTTCGGGACTTTCACAAAAGCTAAGAAATGCTTAATTTTTTCATAAAAAATCTAAAATCTTTTTACTTGCACATATCGTTTTTGTATTATAATAAATAAATGAATTTTCTAGAATAAATAAATAATATGTTTTCAAAATAAAATTTTAATAAATATGGATTGTTTGGGTGCAGGTTATTCCATAAAGATTCTACAGTTTTTGTGACTAGTACTAGCAGCATTCATTAATATCATTTCTGTTATTATGATGCTTACAAATGTAAAGTTTATAAATGAAATTGTTCTTCGTGCAATCATTGTGACATTTTTCCATTATTTTCAAGGAATTCGCTCTATTCGTTGACAATTTATTTTATCTTTTTTTTTAAATTACTAAAATTTTAATTTAATTAAAATAATAAAATTTTAGCCTTGAATGACTTTTCATGCATAAGAAATTAATGTTTATGCTAAATATTGACGAGTATATAACCTACTGAACTATAACTTACGAATAAATAATTTCTGCTAAAGTCCAACCAATAACTTAGCAAAAAAGTGCACAGAAGTGCCAGTTCACAATTATATGAATTTAATCTCCACAGTATAGTTCTTCGATGTTCCATGACAGTAATAATGTTCATACAAAGAAGCAATACAGGTAAGTTCCAGGTCAATGTTAATTCACACCTATGCAGCTTATTTTATAGGGCATTGTTTCAACATCGTTTAATTTTGAATACGTGGCAAACGTTGTGTAATTTGTTTCCGTAACTTCGTTAACGACAATAATCGTTATTTCGTGCTGATGTTTTCTTCCGAACTGATTCGATAGATTCTTCGACAATTATAGATTAGTTTCGCATTAATTATTTCATTTTAATTCTTTCATAAGTAATTGAGCTACTCGTTGCATACGAATTACGTTATAATTTACTGTAAACGATTTCTTTTTAGTAGGCAATATTTTACGACTTGTGAATCCACATATTGTTTGTAGAATTTATGGATGAATTTCCTTCCAAGATAAAAAAAAAAATAAAAATTTTTTTTGGCACTTCGGATTAGTTATAGACAGTTATAAATATAGAGGGAAAGTAGATTAACAATAACACTGGCATAATTCTGCAGATGATATTTAATTCGAGCGCAAGCAGTTGAATAGTAATTCATAGCGGATGCAGGAGCGCGTGATTCGCACAAAGCAATATTGTTCCGGGATACAAACAACTTTACCAACTGCCAAGCTCAAGATCGGACCACTTGTGCCCGGTGCACGGGCCAAGAGCCATCGCTGGTCTCGCTATACTGGATTATACGTTTCCTCGAATCATGAATATATGCATCGCAATTACTATCGGCATTGTTACGTCGGGATACTTTGCTCGGCGCGTCAATCTGTCCTCCAGTGCTGCTGACGACTTACCGAGAGCGTCAGAGCTCACCCGACCTATTTACATGCTGGCAATACTAATGGTCCAATGTGTTCGCTGATATTATGGTCCATTTAATCTGTTCTTGACGCCACCTGCAATTTGTTAAATGATCCGAAACGTGTCAGTCATGTGCTCCTCGGTCGAGTAACTTTCCGTACAATCGGCTTTACCATCTAACAAGTTCTTTTTAAGGTTGATATTTAATTAACGCTGATAAACACTGATTTATACGGCTAGATTTATTTGTTCTTTATAGCACTAAGAGGTAATTAAAAAACTAATTGATACGTATGGATGTAAAAAAAACCAAATGAAAATGTGTATCAATCGTTAAAAATATATGGCTGTTTTTATCGATAGAATCGGGTGATGGATTGGTAGTGCCCATACCAAATCTCGTAGAAATACTTCACTCTAAAAATGTACTCAAAATCAAGCCGTAGCTCTTAGCCCGGTCTAAGACTCGATGCAATACAGTTAGAATAATGAAAGTCTATCTTGATAGTAGTCAGCTTCGTAAGAAAATCTTTTATTATGGGTCTGTAACAAAATACGAAGTTAAACATTTTTCTAATTAAAAGCCCATTCAACATATTTGATTTTCTCTAAAATCAAATTTTAAATAAAAATTAAACAAGCTTACTCATACGGCTTCTACGTAGGATACGTATTTTTATTTATATAATCATATTAAATTGTAAAAGAGGTGAAAATTTGTCTTAACTTATATCCTTAACGAGTCAGTGATTTGATATAAAAATTTATTTAATACATCGAGTGAAATGTAATGATAGGATTATGAAAATTAAATATCGGATTAAGGAAGGAGCAAATATAAATATCAACATTTCGTAAAATAATCATGAGTTAACAAGTTGCGCAAGAAAGATGATCTTTGCCAAACAAGGGATATTAATTATAATAGATTCTTGGGGTAGCTATTTCATATAAAGGAGATATACAGTGAAAGAGCAGCTCGATTTCGACATCATTGTATCTTATCTCAGATTACACGCGACTCTTCCATTCGAATAGGGAGTTTAGGAAAGATCTGCCGCGTCAAATCATGGTAAGTGCGATATTGAATGTCGCACGCTAGTCATTGGTGGACTCCTTCGTTAGTTTGTTTTGTCCTATGGGGTTTCTCTCCCGTGGACATTGTTGGGGATATGTGGGGCTCGAATGCTAAGTTCTCGGCCGAGGATCGCGTCACACTTGGTGCAGACATCTCACGCACTTGTCTATTCCACTTTTTTAGAATTACTTTTATTCTTGATTGTTTTTAAGTCGAGCAGGCTTTATAGGAGCAATTTCTCGAAAAAGGTCGATGGGTGGTACTGGAGTGCAATTTCTTTCGTGTGCATTTTGTCGAATGAATTTTCAGGGAGGTGAAGACGGAGTAACATGGGAAAAGTTTCTGGATAAATGTGATTGAATCTGTTAAAAATCGTGCAGGCGAGGAACTTGATTAAACGAATGAATATTTACCCAAATTTGTTTACAAAACAAAGATGAAATATAAGATACTTATACAAATGACCTTACCACGCATAATATAACCACAAACGCATAATATTTTTGCAGAATTTATTTTCAAAATTCATTATGTTAGTTTACAATATCTTGAACATCTATTTAATTTTAATAACGAAACTTGCAAAATATCTTATAAAATATAATTAAAATTTATTTTTTAATATATTTTTCCATTATGAAACCTAGACAGATTCATGCACGCACATGTGTAAGTCTTGTAATTATATTATATTTAATATTTAATATTTTTGCAATTTTCAGTCTGCGAACCGTTGGTGAATATATTTTTTTATTTTAAATTATATGTATTAAAAGCAATTCATTTTAATGTACCTAAATCATATAAAAGCCATTAAATGATTAATATATTATTTTTAATGCAAGTACGACGTTTATCAAGTTTTGCTATATTTTTATGATGCCGTTGAAAAATTTATGGTTTTTAAAATTGGGATAATAATATTACATAATTAACAAATAATATTAAGTAAGTAGTTATAATTGAACCTTTTTGTTACTTAATTTTACAAAACAGCTTTTTAGGTTCTATAGACATAAAAACTTTATAAAAAAAATTTAATATTTTGATATGATGTAAAATCGAAGCTTTTGATAATATGATAACGAACGTAGTTCGATACTATTCCATTATGAAGAAATACTAACAATTAAACATTATTAAAATGCAATAGTTTTATGATTTTATCGAATAAATATGTATTTCTTGGTTTCACATCCTAGATTTTATAATACCCCTTTTCACTACTTCTTCTTTTATTATTTCTAATATTTACCGAATTAAAAGGCGAGTAGAATATAAAAAGACGAATTTGTGTAGAAATCTAGCGAAAGAAAAAAAGAGTTATTTCCAATGGTTGCTTTTTGTTTAAAAGCTAAATTTTAGTAGAAGAGTGAATAGATTGTATATATCATAGAAAGTATCCGAGAAAGTATGGCGAAAGTATATTGGTGATGTATTGGCGGATAGTTAGACGGATGAATTTAAAGCAAGAGGGAAAGACTTACTTAATACCTCCGGATCAATGCTGAAATTTATTGCACGTTTGCTTATTATTGCAATATTTCCTATAAGTGGAGGTTCAGCGTATTAATACAGCGGCAGATTCAGAGAACGCGATATTCCATCCATCTGTGGAGCTTTGCGTGACGCTGAGATTATACGATGTGGTGCAGTTCCAGCCTCCTCCTATGCGAATGCATATAGATAATTATACGAGGGTCGAGAGAAACTCGAGGGACTATCCACACGAGAGCAAAAGCGGCTTCGAGTCGAAGCGACCCGCAACTATCATTCTCATAAGTGCGCCATGACAATAAATCTATTAGATGGACACGTACTTAAGGGATTTAAAATCGTTCATCTACGCGCTTAGCTATTATTGAATATTACGGAATGAGTGACGTTGTACAACATATTCCATACGACATCATCTATAGGATTCTACGATTGTTTATCTCCGATGGTTCGCTTTAGAAAAATGGTTGTGTCAGTAGGTCACAGGGTATAGGAAAAAAAAAAAATAAATAATACCGAACTGCTGAATCGAAGCGCGTTTATAGAGTAAATTCACCCCTTGCATCCTATGTGTATTATAACTTAATTCAGCTGGTATATAAAAGTAAACAATAAGAGTAAAATTCAAAGGATGTATATTATTGAGTAGTGGACCAGAAGTGGAGAAAAAGATAGTAAATATCGGACCAATGGCTCGCACCGGCAGATTATTGGATTAACCAGTATATTCCCAGCAGACTGGTTCACTCGTGCATAGCTTCCTCCTACTCTGCTTCCCTCTTTCACAATATACGTATCTAAGTGTTACACAGCGCGTGTATAAGCGCATTCAGGAAAATTGGTACAGAATATCATTCAAGGTTTTCAATCCCTCTTTCTCGCTTTATCCGGAGTATCCTTTCCAACCTCGTGCATGCTTATAACTATATAACTGTCTGCATACGCAGAGTTTTAATTTTCTCATAAAATTAAAAATAGATACCCTTAAATAAGTGATTATGGAGCGACGGCCATGGTAGAGCTACCCCTAAGGATCTTCATTAGTGCTACATTCATTTAAAAAACTCGATTGTTATTATAAATATTCTGATGTGTTACTTCTCTCATCGCTCTTACACTTATTCTTGTAATTATTTTATTTTACCGGCAAGTGTCTCTGGAGTATTAAACATGCAAATTTAAATTCTATGCAAGTCAATCATTCGTTAAATTATAGTTGCGTTATAAACCGGTAGTACCGGTCTTATTAAATTTATTAAAAATACTAGAATTAATTCCAATATTAATATTAAGGGTAATTTTATAAAAAAAATATTATTTTGTTATTATTTGAATATCCTCGAGTACTTATTTTGACGAATAAATTTTTTATCGTTGTGAAAGTTTCGACACAAATTACATGTAAGTTATGGGATAATTATTTTTTTAAGGCCATAAATTAAAATTAAATAAAAAAATGTTTTATCATTATTTTTTTGGCAATATTATAAATAATGCAATGACACTGTCTAAAACTGTTATGTCTTTTTGAAAATAGTATAGAAAAATTTATTTCTTTACTTATAATACAAACATAAAATACTAGATTGTAGTAATGAATTCGCACACTCGATTTAACAATAGCTTCATTAATATTATCTATATGTAACTATGAACTTATATCGTAAATCAATTACTATCATAAAAACATTTATTAATTACACATATTAAATTCTATTTCTGGAATATAAATGAAATACTAAGTTTTCAACTTGATTTTAACTAAATGGGATTCATAATGCTTGGATAATAAGTATATTTATCAATTTCTAACCTGTTATTGGCTAATGAAAATTAAATGAGATTACATTAGTGCACAATAGAGCGAAATTAAATGTATACATTCATTTGTAAAAATCTTCGGCAATATCAATCAATTTGTACGTAGTTAAAAGACCCTTATTGACGTACTCTAGCAATCGATGTAATTCGATTGAGGTGATACTTTCTTTTAGTCCCTTCACCTCGCCCCAATCTCAAACGCCGGGCGCCAACTATTGCTCCCTCCGCCTGAGCGTGATTTATTTTGTTTCCGAGAAAAATACCCCTCTTTTCCACTCTTTTTTACCAAGCCCATAAAATAGGAGTCTTAGACCAGCGACGTACCCCCCCCCTCCCCCCCAAGTTTATGCTTCTTTTGCTACTCTCGTAAAATTGGAGACAATCCCTTTCCTGAATTGGCGCCAGTCGAGGGTCGCTCAGGCGTCGGAGTGGCGCCGTCTCGACAAGCGATGACAGAAGATGAGGCTTTCCACGAATGCCGGGAAGTTCGTCCACGCAGCGAACGGAATACAAAGTGATCGCTCAGGGTGTGTGCATGCGCAGGGTCAACACGAGCTTCTTGAATCAGAGAGAGATTTTTTGCTTCTTATGCGCACTTCCCTCTCCAAGAGTTTACTTCAAATTTCGCATTTTGATTGTCCTTAGGTTAAGAGCTATGCCTTTTGTTGATAGATTTGTATCTACACTCTTCATTATTGCCATAGAATTTTTAAATTGATAAATCACTCTTTGCCATGAGCTTTTTGAGGACTGCTTTTTAAAATAAAATTAAAAATGGCATTGAATTTTTAAAAAATTGTTTAATATATACATGTTACAAGGGCTTAGTACCTTGCGTAAAAAACACTTACAATATATGGTTAGTGCCTTTAAATGTTACGAAGAATATTTTTGCATGCTCGGTGAGTACTTGTATGAATATTTTTTGAAGATCTTACTCGTATAAAGGGTGAAAATAAAAAAATTTAGATACGTTTTTTATTATAATTTCTTATTAGTATAAAATAAATCCTTAATATTGTGAACTTTGTTTATTGTAAAACTATTGTCTAAATTTAGGACAACATTTTAATATGTAATATATAATACGAGTAATAATGTATACATTATTTCATACCGTTCTTTTAATAATTCAAGAATTACAATTAATCTTTGTTTCGATTTAAATATATTAAGAAACTATGTTCATCGAGTAGTTATTCAAAATTATTAAGACTTTTAAAATAAATTTTTAATAATAGATATTTATGTCTTACATGTAGTATTGATCCTCAAAAAATCCAGACTTATATTAACTTCCGCGAATGTCTGTTCAAGGAGTAGCGAAACATAGATCAGGAGTAGAATTTATTAATATATTTACTGTTCCATATCTTTTATAAAATTGCAATATCTTCTAATTCTATTCTGTGAAAATAGGTTCCAATATTTCTGTTGCAGTTCTCTTTGGTAATGTATAATATAGAAAAGCTGGTTCTCTCAATAACTTTATTAGTCTGAAAATATTTTACGTTGTAAAAATAGAAATTACTCTTTCAATAAATTATCTATTAATACACATATTAAAACTAGTATGCATATAGATAATTATTAATTATTAATCGATTAAATTAATTTCGATTTATTTAAAATAAATTTTTTTTAAATCAATTTAGTTAACAAACATAAATATTTGCAATACTGCAAATATAGAGTTAGCAGCTTAATTTGTCTAAAAGCTTCTGCTACCTCCTTAAAATGAATATATTTTTTAAATTCAAATAAAAAACGGTCTACAGAAGCATTAATTTTTTGTTTTATCTTATTTCAGTCAATTTTTTAAACTGAAGTACAAGAAAAATTTATTTGAAGTGTAAACACGCGTCAACGTCATCAGCTTTACTTTCTATAATCTGACGTGCTGACAATAATGCAGTTCGACATTTCAGCCGTTTAATCGTTATTCTAACTAATAAAGGGATTTTCATTTTATAATCGAAATTGGCGTTTAGTCTTAAAAAACGTAATACATTATGAAATCTTTATATTTTTAGTTTTATCTACTTTATATACTGCTACTACTGGTAAAGTAATTTATTCCTTTATTACACCAAAATACATTTTATTCCATAAAAATTCGAAAGAAGGTACATTTTATTTTTATAAGGTAGTATAAATAAGAATAAGAATTACATTATTTAGCTAATTTAAAAATTAATGATTTGACGATTCTATTTTTTCTTTTATTAAATTCTAAAAAAATCTCTATAAAAATGTTAATGAAACATTGAAACGCAATTAGCAGGTCTCAAAAGTTTTCTACTGCAGGATACATCGTAAAACAGCTACAAATACAATCTCATTCGGTATACATTTTAATGAGAGATACGAGCAAACATAAAGAATAAGAAATAAAGAAACTCTTTGCAATTATAGATGCGGAGGCAAGATTACAGGGTAAAAAATGTGCTGTGATATTTTGTAGTTTGATTATCCGATAAAAAAAATATGGTGAGTTTTTCTCATAAGAAAATACATTTTCATTTAATGAAGCAATACTGAATATGCTCAATATTTTTAAGTACGTCCAATATAAAAAAAAAACAAATATAAAATTTTTTAAAAAAGCTATTCAAGAATAATATTCGTGAATTATGTAATAAAAAATGGATCCCTTTTTTTATTATTAAGTTCTGCGTAGTTATTGTTAATTTTTATGTAATAAGTTCAACCTAATACAAATTGAAAGACAAATTAAGAAGTCAATTTAAAATTTTAATTTATGACAGCTTCTTCACGAGTATAATATATTATTCAAAGATAATTTTCTGTCGATATATATTTAAATAATTACAAGCAAAAACATGTTCTAGAGTTTTATGCTTAATATAACTTCTACAACTATATAATTGTTAATATACATCGGAAAAAGGATATGCTTTCGCTTCTAAATAAAAATAAACCTTTAGAAATATCCGGACCTCGTCTCATTTCCTTTCCTCCTCATTTATATATTTTCCTCATTGTAAAAAAGTTACACTATCCTTATGCCTTTAGGCATTTTGGGACTACTGAGGACGAGAAAAGTATCCTGCCTCGGAGCAAAAATAAAGAATAAAACAGCAAAAAGTAAAAAGAAAATTAAACCGTGAAGAAAAAGTTGGCCTTTAGTCTTATTATACTCGTAGTCGTTGGAACGCGAGAGCGGATGCGTTTTTGCATTTTAAGTAGAAGGAAAAGTAAAATATTCGTGCTCTTTTCCACATTAGCAATTGGAAAGAATCTGGTGCAAAAATAGATTTTCAGCCCTGTACATGGCTCATTTTACTATTTAATAAATTAATAGCTTTTCTGAAACATAAAAATATTTTTTTTTAATTTCTAAAGTAGAAATTATATTTTGCTATTACATTAAAATTCAAATTCAACTTAGTTTGACTAAAAAATCACAGCAAAATATTAAAGAATTAATATTTATTATATATAATAATATATAATATTATTTTATAAAATAATTTTTTTTAAAGTTTAGAAATGTATTTCAATAAAAAAAAACATTCGATTCAGTAAACAGATCAAAATTAGAATAATTCATACAAAATTGAAAAAAACAATATTGATATTGATAAGCTATATAAGCTGTAAATATAAGTTTAAAAAAATAACTTAAAGTGTTTTGTTAGTAGGAGAGAAGATTTTTATTACTTTATTATTTAGGAACTGTTTTATTGAGAACGGATTTATAGAATTGAATATTGCTGTTGTAATTTTAAAATTTTTTTCAAAAGTTATGCATAATTCAAAGAATAATATGATTAATATAATAGCTAAAAAAATATTAATTGAAATTAAAATCTCCCTACGTAATTTAAAATGTTTTTTAGCATTAATGAGCCACCAATTTCTGATAAAAGAATCAATTTCAGTAGCTAAAGATTTATTATTTATAAACTTTGCTAAATACAATACGTACAATACGTAAGTTATATTATATGCATTAAATAGAAAACGTACTTATAGCGTCTCTTTGTTAGAAATGGATAATGCTGTAATGAAATAATCAAGTTATAATAGTTATATCATCATTATAAGTAGTTAGCCTGGGTGCACACGTAAAGGACTATAGAGATCCAGAAAGAATGTATAATAATAGTTTACGCTAGATGAACAATTATTGATAACAATGGTACTGAAGCTTCTAGAGAGCGAGTAAAAATTGAATCACCATTGCAATTTAATCCATGTAATTTCTTTAATCATTAATTGTAAATAAATATCTTTGTTTCTAGTAAAGTATCATTAAGCCACGAATGTTCATAAGCGCAACGCCAAATTGTATCTGGTGCGGAAAATTTACCACACCCGAGTAAATCAACTTCACGATTTTATTATGATATTATATACGTGCATCCACGTACGGCTTACTTCGTTTCAAAATTAGATCGGAATTTATAAAAATGTAAATATCGCCATTGACCTTGCACAGCTGTTACTTGTTCAATTTTTTTTCTGTAAATATAAATTTGTCGAATTAGTTTTTCACAATAAGTCTTGCCTCAACAGAGTAAGCAATTTGATAATGCTGTGACTCTTCTGCAGCTCATTTTTTTGGACATGTGTTCTGGTCATACCTATACACGCGCATGATTGTTTACGGCTATTTTTTTTATTGTCGATTGTGTATTCTTTTTTGACGAATGAAGATTGTTTAAGTTGAGAAAGATTTTGTTTAATACCTGATTATTAAGTACAATTAAAAATGATATATTAACAATTATTTGTGCAATTGTATAGAAAAGAAAAAATTCTTGTATTCATAGTTAATACATGTACTGAATTCATGTGAAAGGGTTTTGAAAATCATCTGCCATTTTTATTTTAGCTTGGTTTATATATTTAGTATAAATTAATATCGATTTGCTTAATATAATTATTTAGCTTGTTGTTAATAATTTGAATTATGAACGCTACATAAATTAATTTTCCATTAGAGTAAAGCTACAGATATTTAGACAAAGTTATTTTTTTTAATTATCATTTTTTATGCAAGAATCCAGCAAAGAAAATATAAAATCATTTTTTTCAAATTCTTCGTCTATGATTAATATTAGTTAATATTACTTAATAAAAGAACATTAATATGTGATAAATAGAGAACTGTAGTACTTACACTTAGTCATTTTCTCATTTTATTGCACTAAGTATCTGATTAATACAATTTTAATATATTTCATTTTAATTTAATCTCATTCTCGAAACAGCATTATTTTGTAATATTGGTGTAAGTTTATTTATAACACACATAAAATTATACTAATACAAATTAATAAAACTAAGCGGTTCTCAACGTTGCTGTATTTCTTTATGCTATAGTTATTTTGTGGCATTTATTTTAATGGAATTAAATGCAATTATTTGGGGTTATAAAAATTTTAAAAAATTTTAGTTTTAATGAATTTTTCATTTTATTATAATTAAATGATAAAAATTTATTCATCTTTTTTATTATACTATCATGAAACCTTATATCAGCAATGGTACATAAAGAGTTTAAAATAATTTAAAAAATCGGGTTTTATATTAAGAAATTTAATGATTACATTTTGAATAATTACTAAATTTATCAACTTTTCTTTAGATAAATTAAATTTATTATTACTATTACATATGTAAATCGTTTAATTAGCTTCAATTTGGAAACATAACATTGATTTTCCTGTACTTCATGCATTATAAAAAATGTTTCTATTTGACATTTAAAATAACGAAGTTCTAATAGTTGATTGTTTACTTGATTTTTGATTAAATAATTCAAACTTTTTTCTATTCATACTGGACTAAAAAAATATGTATAAATGCAAGATTGATTTATTTTATTCATGAAATTCAAGAAAATTTTTTCAGGATGCGTTTACTTCTATGCATGATAAAAAGTGTTTTGAGACATTACCAAGTGATTCGTCATTACATTTAAACATGTCTATGAAAAAAGTGTATTTGGGGTTTAAGTTAAGGGTCTTCATAATTTATCAAAGGTTCGTAAAAGAGTCGGGCGAACCGTTATTATTATCTAATCGTAGAATGTAAACGCGGGAATTAATGATCGCTAATGGGAAATGCTAATGTAGAATTTGGCAGTACTACGGGCAATATAATTGTGCGCCAATCATAAGTTCTCTTAGCTAAATAGTACCCAGATACACACATTAAATTACTGACTCAAATAATCGACGCGTGGTTAATAATTTGGCATAATTACTAAAAATGTATGATTTTAATCGAGGTTAATATTCTTGCTATTTAAATAGGCAATAGTTTAACAAAATAATAAATTTTTTAAAAATGTTTTCAAATTTTGTCATTAAATTTTAACATCATTTTTATTGATATAACAAAATCTTTTAATATTGTGTATTTTAAAACAATAAAATAAAATGTGGTAACTGAACAGCATATCAAAATAAAGGGGTCTTGAAAAATGCTTATACAAACCTAGAACGTGTACTAGAATAGAATTATAGGATTTTAATATATGTATATTTTACTTTTATACGCTTAATCACGAGGATTTCCCTAATTCATAATCCTAAAATACTAACTTAAGAATTAAACTAAAAATATAACTTAATAACGAACATATTTAAAAATTTTCCGCATATATTATTTATTATAGTCATTTTATTTAAGACAATATTAAAAAAAAAAAGTATATAATGGCTTGTTACAAGGGACTGTAAATATATTTTAACATACTTGTTTACGTTTTATAATTAAAATAAATACAAACAAATAGAGATCAATATTCATCAATATTTTCTTATAGAAGAAATATTTTATGAATTAGCTTCATTTGATATTTTCACACAAATTTTACTTCTATATTATATCTATTTTTACAGGTTCTTCTATTTCCTGAAGAAGGCTGGGCAAGAAGTGCAAGCAGTTCCTATTGGACATTGACACCATTTTGGTGGAGTCGAAGTCGTTGTAAAGTTGTGGAAGTAGCTGGTACAAGAAGGTAATTAACTACAATATTATAATAGTATATTGAGTAAAATGAAGTTTATTACAATTAAACTTTTTAGTATAAAATACCAAAACAAACCATAAAAATAAGAGAATTAACTCTAATGAGATTTCACTGACCTTATTAAATTAATTTTTAGTTGAATTTTTTGAATTTTTTACGTGTATTGTTCATATTCCGTGTATTATACTTGGTGATTTTTGTAACGCTAATGGAAAATAAACCAAAGGTTTGTTTAATCTGAGATTGATTCAATTAAGTCATTTATAGTAAAAGAATTGATTTTTTTACCGGATACTGCATGTAAAGTGGTAAAACAAGTACGGCTAATATTTTATCGGTTTTACTTAGCCATATATTCATTGAAATTAATACAGCTCTCCCGTAAATCTTTAGATCCCTTTCACCATATTAATTATCAGCGTACACCTAGAAGCTGGCAATGAAACGAAATTATGTGTTAAGTATACACGTATTAACCGGTATTAGTATTTCGCCCGCTTGTATAGAACAATAATTCGTACGTCAGTAAAACGAATGGGCTCAGACCTGAAGTGGCCTTCACGGCCCTATATTTTGCTTCACAAGGGGTATTTTCGTTTTTGCTTATGAGAGAAAAAGCCGATATTATAGGAAGGCACACGCTAAGAGCAGAATCGTTGCGTATCTTACTATTTTATCCTCAATTTTGCTTATGTTATTTTGAATGTTTTTTCTGTGTGCCTTAGTTCTTTTTGTATTTTTCACAAATATTACGATAATATTACTCGCACCTTCTCGAGCTATCGGCGAATGTTGGGTATGTGGCTTCATTTTACAATGCGAATTGTACTCGCTGCCGAGTAACGGAGTTTGGAACTTGAAGGGTAAAATTAAGGTAAAAACAACTTTTCTGTGAATAGGAATATGTTTCGTACCTCGCAGAATTTTCAATAACTAAAACAGATATCTTACAAGAAAAGATTTCATCGGATATTTATTTCATATGGACGATATTCCGCAATAACTATTTTTAAATTAATATTAAAATGCTTACAAGTATCTACATTAAAATAAATATTATGAGTATATAGTAATATAGTTAGAATTTTCTTCTTTTTTATTGTTTTCAAATAATAAACTATAGATTTTTCCTCGTGGAAAAATAACTATACAAGTATGAAATTTAATATTTTTTAACACAGAAACTATATTAGTGGTCTCAAATATACCAGTAGTTTTAAATTTTCAACAACAATTGCATAATTCAAGTTAAATAATATTAAAAAATATTTTTTACATTTATTCTGTATTATAATAATTGTATATTTGCATGCTAAACAAATTGTTGTGTAATATAGACGTTGTAGGTAATATTTTCAGTTTATTCGTGAATTAAACATTTTATAGAAATTGATAAGAGTGGAAAAATATAATTTTTCTAAAACTTTTGATTTCCATACAATATCAGAACTTAAAAGAGTACATATTTAGATTCATTACAAAAACAAAAACAAAGTTAAATACCTTTAAGAAATTATATTTACACGTCCTTAAATAGTTTCTGTAAAGAAACTATGAACAAGCAAATAAGTAAACATTCATTTTTATTACCAAAGAGCTTGTGTAAACTCATTACCATTGACCCTTAAGCTTATTGTCGTATAATTATAAGGTGTATTTATCTAAAAATGGACAATGAATAAACTGTATTTAGCTATCAAAAATCATTATTGATTAGGTCTTAGCGGACAGGTTGTGTACGTTCCACTTCTCTATTTGTTCTGACATACAATTTTCAGACGATGATACAAATTAGCTCGTTAGCCCCGAGGAGGGACTTTTCTCAAGTCTAACATTACATACTATTAGTCATTATAATGGTGCAGAAGTAAAACAAGTTTGCACAAGTATGTATTAGTGGATACGGGTATAAACGTGTTTTCAACGAATTTTCACCATAACAACGCGAACGGCTTTATCCTTTCCAGGGTAGATATAAGTGATGTAATCAAAAGACCATTTTAAAAAGGCGTCATTCAAAAGCTCGAGGTATTTGTTATCATCTTCCTTTATGGTAACTAATTGTCCCACAGCTATATCGTTAGACCGTTCAGTATGCCACTTTTTTTTTGGACGTCAGGTTGTCAAGTACTACTTGTACTAACGCGACCAAAAATGTTCTCGCACCCCGTTGTACCATTTCCCAAGCTTATCATCTGGTTAATGATAACTCACGTAAATCATGCTCTAGAGTGCCTGTTAGGGGCTCGACAATTAGAAAATGACCATGAGTAAATGCTTTAAAATCGCTAGAACGGAGGATAATGGAACAATAGATCTGGAATTCAATATGGATTCTATCTCTACTATAAGCCTTAAAAAAGCTGCAAAACTTAATAATGTATTTCTTATGACTCGGCTTATGTGATATTTCAAGTATTTAACAGTAGCCTCCTAAATGCCGCCAAATATTGGTGTTAGATGAGGGATAAAATGCCAATTAATAGCGTTATCAGAGTACATTGTCGGTAGTTTTGCCTCTACGAGAGAAAAATCGCTTTAAGGTTGCTAAAAATGCTTGTGTAGGCGAGTCTTCGACCGATTATATATGCACCGGTTTAGTAGACAAACATACATAAATGGCTGTATAGATTTTAACTTTACTTTTACTTCTAACGTGCTTTTTCTTTAACAAAAAATGTCCCGCAATAATCAACGCTCGTCTTTAAAACTCGCGAGAACATGATACAATCTCATGGCAAATTACCCATAGGGTATTAAGAAGTAGTCGGCTTAGCTCTACTACAACTTGCGCATTTGTACAGAATTTTTCTCACGTACTGGCGTCCGTCAACAATCCAATATTTTTCTAGTATCAAGTCAAGGGTCGCTTCAATAGCAGCGTGCATATTTTTCAAGTGCTCCTACGGAAGGATTAGATCAGCCATGTGATGATTCTTTGGCAAAAGGGCTTGATACCTTTGCTTATAGAGTATGACATCATGCTCCAATCGTCCACCTATACGCAATAAATTGTGGGCGTCGAGAAAAGGCGAAAGTGACAATAGATTCCCGAAGAGAGTCCGATCTTTTGACAGAGTGTCAGTGCCTTTGTAAAAGTGCTTCATTTGAACACGTTTTACTTTTGTATGTCAAGAGTTTGGAAATTCATTAGCTGTCAGCTAACGAATTTGTTGGATCGAACGCTTTCTGCAATTGTTCACGAATCGCAGACAATGCACGACGATACTTTTTAACTTCTATTTCTAAATATCTTAAAGATATCTAAAATATTGTTTCTTCGAATACTTGCGGTAAAGATTGTTATCGGCTTAAGATCAACAGTGATTCTATTCATTTTAGGCTACATAGTCGTATCATGGTGGTGACACGACGGTCCGTTCTTCCATAAGGACTTTTTTAGAAATTCGTGAGGCGTTAAACCGCGGGAAATCAAATTGACGGATTATCCTCGGAAGGTACATGAGGCCATCGCTTTGGGTAACTAAGAGCTTGAATTTTAGCCACACTATTGCCAACAAATGTTTTTAAAATATGCAAACACACGGAGACATATTTATCAAATGAAGGGCAATCGTTGAGTCCGACCACAACCTTACTTTATTGGTAAAAATATCTCGTATAGCGTTCTTTACGTTTACGTAAAACTCGATCAATAAGAGAGCAGCGCATAGCTGTAGACGAAAAATTCTACTTGTTTTTAAAGGAGTGACTTTAGATTTTGCACATAAAAGTTGTACCGATATTTGTTCGCTATAGTCGAAAGATTTTATGAAAATACAGGCACCACACGCCTTCTCACTATCGTCCGCAAAACCATGAATTTCGACGTCTCCATAAGCATTTATAGTAACTTTTAGATTGGTATAAAAGTTTTGAATCAATGGCAGTCCGTTCGTAAAATTTCACCAGGATTACGCTTTATTGGCAGGTAGAGGTTCATCCCAATCGAATTTCAATTGCCAAAGTTTTTACACGAGTATTTTAACATATTTTTTTTATAGGCCAGAGTAACCCTAAAGGACCGAAGAGAGTAGCGATTCGAGATAAAATAGAGCGTTTAGATTTTACTGTGCTTTTTAAATTGGTTTTTAATGCGTGTGTTAGCCTGTCCGAAGAAGGATTGCAGAAAAGTCCGAGTGCTTTAATAGTGTCGTCAAGGTTTAGACTGACGTGCGCATTTTCATGGTCCTCGGATAGATCGTTTACGAGTTCGGGGGCGTTCGATGCCCATTGTGTGAATAAAATCCACCTTTAGATGTGAGCCTTATTAACTCGATGCTTAGCAATTTGGCATCAGAAAGAGATCGAAAATCGGTTAAAAAGTCATCCTTGTGTAAGTCGTTCTTTAGTATTCGCGCAGCGCTAGGATAGGCTTCACCCTCGTTCTCCGCTAATTGGTGGAGAACGCCAGTGGCTAGAAACGATGCTGGGGTAGTTCCGTACGTCACCGTGTTTAGCTAATAAATCTTAACCGGCCATTCTTCGTTTGCATGCCAAAGTATTTTTTGAAGCCGACGATCATTGGGCTGCACGAGTATCTGCCGATACATTTTAGCTACTCGGCGGTTATAACTTAGGTATAAATCCGGAAGCGCGATATAATAGAAAACGGGTCATCTTGAATTACGGGTTCAGTCATTAATGTGCCGTTTAGCGATAGCGAATTGCAAGGTTTATGCGTTGAAGATCACTCCTGTTTTGGTCGTTAAGCTGGATCCTTTTAAGACGGCGTGACGGGGCATAATGAATCCGTTCGTATCGAAATAGTTTACTTCGGACGTATATCCAAGGATTTCGTATTCGTTTTTTTAAAGAGCCCTTTCCAACCGATAAAATTGTTTAAGAGCGGAATTATAGGATGGACATAAACTGCGCTTGTTTTCTTTAAATGGATGTTTAACGATGTATCTACCGGAATTCGGGTCTAGAGTTTAGTGTTGATTGTGAAATGTTCTTCACATGCTTGTTCCTTATACCAACGGAGTTTTTTTTCGATAATTTCTTCGACTTTTCAAAATCTTTTAATATTTTGATTTAATGTTTCAATGGAGGTGAAATTGCATACTGGCGTGTTAAAAAAATCTGGATCGGCTAATGGTTTATCATCGGGTATTTGCCCAATATTGCAAGTCACTTAATAAGAGGGAATAACATCTACAAATTTGTATCGTACAATAAAATCTAGCCCCTGAGAATGATTCCCGATTCTAGATCTAAAATTTGTCCGGACTACTGTTTTAAACGAGTGACAGTATTGTTAATTCCACTAACAGCTATATTTACAGTACGCATAGGTAGTTTTAGTTTTTTTTTGGTTAGATTATTGATAAGAAAGATTATCAGCAAGAGCTCAGAACACTCGGGATCTGAGGTTTTCCGACTGCATCAACGAAATTTATTTGAGCAGTAGACAAAAGCATTTGATTAGAATAATTATAGAACAGGAAAGCAAGATTAGAGCTTAGCTTCGTTAAATAATTATTGGATGCTTTTTTATGCAATACAGTAGATGTCGCTTGCCGCATCTTTTACATCCCTTCGATCTACAGTCCTTAATCTCGTGATTTGCGCGAAGACAATTGAAGAAAAGCTTGTAGTCTTTAAGCAAATGCTCTTTTGCGTAAAATGCTCGAGTTTGCATATGTAGCAGTACAGTTGATTAGCCTTCATTAGTGCCGCGTACGCTCGTTGAGGTTTTAAAACTACCGGAAGATAAATTTGACGAGTTTTCCGCCTTGTCAGCATAAAAGGGCTTGGCGTCTTCTAATATCTTTTAGCGAGCATGAAAAAACTTTAAAAATGTCTCCATCGTTGGAATTTAGTTATTTCAGGCTGCTTCCTTCTACGTCAGCCACGTTTCGTTATGAACTTTGGTAATAAGCGCATGGATCGGCAAAATTTCCAGAAAAGGTTTTTTTAATGGGTTTTTTTTTCAAAATTTTTAAAAGGTTTTTTCGGAGAGCAATAATGTTTGTGCGCAAGGTCATAAAGATGTCCGAGTGAGTGTGCATTTGTTTTATTGCAGGCCGGCAACTCAAAAAATAATTCCAACGCTACCAATTAGTTTGTATCTGTTCCCTTTGTATCTGTAAGGACTTTATTTTACCAGCTGCCGTCCTGAAAAAGCATGATTTTAAATATACGAGTTTTTGTTGGTTACTAACACGCTGTTTGTTTTGAATGGATAAAATGAACAAGCTGGAAGCTCGGCCAAGCCTCGTAGGATTCGCTAAATTTAGGTAAGTCAATCGCGGATAGCTTGATTTGAATATTCGCGGTAAGATCTTCCTGTGGCAAAAGGACATCCCACGTTGCACTATCAGATTATTTTTTATCCTTACTAGCTTGAGCTCTAGAGCTTGGGCTAAGTTAATATTAGAGAGTAAATATTTATGGTTTTCGATTGTGATTGTATTGTCTAGTTTGATACTTCATCCGCCGCAGTTTTCGTCTCTATTGAATTCAGGACCTTTTCATATTTTTCGTAATCGTTAGTCATTTGCATATGTCATCAATGCTGAAGTATTTGGATTCGTGTTACATACATTTAAATATAGCTTGAAGTTTTTTATACGTTCCAGTATCTTTGAGTGATTAGTTAATAGTTTTTGATAAGCCCTAACAGAGTAGGATAAGGATTTCGATTGGCGAGTTTGGCAATAAGCAGTAGAACTGACTTATGACAGGAAAAGGCTTCTGGGTTTATGCTACTGTGCTTGCGCCAACGATAATTTCTTGCGTTGCTGCGTACGAATGGGCTATGCAGAGACTCTTCTTTTGGTATCGGTATTCGTTTGCGCTACTGACCGCCATGACTTGTCCTTCAGTCCCTGTACCCTTTATATAGATAGCCGTAATGCTTCCCTACTTCACGACTTGACTGTTTTCGTGAAGTTGTACCTCAGGTGAATCGATTGATGTGCAAAGGCATTGGTGATGTTTAGCATGATCCTTGGCACGGCTTGTTACGTGTAATAGACCTTTTTTGCATTTAAACGAAGCTTAAATCCGTCGCTTATCCGGCTCGAAGGACCACGAAATATAGTAGATTTATAAAATGTGTACAAAACTGGACAATGAATAAACTGTATTTAACTATCAAAAATCATTATTGATTAGGTTTTAGTGGACAGGTTGTGTACGTTCGATTTATCGATTTGTTCTGACATACAATTTTCAGACGATGATACAAATTAGCTCGTTAGCCCCGAGGAGGGACTTTTCTCAAGTCTAACATTACATACTATTAGTCATTATAATGGTGCAGAAGTAAAACAAGTTTGCACAAGTATGTATTAGTGGTTTCCAAATGATAGAGTATACGAGATTTGTAAGTTCAGATAAGGGTATAAAAGGGGTTTTCATGAGTTTGAACCGAATAGATTCCTCATCAATAAGAAATTACTCTTATGCTTGAACTAACACCACAGCAAAGTTCATTTCAAACGAAAACGGTACATTCGATTAACGATATCGATACTATCGTGGGGTGGGTTAATACCCAACGCATGAATACACATATTCATATATACACACATTAGCGTAATTTGTGCAGCAACACTTATCTATTGTTATTTGTTTTTATTCCGATTAGTTGGTATTTTTATTATTCTATCAGCGAATATCTGATTAGTATTATCCATCTTCTGCAGCTCATCAAAAATGCGCATCAAAATTAGTTTCTATTTCTATACCATGAGATATATCACACCTGTAACGAGGTAATTTTCACTTTGTGTTGTCTCAAAGCAAATGCATATGAATTGCGTGTATTGTATGTATTTACATATCGAGCGATTCCCTTCATCAAAGGGCCGTTTTGATATCGGATTTTCCAATTAAAATATATGTAAAATTACAGAGGATTTCTATTGTCACTTCTGTAAGCTACTCGTATTTACGAGTGAACACGACTAGACAAAGGCAACTTTTGTTTATTTATCAAACAGGACAGTTACGAAGCTGAAAGAGCATTCGAAGTAGTGTTGGACTTTAGTGGAATAATAAATTAGTATATTTATCTCAATATTCATTAATAGAAATGCATCTCATTGCTTAACTTTTTGAAAAAAAAAACATCTGAAGATTAAAAATGAATTTATTCTGATCTTTTTTATTTGCATATTAAGTGGATGCACTAATATTATTAATAGCAGCAAAGTACAAAAAAAAATTTTTTTTTAATTTTTTAAAATCCTAATTTAATTTTTTAATTAAGTTAATTTCGAATTAGTCATGTCTAAAGTTTACTCGATTTGGTAAACAACATAAAAAATAAATTGTAAAAATTTATTTATTAATAATTTTTGTATCAATTTTATATATAAAATAAGAATAAACTTTATTATTGTATTTTTATTTGTTAATTAAATGCTTATTAAACACATTTTTTTATAATACATAGGCTGGTAGTTATGGTCGACACAATTTCTTATATAAATTCTATAAAAATTGTTTTTTTTTCATTTTTTGGCATAAGAGCAGAAGCTGAAAATATTTTCAGTTACTCCTCCATAAAACCAATAAAAGATGTAATTTTGAAGGGAGTTCTTGTGGGCTACGAAAATAGTAAAAACGAAAGATAATGAGGTACAGGTAAAAAATTCTTTGCTTGTCACAAAGAGTAAGACGGAGATTAAAAAGGGAGTTCCTTGGATCTTATTCATTCCTATATGACTGAATTTAAAAGTCATTTTATGGACAAGAATTTCGCATGAAAGAGATTTGAGTACCAAGATTGTATAAAAGTGTGCGCCTCTTCTTACTTATGAGTTTGAAAACTTGATGAGGCCTTGCTTGCTTTTTGTTTACAGAAGTCATCTGTATGTATCGAATTTCCTCGGTTTTCCATGAACCCTGGTGAGTTGGCATTGAGCATTGAGAACTAGGCTTTACTTAGGCAGTCGACATTAACGTGGCTTTTATAATAAGTGTGCGTTCTTTGAACCGTTCAACAACGTCCCCCGTTGAAAAAGATTTGCTTGTTTAGAAATTTATATATCTTTAATATTGCGTTGGAAATATTAAAATTATTATCTCAATTTAATATAATTTTTACTGACATTAAATAATTAGTATATCATCTCATAATGATGTTGTGGTACGGCATATCAAATTTTGCAATCACGTTTTTACATATAAAATAATTGATACAATTTTCTCTATTTTCAAGATAAAAATATTTATAAATTTCAATGAAATTCAAAATTTATGATAAACATTTTTAAAAAATCCATAAAAACAAATTTTTTAATACGTTTTATCTTTTTCATATTCAAAAATTAGTTAAAAGGTATTAATATTAATAGCTCCTATTATAGAAAGTATTCATTAAAACTTGAAATGGAAAAAACATATATATTTACTGAATTAATAGCATCATTAATTAGAAAAATTATTAAATATATATTACAACAAAGAAAGAAGTTAAAATATTTGTTATTCAATTAATGAATTTTTCTTTTAATAATATTGGAAAAGTTAACTACTTAGTAACTTTGATGACCAACTTCTCTTAAATGTGGATTTTTTTACGGTATACCAGTATCATAAATTTATCCATATAAAAATATATAAATCTATGAGTAGACTATGTATGGATTAAAAAAGAAAAGAAGTTGAAAAAGGTATTTAAAATATGTTTACTCATACATATCGCAAGGGTGTAATTTTACTGCATCAAAATATTAAATAAAAATTACACCTATAGAATTTATGAGTCACCTTCTCTAATTAAAAGCGGCAGAATTTTAATAGAAAGACATTCTCAAATGAAATTTATTTCCACTAATTTTTATAAGTTTTTATTTACATCAAAATGCTTAGTACTTATTGGAAGATTCAGATGTATCTACTTTTAATGAGGAACTAGGTGAAGTACGATATTTTATTTTTTATTTTATTTTAATTTTATTAGGTAGTCTATATTATGTACCTTTATAACTAAAACTTTTCACGATATTAAAGACACTTCTGTGAATTTTTATGTTCAATTTACCTAGATTTAATAACAAAAAATCTCTATAGATTTTTATAACTAAAAGTATGTTTTGTTTATAGAATTGATATTGTTTGAGAGTAACAACAAATGTAAAATAACTTATTCGGGTCTATGGTGATTTTTTCAGTTTAACTTAATATTACATGCTAGCAAAAAGTATAAAGAAGTAAAAATTTTATGGTGCCTGTTTTTTAGTTGCAAAGCTTTCTCATTTTCTGAATGGCAATAGTAAATAAAAAGAATATATAGAAGTGTCAGAATTAATATTATTTTGTATGTATTCAAATATCTATTAATTATTAACACTCATAATAAAATTATTTTGTTTGCTAGTAACTTTCGTATTACAGATATTCATATCAATAAAAAAAGTTCTGTTGGAATTATAAAAACTTAAGAACAATTAAATTTGAACAAAATCATTTTGGATCGTTAAGAATTCTGAAAAAAAGAACTAATATAAACAAAAACATTATTATAACACGCGTAATTATAGTTCTTTTAAATAATTGTTACATGCTTGAAGTTCTGTTTGCAAATTCATTTGGTAGCAGATATAAAAGAGCTTTTGAACGCACGTAACATGAAGGAGAACCATTAGTGAGATCACGTAAGTGGAAAATTGACACAAAGAATGTTGAATCACAGCTTTAGTTCTTTGCACGCATCGTTGCGGTTTATACTTTTTGTACGTGTCTAAATTTTCTATAGCCCTAAATAAGATATGCCATGTAAGGGATTATGATAGAAATATTCGATTAAAGTTTAAATTACTTAAAAATTTATAATTATAATGCTCTTTTTGATTTTATTGATGAAAACAAATTTTATTGATTCGAAATTTTTTTAACTTTTCTTTAATAGAAAATACATTGATTAGAAATTAAAAAAAATTATGCTAGAAAGGATTTGTGAAAAGCACATGAGTGTAATAAAAATATTTTATTTTAAAAAAATTTGATCTCGAAATTCTATAATCAAATAAGTAACCTTAAAAATATAAAATTTTATTTTAATAAACGAGAAAAAGTAATATGTTGAATATATTTGCCTTTTTTTAGGTATAGCACACAGGCTAAGATGGTGGATACAGGTACTGGTACATTATACATCGTTGGATCTTTTAAAAGAATGGCTACCGATGCTGATTTTAAGGTGATCTCTTTTTAAATAAAAATTGTTTAATACATGTTTTAATGTAATTTTCCTTGTATTAAATTATATTTTTTACTTTAGTTTTATAATTTTTATAATATATATATATAGTTTTATAAGGTTATATTACTAAATATTTTTAAAACATTTTTTTTTAAATCTATATGCGTGACAATATTATACATATTTTAATATAATTTTTAATTACCTATACAGAAACTATGATTTATATATATACATATATATATATTGAATTTATTTTACTTTATAGTTTTTATTTCTTACTATAATATGATGATACTTGTAAAAAAAAGCATTTTTATAAAATAATAAATTTAAAAAAACGTTGACTCATTAAATTTTCATATTTTATTACCTTGATTTAACCATTTGTAATTTATGGTATTATCGTTTCAATTTCTCGATTTACTGCGAAGTATTGTGATGTATGAAAATATTCCCTAAGATTCTTTTTCCTATGATTATTTTGATTAAGAAAATTACGTAGAGTTTTTAAAATATAATGCTATTTCAATAGTCAGTTTAAAATTTGTTTCAAGATATGTCTTGTAATGTCTTATATTTTTAAAATATAATTAAATTTTTAAATATTTTATGAATTAAAAAACGATATTAAAGTATTTTAATGTTTAGAAATTATTTTTGATAAATTTTCTTCTTTATAAATTGAAATTAATTATTAAAAAAAAGCCCACATTAAAAAAATTTAATTTAATTTTTAAATATGACAAAGTACCATAATTTAAATTTTGTTTTTATTAAATTTAAAACAAACATCTTATTCATGAAAAATTTTAGCAGTATTTTAAAATTAATTTTAAATATATTGCAATTTAATATGTTCATTATATTTTGTATGATGAATGAAATAAAGATAAAATCAATGTAAGAAAGCATGAATTAATTCAACATAAATGGCTATTTACGTAAATGAAAATTTTTTATTTGTTTTTAATGAATTATATTGTACTTTATAATAAAATTATTTATAAAAACGTCAAATATTTATTACAACTGTGGAAAAAGCGGTTATATGAATTAAAAAATAAATTGAAGCAATTTTAGTATAAATATTGAAATGAAACAGTATTATTTTATCTGTTTATTTTAAATTAATAACATCAATATCTGGTTCATTAGATCAACAGAAGATTTATCTAATGTTTAATAAATAAAAAAATAATGAAAAAATTTGTTTTTATAATGAATGTAACTATAAATCTGAGTTGAATAAGTTTAAATACCATGGAAATCATTGGGTGTGCTATAATTATGTTTCTATATATAAAAAAAGATATGTCGAAATCTCCTTACAAAAAAGAAGGTTATTTTTAATAAAATGTCAGATAAATGATTGATTCTTACTACTTGTAGTGTTTGAAAAAATGAATATTTTGCTTTCTGTTTATGAATCACTCGAGTAGCTGTATTTGACATCCAACGTATCCTCCAGTGATTTCAATATGGGCTACAGCATGACTGGGACACTGGAGCGCGGTTGCAAGAAGACCAACAGTTTCCAGATGACGCATTTTGCTGTCATACGTAGACGTGACTACGAGAAAGCCTACGAGGATCCAAGTCCTACCTAGTGTCCGTCCACACCCCCACTTTCCGAGTGTGGGGACTACGAACACTACACGTAGTCGTAAGGGTGCCTCAATTAGATTTTGTACATGATTTATACGATCAAAAACTTTTCTTGCTCATGCTTGAAAAAACAAATTATTGGACAATGCAAACTTTCTTACTTTTAATATTCCTGCATCTGTTGATTTCTATGTAGAAATTAATGTTTCAGCTACAAGCTTTATCATTTTTTTAATTTTTACATTTGTTGAAAATCCTGGATTGTCGCTTTAAAAAATAAGACCGAATTTAAGTTATGTACAATTTGCCTTTTTTTTTTTTAATATTTACTAATTCATGATTAAATTAAAATACAAATTATAACTCTAACTCATTATATTGATTCGAGGGCAGTTTAACTTTTTCTCTTTTCATAAAACAGTTTAAATATTAAAAATAGATATTATTTTATGATTTTATTAATTTCTTGAATTAAAAATAAAAAAGATTAAAGTTAAACAGGGTAAATTTTTATAGTTAAATAATAAAAAGTATTTTTACGTAACATTCTTTTTATATTTATTTAATATTATAACTAAGTGTTATAAGTTCATAACTTTTAACGAAAAGTAATTTTTCACTAATCAATTGAAAACTACCGCTACAATAGTTTTTTGATTCAATAATAATATAAGTAAGCGCAATTTCATTCAAATTAATGTAATTATATTGTTATAGAATATATCATTTCGTGCCAGTTATTCCAGTTTTACAAAATCTGTGTTGAAATTTCTTTGAAAATCTTTAAAAATTTAAAAAGTATATAATTGATTCAATTATTTTCTTTTCTGATAAATGGTATGTTGTAATAATTTATAAAGTGTCATGACACGTGTAAGAATATAAATTTAATAAATTAATTATAAATTATTTGAATGGTATTTTCATCATTTAGTTTTTGTAAAATTAGTTTTATAACTTATGATATAAATGAAAATTTTTAATTTACAATAAAATATACGGTATAAAATATAAGAAATATATTTTATAGTTTGACTTTGTAAATAATGTTCTGGAATAGTATACTTCATAAAGGTTTAATTACAGTCTGAATCGATCACTCATACTTAAATTAAAGATATTCTATAATATTATCTAAATTTTTTCAACGGAGTAGTAATTTTGTATATTTTAAAGGTTTTTTAAACGTTTCTGGTATAAAGTTTTTGAAAATTGTAATATATATATGTGTAACGTTTATATAATTTCAGGGACTTAAATGCAGTTTGTACATAATATTTATAAATAAAATATTATGTGTAAGCGTGCATTCGTAGATATGTTATAAAATGAATGAATTATTTGATATAATTATATCATTACTAAGCATAGACGTAGCAGTCGAATAAAGTCTACAAATTATGAACAGAGTTTATATTGTATGTGTACCATAATGAATTATTTTCGCTGTGTATTTTATTACACCAAAAAGGTGGAGGCACCCCGTGACAGAGAAAAACGTCCATAATAGATTTAAAGCATGAATTTCACGAAGAAGAAATGATAAAGAAAAAATCTTAGTTAATGTTAGAATGAAAAACATCTGCAAGTTACATAAGTTACATAGAAACTCAATTAGAAATTTGCGAATTGAAACAAAGCTTATTATTAACGTTAATAATAAAATAAATAAAAATAATAAAATTTAGAACTCTGAATTATTCATTTATGCAATATTGATACATATATACAAAATATGATTTTGAATGACTTTAGTTTTGAAATTTTTATCTACTTATGTAAAACTTGCATTAATTATATAAATTTGTATATTTTTTTTAAAACAAATTTATTAGAATTTATTATTTTTTGTTCACTCAACGAAAATTTAATTAAGCTATTGAAATTTTACAGCAAATTGCAGTATGTATTATTAAATATTGTGATGTATATAAGTATCCGTTTTATGTATGTTAAAGATAATACATACTTTATCGTATAACTAATGCGATGCAATGTCTTAACTAAAGTTTTAGTTCAAAGTATTTTACCTGGATTTTTTTATACATTGATAAATATTTTTTATGCATAAATAGAATGATGTATGATTCGATGCTCCTATGTGTAACTATTCAAATAGAAAATATGTACGATTATCTCAAAAAAAAATATAAATACATATACTGAAATCTAGTAAATAATGATGAAAAGATAAAAATACGAATGGAGGCTTGAACGATTGAAATAATCGATTTTTTCATGTTTATTATCTCATTTAGAAAACTTAATATACATAATATAAATTTACGAATGGTCATTAGTCATAAGAAATATTCTATATACGGATATAGTAATTTGAATTTGCGAATATATTTAAAATATAGGATTCTCTTGCTCAGGATCATTGTACATTTAGAGCAATCTTCATATTTATGGTGGTAATATTTATTTTTGCTACAAAGTAGTAGATTCATCAAGTATACCGTATATCATGTGTAACATGATGTGCAGGTTTTTTTTTATTTCTGTTTTTAATATAGGATACTTTTTATATTATATTACACGTTCTTGCTTCTTCTTCGTTGTGCTGTGAGATGAAAATGCGAAATAAAAGAAAAGAACGTTTTGTTGTATAAAATTATTAACAATGACTATGTGCAATATTACTTTAATTACAAAATAATGAAAATATATAATTGAAAAATTTGCATCTCATTACACGGTGTGAAAACTCATAGAATCGAAAGTAAATATATATTTAAAGTTCAGAATATTTCTCTGAGTCTTGTATCTATCTTTAAATATTCATATCGCGTCTACGATTATGGAAGAATAATTAAATTATTATATAACAATAGAATATTGCTCATCAACAATATAATATATAAATAAATGATTGTGAATTCATATAAATATTCTTATAAGACATAAAAAAAAATTTTTATTTTATAAATGAATAATTAAAACCAGATACTTCGATACCCAAACATTAAAAAATTATTATTTTGAAAATTAATATAAGAAAAGTTCTTCGATATCTCCTCTTATTATACATTTCAACATTTTTGAATGTTTACAAACTATGATCAACCGAATAAATAAAATCTATATTTTAACGATCTAAAGCTAATTATATCAATAATTATTAAATCAAAGAGTGGGTATTATGAAAGTCATTGTGGTATAGCTAATCAAATCATAACATTTTTTCTAAGATCTAAAAAATTTTAAATTAAAATTTTTACTTTATTATTATATTTTTAGAATCAAATATTTAAGGTAATTAGATTTTTAATTGTTTCGAGAAACATCGATGAATATATTTATTTTTAACGGTAAATTTAAACAATCGCGTTGCTCTTGATGGAGCTCTAGTTCTAGAATATATATATATATATGCGTGCACATATAAAGAAATGTGGTAAAATAATATTAAATTAAAACGAAAACTATAAGTAATACATATGCTAATGAAAATTAGACTCGGTATATTTTTTGTGCGAGTGCGTGGCACGAAACAGGGTTAACAAAATAAGAAAAATCATATTCTTCGTTCCGAAAATCAGAGGGATGTGCCCATTTTGCAGGTGATCAAAATAATAGGGTTTCTTCTAATACTACTGATTTTTAGATCTGAAAGAATTTGATTGTAAAAGAAAATTCTAATTAACAATTCTCAATACTAAAGAGTTAATTTTGATAAATGAGATCTCGGCTATTAAAGTTTATGGGTAAGAGTCTAGTCATTTTAACAAGATCATTTTTGCATTGTACCTTGAGAAAATTTGTGTAGGGTTTATGGAAATTTTCATTTACATTTTTTTTTAACATTATTATATGTTTATAAAAAAAAGACTTGCACTTTAAATGCAATATTTTATCTGCACTTGATACTTGAAATTATTAAATAAAAGCTATTAATTAAAAATACTTGATTAAACATTTTAAAAAATTTTATTTATTAATTTATAACTATTGTATGTTTAAATTTAACTAATTAACGCAATTGACAAATAAATTTAAACTATTTATATTTCTCATTGAAGAGGTGAAGTTTTAATATTTATTTTTCGTGTCTTAAAAAATGAAAAAAACTTAATTTTCTTAATTTTTTAAAACTAATAGTGATAGAGTAATATAAGAAACAAAAAGAGTACATGGACGAAATATTTCTGGCTTTGGTTAGAATATATCGAATAAGCCGAAATTTTCTATGCCTAACATAGAATAGTATGTAGTATCTTTGTCCTCACAATTGACGTATCTTAGCGACCTAGGATGATTTAAGTCAAGTAACGTCCGATATCACGGTCCCTCCTAACTACTTAGCTGTAGCTTAGACCCAACGATGCACGCTTTCTTCGAATGTCTTAAATAAAAAGCCTCTATCTTCGTCGGCAGCGCGCGGGTCTTTAGTCACTTTTTCATACGTGTAATATATCTATTATGCACGCATTCCTATTGATCTTTTCTTCATTTCGGCTTTCATTTCATTTATTTCACTTTTTTAGCTTAGTTGTAATTGTACATTTTTTATGCAAATAATAAAAAATCTCTACGCTTGTTTTTGTAATACAATCGATAGTTGTATATTTTGCATTTTATTTTCGGTATTATAATGTAGTTACAAAGATTCTTAGTTGTAGTAAATTATTCTTGTTTTTTTTTTACTCATTATTTATGGTTGAAAAATATATACGAATACAGTGGTAGATTGGTATAAATGTATTATAAACTATATATGTATGTACAAATGTATGTATCACAAATGGAAGCGCAATATTTAAAAATGAAATTTTTTTATTCTACTTTAATTCTTCGCAAAACTTAAATTATTTCATTTGTATGCTTTTCTTATTTTAGACATAAATTTTTTAAAATTAATAGGAAAAGAAATTATTTAAAAAATAAGCGAATGAAAAAAGGAATCAATAAGAATTGCTATTGTATTTTCAGCGTTATAGACAGTAGATTATGTGTACGTAGATTTAGCTCTGTGGAATTGATGTTTATTGTCCTCGAAAAAAATACTTTAAAGTTTAGTCAAATACTTATACATGTTGAGAAATTAACTAAAAATGATTAACTGTTTGTTCGATAAGAAAAACTTTTATTATCTTCTATTTAACTTTATAGTTTTCATGGTTTCAATTGCATATATAAATCTTATACATTTAATAAATCTCAAAATAAAAATTTATTTTAAAATTTTACAAGGAAACAGTTAATATAAGATTTCGGTAATTTTTTATTAATAATAATAATAATAAAATTAATAATAAAATGTATGCAGTTCTTATTAAACTTATTAATTTTTCAGTTACGTTGTTTAGCGGTAATTAAAAATGTTTATACTGCAATACACAAATTAAATATGATAGATAAAATATATATGAGGTGGTATACAAAATGTCAAGTATTTAATGCCAAGTTGTAAGACTTGATTTATCGATTCTACTTAAAAATGATATTATTAGCTACTTAATATTATGAAAAAGTTTGTAAATTTCTTTTGAAAATCGATAATGGTTCATTCGTAAAAATAGTTTCAAAATTTTTTAAATAAAGTTAGCGTAAAACGTTTGCGTTCGTATGTATGGAATCTTATAAAATCATTAGTGCTGTGACGAAACCATTATCGATTTCCTTTTCTCAAACACTTGGAGTCGATATTTAGTTTAAAAATAGTGTAATACAAAATTCGTATACATAGTATTGATATAAAATTAATAAAAACCTTATTATCCGATTCATTATAATTACCACTATAGTTATATGATTGTAAACAGGTCTTAAAAATACGAATGAATATTTCGTATTCAAAGCTATGGCTGTGATCCTTACTAATCAGTACGGTTCGTAATGTATTCGACACTACGCGTATTCCATGTGTATATTCAGATGGATAGTTATAAATAATATATTGATTAAGTCAAATATAGATATTATTTAAATTTAAATAGCTACTATTAAAATATAATTACCTGTAAACTCTTATTTTTATTTGAAATGTACTCTTTCCACAAAATAATTTATTTTGCTTTTAACAATTTATATGATTAATAATTTATATGCAAATTATATTGAATAGTATTTGTCATTTATAATCTAAACATAAAACAAATTTATAGAGCACTTTACAAATTTATGGAAATAGTACTTGTTTCTTATGTATAATATTTAAAATTAAATCTTTAAAAGTTCGATACGAAGCTAGCACTTATATTTAGTGATAATTTTCGAATGAAAACAATATCTTGTTTTAACGTCAAAATATATTGAATAAAACTTTGTTATTAGAGAAATTTATTTACAATAGATACTAAAGTCGATTGTTATGTTCACGTCTTCACTATTTTTTCTACATGTATTTTTATCTTTCATCTGTGACTCAATATTCTCGTGCCAAATATTTGTAAACATATACGATATCATATTGTTTGGAGCCTGGTTATCAGTTTAGTATAAAATTATCGAACACAAAATAAAATACCTTTTTTATAAGTAAAAAACAAATACTTTACTTTGTCACATATTGATATCGATGTATGGTGAGTCAAAAAATCCCAAGATTTATTCATAGTTTTGCGTCTCGATTAATTAAGTATTAATTTTAACTTTATTAGAATAAAAATTATCATAATAAAGTGATTTTAAATGCTTTGTTAAGTAAATTGGAATAAAGCATTCAAGAATAGCTTATCGTACTTTCCATTAGATCTGTAAATATTCTGAAAATTAAGTATGAATACGTTACCATACGTATGAAACAATTATATGTCTCATTTAGAAGTATAAGCTTCATATTAAAATACAAAAAGAATGAAAATTTATATGTATAAAATAGATACTATAAATAATGAAAAGAAGAATCCGAAATGAAAAGAGAAATCAAAATGTTCAAAGAAATTCATTACAAAGATATTAATTTAAAAATATTTGTTCTTATTTTATCAATTTCTCTTTAAATATCAACGTAGTTTTACTATTTAATGTATATTACTTACTAACAGACTGACATCCTTAATAGTTTTCTTACATTTTTTAATTTCTATCTAATTAAATGCGTTGATATGGTCAACAAATAAAAAATATTTAAACGACCATCTTGTAATGAAAGATGGGCCGCGATGATAAGTATAGACGTTATAATATTATTTGAATGGAGAAGAAAAATGAAATGGTACAGAAGTAAAAAACAAATTTTGATAAAGATATGTATGAGAAATGATTAAAATCTTCGATGTATTTTCACTACATAATTCTATTTACAGTCAATTCGTTTTCGTATTAAAAATAATTAATCCGTGTAATAACTATTATCATCAATCATGCAAGAATAAATGTTAAATAAACACAATCGCAATTGTTCGATTTATTTATTAATAACCCTTCATTTAGACTTTAAATTTTTAATATAATTTTATTTATTTTTTTTTTAAGTGTGATATGGTTTTTTCTGTACTCTTTGCTGCTTATATTATGTTAGATAGTATAAGTAGTTTCTAGATATTATTGCCGAATTTCAATATTTTTCGCAACAGTAACTACTTTTCGTAAGTCATATTAAATATAAATTCCATGTCTTACAATTACTAAGAATGCTTATGTAGAATAAATGTTATTTTTTATTATTATTTTCATTTTCTCAATAAATTTTTTTTGGGGAGGATAATTTGTTGATAATCAAATATTGGTTGATTAACTTGGCATATCAACAATTGTTTCAAAATTAAAATTTTTATATTTCTAACAACAAAGTTACATAGCGAAACATCTAATATAATTTTTAAAAACATTCTATATCCAGAATTGTAAAAAAGTTGTTATAAGTTGTAGACAACTTTTTTAAAAACGTCATTTTACAGAAGATTGTAATAATATTACACTATCTATTATACTGTCTATTACTTGATCCCTTTACTACAGGATTTATACGATTGTATATCCATCATCGTTCTCCAAAAGTAAGCAATAAAGTCCTTTTCACCATTCTGATACAATTCCTGGAATTCGAGGGGCGATTTAATGGCTCTTGGTATGTCTACACGAATACGAACTTTTTTCCTTTAAAAGTAGTCTGCTTTCAGATAGAAACGAAATTTGAATTCGGCCTTAGAAGTTGAACATGTTCTAACCTTATAAATCGATTCTTTTAACAATCGTACAAAATTTATAGTCTTTTACTTTTCCTTTAACTGTTAATGAATGTTTTAGAGATTTATACCGTTCTATTCATTCATTGTAGAGTCCAGCTACTAAAAAAATTTCACCCTAAAAGTGAAGCTTTCATCCGATCTGTAAAGTCAGGAAAAAAAATATAATTTTTCAACATGAAAAGTGAGAAACTTAGAAGCAGTTTTTAATAATTAATAAATTGGTTTAATTATACTTATTAGGAGTGTAGTTCAGATTTACCTTTAAACATTAAATAAATAAATGAAACCATTTGCTTATAAAAAAAATGAGATAAGTACAAAATTTAACAGTAATTTATAATAACAAGTATTTTGAATTTTAAAATTAAATATTTAAATTTTATAATTGCATTGAAATTAACAGAAACGTTATAATGAAGCAGAACTTGGAATGTATCATTATAATGTATCATATGGTCGTATCTTCTAAATTAGATTAGAGCTCATTGAAAAAAGTATCATCCTCCAAATTCTAATATAACTTTGAAACTTTTATAATTATTTACAGGATATAAAATTTATTACAAACGCTTATTGACAGTGACATATAGGATGTTATCATTCATATTTGGATGAAATGTGACTAATTTTGAAAAGACTGCGAATAAATTTCATGTATTACTATTTTTGTTATTATGTGTTACGATAGTTACTGAAGTTATTGTTATGCTATAAATTTAAAAGTAAATGCAAAAGAGCAAAAATTCAAGAGAAAATATGAATATTCTGAAATAAAAACTATATTTATAGCTATGTGGCAAAGCTTATCCAAAGAATATATTGATAATCTCAGAATCACTGGCAATAGATAGTCATGTTTAACCTAAATATAACGTCAACAAAATTATTGATAATTATGGCATTGGAGTTTAAAAATTCTATAAATGATTATATTTTGAGCTAAAATAAAGAATCCAAATTTTTCGTCATTAATAAGTTCACTCATTTCTAAACGTAGAGTTTTCGACTTCAAATATATATAATATACATTGGACATATGATTCGAATTTTTATACACATTTTTTGAATAATTTAAATGAACACGTAAATTATATATTACTTCTATCATTATTAATGAGGAAATATTTAAATCTTATCGAATGATGAATCATATCACAATTAACTCGAAAAAAAATGTTGAAAGTTACAATAATTCAAGCGGACAAAGTTAATCTATTAACAATAGTGATTAGTATTGTAATTTAACACTGTAAATAGCAATGAATTTCTCAAACTGTCGAGTACACTCATGTTTGATGTATCGAAATAAGGCAGTACTTTATCAAGTTGAAATCTCATTTCAGTACAAAATCAATGTGATGATTCGGCAAGGGATAATCTGACCTTTGAAGCACCCTTGGGTATACAATGAACATGAATGACGAGAAGATTCATTGATACATGAATTTTCAACGATGAATACTAATATTATGAAGCTTGATAAACACATGTCACTTCCGAACTCTCTTTTGGAGTTTTACTACAGAGAAATTTTCAAAAGTCATTTCGACTCATGCTAAACATCTATTAATTTTCGTTCTTTATTCTAAACTAAATAATTTAAGACTTATAATTTTTTATGAGCTATTATTTCTGTATGTATTATATGTATGATTTCTTATAAATTTTGTAGATCATGTAATCTAATTAAATATTTGTACTTCAATATATTATTTTTTTTAATAAAGTAAATAGATAAATATTATTTAAATCTAATTTTTTGATAATAAAGTTTTTGTTAAGGAATTGAAAAGTTAACTAAAAATTAACAATTCATCTATTTATTGCGAAATTAAAATTGTAAAAAAATTCCTTACCGTTTATTTTTATAATTAGTTAACATTTTTCTAAACCTGTTTAAACTTAAATTGTTAAAAAATTTAATGACCTTCAATAGTCTACTTTATAATAATTGTTATTATTAAGTTTGAAAAATGAGTTGATAACAATAATTGAATTAATATACCAGAAAGAGATATACCCAATTTATTAATTTTATAAACGTGGTATTAAATTCTGAAAATTGTTATAAAAATTTTTTTGTAAATAAGAGGTACACAAAGCATTAGAAAACCGTTTTAAACTTGTTGATTAATTATCTTAGTATTTTTATACGGTTTAAATTCTTTACTCGCTTGGCAACAGTATGTATCATTTTATATAATAAATAAGCAGTCATAAATCTTTCGCATTTAAAAAAAAGGGAATTCTTAAACCTCATCTCGGTGATATTACGTATTCGATTAATTATGAAAGACGCTAAAAGTTAACGAAATACTCGATTCTAAAACATATTTTAAAAATATCTTCAATTTTTGTTGAAGTTAATATTTAGCTTTATTAAATATAAATAAATAATTATACAGACAATTGCGACTATATATAACTGTCTTTGTCAATTTCAGATGTAATTTCAATTAACTTTCTAAGATAATAATATCTAATTATTCATTAATATATATAATGTATTGTAACAGAGTTATAGCTTAAAATGAAAAAAAGATCTTATACAACTAAAAGGATTAAAAGGTAAAGCAATTTTGAGTTTCTTTGTAAAAGACAATTTTCGAATTATTTTTCTATACAACAGGAATTAAAGAAAGATGAGAGAAAAATGAAATCTCCTAATTTAGTCAAGCCATATATTCAACGACTTGACCCATTCATTTGGCATCTGTACACTCCAATGCTCGTCGCCATTATACGAGAGCGAATAATAAAGCGCAGTCCCATTGCAGTGAGCTGACCTCATTCTAGGATCAGATCAACTTAACGATCCTCGTCTTCTGTACGTGCTAGGCTATCTTGCGCCCTTAAAACTAGAGAGCCAGGAGTTTTTCGGCTGGATTACAATCTTCCGTAACGTCCAATGTTCATATTAACGCCTCTTCCAAAATCATTTGTAATTAAGGTTGTAAAACTTGAACTTATTAGAGTTATATTTATAATTAGTATAACTTTTTTAAAAAAATATTATCATCCTTAACTATGTTCTGATTACAAAGATAATACGAATACGATATCCTCGAAATAATTTTTGTAATTAAGTTTGCTCCTATGTCGAAGAGAGAGAGAGAGAGAGAGAAAGCAAATAATATACACGGTTAGATGCTTCCGCTTTATGCACAATTTTGTATTACAAATAGTTTTTACTATCTAAATTTCAGAAATACTTATTATTTCCTATCGGTTTTTGAAAACATGATGATTTAATTTAAAAAAGTGTTCTTATAAGAAATCCAATGAAAAAGTGTGTAATTCCTAATGTCGATGTGCAGAATTAGTGTTAATGTGCATTCTTATATATTCGTGTTAATCGAAAAATTAAACAATTTTTTATGTAAACTAAACAAATAATATTTTTATAGATGCATGGAAAAATTAATGTAAGAATTTTTTAAATTAATAAAGTTCTCGAATTTTTTAGACTTGTTTGGAAATATATTGCAAAGATCCCAAAATACAGGTAAGATACAAAACAATTAAAATGTATACAGTGATCATAATTACAGCGGTATAATAATAATATTATTATAAGAAAGGACAGAGCCTTATAAATGTTATTTGTCATGTCTAGTCGATTAGTTAATATTTGTTGATTTCTCGCATTAGAGCAACATATGACTCGTGCAAGGAATTTAAGATATCCTTCACTGTAATTTGAACATATTCTTAATGAACTCAGCAATTTGAAGGGCTACTACAATTGCAATAAATATCAAAATAAATATTACTAGTATATACGAAATATAGAAAAATTACATTAAAAAAGTTTATTTCAAAATCAAAAGCATTTGAATTTATTCTAAAAGGATCTTGTGGACTAATCAATGGAATTCGCTTTAAAAAAGTGCTTATTTTACTTTATTAGTAATAAAAAATTTTATTCTCATAGTTGTAAAGATAAAATTCAAATGGAACTTTTAAATTCTTGTTGGCTTGCTTATGGTGGAAAAATATTAAAAAAAAAAGGAGATTATTCGCACTACTTCTTCGTTGAATCCGGAAGTTGCTTTACGCGACGACCCTAGATGAATGCTGATTCAACGTCCAGGAGTGGGAGCATTAATCGGAGTGCGAGCGGAAATAGCGCAGAAGTGAAGGAAGAATGAGGAGAAGAAAGATAGATAGAGGAGAACAGGACAGGGGGAAAGGGAGAGAAGTGGTTTAGGATTTTCAAGGGGCTCGGAGAATTTCGACATTTACATAACCGCCCCACAATGAATTCCAGCTAGAGTATACTTTGCATATAAAGCCCTCCTATACCGAATCTATTCGCCTGTTCGTTATTTATGGAACCACTAAGGTCGCTGTATCACGATTTTGATTTTACTTTTGTCCAAAAGGCTTCTAAGCCATTTTACTATGAAACTAAATATTTATGCGCGGACATTTAAACAACGCGCTTACAAAATTACACTATCGATACGGGGCAATTTGAAAGTTTCAGTCTTAAAATATTATCAAAATGGCATATTTAGCTTACATTTTTACAATTGCAAACATTTACTCCACAAATTGTTTCATGCAGAAAGTTTCGCAAACTTAAGATTGATCGTTACTCTTTAAAAAAAAAAACAACAACAGGTTACTTCATTGTACATATCTAATAAATTTTGCTGCCTGTTCGAAAATTTAATATGTTACTAAAACTTCTTCCAACGTAATAAAATAATTCTTCTCAGAGTACTTGGGAATTACATTGATTACATTCGTACAAATATATTTTTAATTAATATTTTACGTAAAAATATGAGTCTCTGTGCCACATGTAAATGTGCCATATGAAAATACCTTTATTTATATGTGTACAGAAAATAGAATTTTTCATATTATTTAAAATTGAATGCAGCATAGTTTAATCAACAATTCAAATACTTCTTTTTTGAAGGCTTAGAATTTAAATTATTTTTAAAGAAAATCTATTGATTTCAAAAAATTAATCAGAATGTTTTATTTATGTGAAGGTGTTTTAAAAAAATCACTATTTACTATTATAAAATATGAGTTTTAAGAATTTAAATTACTAGTCAATATGATATCTCTATCCTGTTAAATCTAATACAAAACAAAATTTGTGCTATAAGCTAGTTATTTTTTATTTAATAAACAAAGTAAATATTCATTTGTCTTATGGAATAAATAAGCATATATGTAGCTTTTTTGTTATCATATTAATATGTTTTCGTTATAAAAAATATATAAAATAAGTGTAGTAAAAGCGTGAAACGTAAGTAATTTATATTTTGACACGATTAATGCTTTTTCATTTGTGTTTTATAAATGTATGTATATGTGTCTGTTTTTAGGTTTATACACGTTTCTTTGTTGGAGCATATGCATATAAATAACTACAATCTATAAAAGTGAGTAAGCAAGTAGATGACAGTAGAAGGGAGGACAGGTAAAGCTAACGATAATCACCGAAGGAATAGAGAACATTTTTCTGTAGAGCCTTATCGTAGAAAATATTACTTTACACCGATGAATGGCACTAGAAAATTGTTTTATATTCTTTTAAAATTCTAAGCAACATTTTCTATTAATTCTACTGAAAAGTTTTTACTATTTTAGATTTGGATAGCTTTTTGTTTCTATATTCGACGAATTTTTACTGTTTAGCATTTACAGAAAAAAATTTATATAATACTATTGAATTGAGAGATCTATTATCGGGTACGTGAAACAATGATTATTTTAAGAAAAATATATATGTTTCGACGCTAGAATTGATAAACGAGCTTTCCTCGCTAGTGCTACGTGATGCAGCGATAAAATCGCACTTAAATCCTTAATGAGATCTTAACGTGACACTGACGTAGTGTGCAGTGATTTCATCTGCTTGAATTATACTAATTACTAAAAAAAAAGAGTCAGTGGTAAGTACATGTTATTATTATTATTTTCTACATGTTAATGTTATATACATGTATGCATATAGAAAAGGAACAAGTTTGTTACGAATGAGTACACAATATTATTATTTGGAAGGAATATTTTTATTTAGTAATTAGTGTAATAATAATATACGAATTATCATAAAAATTGAAGTAATGCATTTAATGACATAATTACGATAAAACATTACTCAATGATGACTTAAAGTTTATAATTTATTTGAATTTTCTATTTATATTTATAATATTAGAAACACATGAAATATACCTGTTTATATATTATATTATACCTGCTAATGGACTAATAACACGTTAAGTTTATGCTTGTAAACAAAACATAAAGCTCTGAAAATAAATTTTAAATAAATGTTTATGTAAATGAAACAAAATTAATTTGTTTTATAATAAAGCTTCACGCTAATAAGTTTATAAAATAAGCAATTAATGTAAGATGCGTCAAGTACATTTTAACTATAGTACGTTGATTAGTTATATAAAAGCAATAAAGACAAAAAGAGGTCGAAATAAAAAAACCTTAATTAATAATAACTGTATCCCCTCAGTGATCTATCATTAGCCTAGCGAAATGAATCATAGATACACATTAATGTAATCTAACATTATAATGTTATACATTATAATGTTATATATCTATATAAAAATATAGGCTCACATCTGATGGAGTGAACGTAATGTATTTATAATTACAATTTAACATACAAAAATATTATCAGTTTTTTTTAAACTGATAAATAGGAGGACGTACTCAAACTTCATCAAATCAAATATTTGTATAAATCTATCAACATTACCAGTATATAATATTATCTACCCAATTATAATTTAGAACAAAAGGAATAATTAATAAGCTAAGGTATTCGGCAATACTGATTGCCTTTTTTCAATCCCTATTTCTACTTCATGCTGTTTCTCCTTTGTATCTACTTCATTGTCAGAATTAATATTTAATTACTCAATCCGTAAAAATCCAACTAAGAATTATTGTAGACTCCCATGACTGATTAATATGAACATAATTATTGTGGATGGGGATGTATTCGATTTGCAGTATGCTTGACAGTAATATTGTATCATATATGCATCCAGTTTGCCGATTTTAAAACCAGGAAGGATTCAATACTTTATAAGCGACTGATGCTTGCTCTGTATTACAGTTTAAAATAATTCTATTACGATATATATGTCGTCAATTTAATTGATTTACCATAATATCGCGTCTCTTTTCTGAACTTGCTTGAATTTTAAATGAGAGCGTAGTACGTGTTACACCTTGTCTGGTATACTATCACGACTTCTTAATGTACTTATCGTAAGTGCGATGCATTACGTTCCATTAGCACTGGTTAGCTTATCGCTTCTGCTGACTTGTTCTAAGGTGATTTTATCTAAATCAATGGCAATACTTGCATTGCCTGAAGGTATATAAGAGGTAGAATAATATGACTAATATTTAAACATGAATGTAGAAAATAGATATTAATAGTATAGTCGCTATTAATAAAAACATTTATCTCGTTGATATTATATGTTTAATCTAGATTAGTAATTTATTGAGCTAGTATTTATTATTTCGAGAGTGTTGTAAAAATTAAATAATTCTTCGTGTTTCGCTCATATTCTTCTAATCCGACTATCTATTTACATAGGCGGGGAAGAATAAGAACAAAAAAGTCCATTGAAAAAAGATTATACGATTACGAAGAATTCAAAATTCATATCTACAATAATCATTATTATACATGTGAAGATATATGCAAAACTTTACTTGAGAGACTTTTAGACTGTGTGATAAATATGAATACATTGATAATAGACAAAGTGCTTGTGGAATAAAATGAAAAAATAGTAAAGCAAAAATATCACCGCTAGGAAATTGCAAATATATTGGTTTTTTTAATTTTTTAGTATCAAATACATTAGAATGTTTACAAGGCTATATTATACATTTAACATTATACATGGATGACAATCTATAGTAAGAATACCTACGGATAGATTTAAGGAATGGGAAATTTTAATATATTAAATAAATTATCAAAATCGTTACATCATGTGAGTAATATGATTGTTTAATATCCATGAAAATGCTGCACACCCATACAATAATTTACCTTATCTCGAAATAATACGTTTACTTTAACTTACAGCAAGAGTTCGTGGTTTGAATATGAAATTTGTATTTAAATATAATAACTGTATGTTAAAGAACATTGACAAGCAGTTAAGAAAATCAAACGCTTTTAAACACAATATCACAATATTAAAGAATTATTTTGGGAAATGGTAGAAGTTCCATTAACTTGTTATTAAATCAGATTTGATAGGTTGTTTAAATAAAAATGCATCTAAAAATCGATAGAAGGTTTTATGATTCTCTGTTGTTTATATTTCGCGGTCAAGAAAATAGAGAAATGTTGTGTCTTATTCGTAAAAATAAAATTGGAATATGCTAATTGTCGATGTGAATAAAGTCGTTTAATAAGCAGAAAAAACATCCGATAATTATTGGAACGTAAAAAAGGGAGTGCAATATGGCGATCAATATTATATTGTTCACGAGATTGTAAATATGAAAAAATTTAAAGAGAATTACTGAGTCAAGACAGAAATTAACTAATAAAAAAAAAAATACAAAATAAAATCCCGCAGTCGAAATAACAATATTGCAATAAAATTTTAATTTAAGCGCATTTTAGTTATGAAGCAGGCTTATACGACTAATAATTGAGATTTAAGAAGCACATACTTATGAAGTTACTTGCTTAATGGTTTTCAAGTACGTTGCTCTCTCACACGCTTAAATGGTAATCAGTTTGAAAGAGACAGATTATTACGTAGAATTTTTCGATTTGAATCATTTTAGTAAAATTATATTTCATTTTATTAAAATTTTATTAAAATGTCGACGAAATCTTTAATATATCTAAGCTGTAGGAAGATTAAACTGTGACGATCAAAGTAGAAAAAAATACATCATTGTACTAAACTCTAATTTTCAAAGTTATTTTATACTTTATGCATTTTTTAAATTATGGCCCATTACAAACTTGTTTTTATTAGAATAAGGTAATAAAAATTTAATTTGTTATATTAAAAAGAGTAAACATATTTATATTAGAATCAGTGATAACATTTATAACTTATAGGTCGAAGTTATTAAGATTAAATTCAAGTTGTAGCTAATGAAATTTAATTTTAACTTAATTTATTTTTAATGATATTTTGAATGACTAAATTTATCAAAAGAATTTGATAATTATAAGAGATATTTCATTCTAAGAATAAAAACAGATAATTCCTCAAAATTAATTCAGCTTGTGTAACTACGACGTATGCCATAATTATCTAAGGTTTTATAAATATACGTTCTTATAAGAAGATATTAGAACCTCAAAAATCAAATTTAATTACGTTATATATATATATATGAATAAATTATTAAGGCAGTACGAAAAGTGAATATAAGTATCAATAAAAGAATTGACTGAAAATATGAACTTCAGAATATAAAAAACCTTTAACAAACTATGTTAAAATTAACTTATTAAAAAAAATCTAAATTAAGGTAGTGAAGTAGAGTATTTAAAAATACAAATATTAACTTATCTATTGACTCTATAAAATATATAGAAGTTCATAAATAAAACAACCGTATTCTTGTTATCATAAATTAGTAAGGTTTAATCAATTCACCTTATCCAAATAAATATAATGATTGTTTTGATATTAATTGAGTTAAATTTCTATTTATATATATATATATATTCTATTTAAATCTATATTTAGATTTATTAAATACTAGTTTTTTTAGATATAAATGACAATAAAAAGGTCAAGAGTACACTTATACCTATAGAAATTTATAGAAATCTAAAAAAGTTACTTTATTTCGAATTTTTTATAAAATTAATGAATGTTTTAGACATTATTTATAGTAATCTTTTTTTTCTATAATATATAATATTCTTATAAATAGATTGAAAATTCTCTTTTTATATCAACAAAATTATAATTACTTTTATTATGATTATTGATAATTTATGCTTCTTGATTTTTTTAAAATTAATAATAAAATAAAAATTTCACAATAATTAAAAATTGTATCAGCTAAAAATGAAATTATTAATAAAATCCTCGAAAACTTTTCTAAAAAAAACGTTTTCTATTTTCAAATTTTTCCGTACCTTTGACCGATTAAGGTACGATATCAATATATTATATTATCCTAAAAGTCAACGATTCGAAACATTCGAGAAACTCTATATTGAAGTTTGAGAGATAACGTTGGATTCATATAAGTTTGAGAGATAACCCTAGACTCCAATATACAAGGATGTATATGTATATTGAATAAAGTCTGACCTGTCACTCAGTAAACTTGCCACTGATCCATGCGGACATTGATATTACACTATTTATTATTTTAAGGATATCTATTAATTATTAATTATGTATTTAAATAATAAAAAATTTTAATACGTGATAGTAATTTTTTTAATAAATTCAGTTATCTTTGAATTTTTAATTTATTGAAGATTCCTCTTGATATTGTAACTGTTAGGTGTATTTTTGATCGATGTTTTTTTTTTTAATAAATGCAATTTTACTGTTACTCTCGTACAGTTACATGAATATTATATTAAGTATTTTTTATACGAGATACAATATTTAAATATTAAACAAGATATAGATATTGAATTTTGTAAATAAGAAAAGTACAAACTATTTTGTAATAAAGATGAGTTACTTCTGTAGATATGCAGAAATGTAACTCCTTCGAAATTCAATGCGGGAGTACCTAAAGAGACGTCTGGGAGGTACAAATACTTGTCGCAACAAGGGAACTGCGAGCAACTTTATTTACTATTGTGAGTGCAGTAAATCTCTATGCAAGCTCTTGTTGTCTCTTCCTTCCTCAGTCATTCTTTCTTTACACAGAACTTACTTAACGAGCTTAACTTGAAAATATTTTTATAAATAAACGAATTAATAATAACATTCCTCGATAATTACATACTTTAATTTCATTATTGTTTTACGATTATTTTATTATATAGATGAATTTATCAACGTGTATATTAATGCATTAAGTTTCAGTGAATTCAAAATTGATACGCAAGTTATCGATAAAAGCTTTCGAAATACATTTCGGGAATGCGTCAATTAGGTTAGGTTTCGCAATTAGATAAATTTAATGCACTTTTATTTTCAAATATTTTTCATATTGTCATATTAAAACATACTTTATTTTTTTATTCTGCCTTGTAGCTAGGTAATACTTTTATTAAAGTAACTTTAATACATTTTCGTAAATACTTACGTACGTGAAATTGATAAGGAGCAATAAATTTGTTTTCAAATTTAAATTAAAATTTTTCAATTACTCAAGCTTTACAAACATTAAGTTTTTATTTAAAAAACTATCATTCAAGAATAATACACCTTCAAAAGTAATATATTAATAAATTATTATTGTAGACAAGTTAATACCCAATATACACCAATTTTACCATTCGAAAATTATAATTCTGTTGCAGGAAATTTAAATGTGCATGAATCATAATCGATTAATTTTTAAGCTGAAACTATAATATTTCATTTAATGATTGCTAATAAGCGTACCCCTAGGAACCTTTACCATCATTACGTATTCTGGGTGCTGCAATTAATCGTAAATGTAATGATAATGGTTCATAATTGGCTAGATATTCGATATGATTTAGGTATCAGTCGAGCAGACAAAATCTTACGGTCTCATTCTACGTTTCCCGTATTCGCTCGACTCTGTACTCTCTACTTACTTATGTGCTTAGCAACCATATATTGCCTTTCTGCAAAGGGGACGAATTGCGGTTTGCTAAAGAGAAGGAGGGTAGAAATTGATTTCAAAATGAAGCTAACGGCCTTTTCCATTTCTATCTCATTTTCTTTAGTTTTCTCCCTCTATCGCTTTCTTTGCTTTTTATTCCCGAGTTTTAGTTATTCTGAATTCGTTTCGTATGCCCTGTATAGCATGAAAGGTCGATGCTTTGATCTACCTTACATATACACTGTTATTTGCATTTATTTCACATGTATTCAAAATTTAATTTTGGCACTACTGCGAAACTAAAATTTTAAATTTATCGAGTGGTAGTTGTAATGAAAACTCTTATAGGTGCGTACTTTTATAGTTATTTGAAATGAGTTAAAGTTAATATAAAAGTTTTGTTTAAAAATTGAACATGTCATTCAGTTTTTAAAAATCTTTTTTAGTTTCATATATACATCTGATATTTAAACTACAATACTTTTTTTATTTGTTAATCCCTAGGTTTTGATATTTTTATCCGAGTCTTTTTAAATTCTTTGATAAAAAGCCTTAGAGTCTTATTTTAGCGTTGAAAAATTAAATTTAGTTTAATTTCGTATTTTATAGAATTGTGAATAAAATCAGTATGGCGCTAAACGTATCTATAATTTAAAACTTTTGCTTTTATTTAGAAGAAAAGGATTTTATTTAATAATTTTGTTGGTAAAAATTGTAATCCCATTGAAAGAAATATCCTGGATGCGTATTAATCGTCCGATATTTATCAATCAACACAGCGCCTCGGTCCTAAGAGTGTGTATTTGACATAAAAAAGAAATCAGGATTCGCGCGTGTCGTTTTCCATGCCACACGTATAGTAATTAAAAATACATTTCATTCAATTTTTTATACAAGGGTTGTAATACCTATTACGAAAGAGCTTATAGCAATCACCTTCACACACGTGACAGCCTCGCATGTTGAGCATACCATTCATCATAATATTACTTGAGAATTCGTTTACGCTGTCCCTGACACGATTTTAATTACACTTATAATGGCACCCTCTTGTGAGTGATACGTATTTTCAAATTTTTACATGAATTGGTCAAATAATTTGATTAATACATAGCTTTGCAATGAGGCGAAAGAATGAGAAAATAGGAATTTAATAAAAAATTAAATAAATAGAAAATTGTGTGTTTTTAATGAAAGTCTGCGAGTATTCTATCACTTTTAATTCTACGGTTAATAATAAACTAAAATTCTTATAGATTTTTAATTTCGATTTTTGTTTTTATTTTTTATGATTTTTTCACAAGTTTCTTTCGTATTTATTGAAGTTATGTCTATTGAATCAGGATTGGATTTTTTAGTTGTCTATGCGATTTTATCGAATAACAGTACTGTATGCATGTTTCAGTTTGAAATTGAATGGTAAAATATAAACAAGCTTAACAAAAATACTTTTATTTTACAACGTATGGACTTTTTTATGTTCAGAATAAAGAGATATGTATAGCATGTAAAATAACGATATTGCGTGTATACTACAATTGCGTCGGAGTAGTGGACAGTACTAATCACCGAATAAAAGTGTTTCAAATAAAATTTCCGACAAAATTTTGAAGAGTAAGATTTCCTTTAACGTTATTATTAGTGTTAAGACTGAGCAACGCATTATTCGGTTCCCATTTTTATGACTACAATACTTAGTGCAATAGCATGGGATAAGGAGAACAAATATTTTCGTTCGCGATGATATGGGAAAAAGGAGAAAAACAGAAAAGAAAAATAGCGAATAGTTAAAATAGAAATACGTGGATTTTATACCGATAAAGGTGTAATTAAAATTATATAATGGTAACAGTTACATGTACTTATACTATAATTATACTACACTAAAATATAAGTAATACAATTATACAGATTAACTTGTCAGATCTGCATGTATATCTAGATTTTATAAATTTGCGCACTCTATGCTCGGAAAGGTTGGCAGAGTTTGCTACAGATGGAAATTTTAATAGAAAAATTGATAATATGATTTTAGAAAAATCTGGCTACGTCACTGTCCGAACGTCGAATGTATGGATGTGGATTCTCGTGAAATCCAAAGGGCATGGAGATTTTTTTTTTTATAGGATCGTACAAGGTCGATGTTACCTTAGCTTTTTTTTAGGGATTCCATGCATCTTCCCTTGAAGATGCGGCATGACTTTGAATTCGCACCTTGTTAGTGTCAATATGTTTACTTTTATCATGTGACTTTTTCTTTTCTAATTCGGTTTGAAGCGACGGATAAAGTATAAAATTACATAGGACACAGTTTTGTATGAAATTCGCATCATTTTATATTATATATAAATATCTGTGTATGTGTGTATATAATATGTGCACAAAAAGGAAATGGTTCTTTAAAACATTTTTTTTAATGTAATACGAAATTTAAATCTAGCTTGCAACACAAAAACCTTAACTAACAGCATAAATCATATTATTTGAGCAAATAAATCATTATTAGACGGCGTTGTTTTTCTTTTATCAGAGCTTACCCAATTTTATACGGTACGTGGCCCGGTAGGTCTTTTTTTTATGTATGAGGCGCGAAGGTGATGTGTAAATGTTTGTAGAATCTCAGAGACTTACAGCCGCATTTCTTGTATAAAAATAATGAGTGGAGCATTAATCTTTACCGAGAGTAAAAATATTTGTTGATAATAAATTTAAGTTATATTCTTAGAAAATTTTAGTTTGCTCTTTTACTGATCCGTTACGCATAAAACCCTCATTTTCCCGACCACGAATTCTTACATACAGAGTTTTATTGTTTCATGTTCTATGAAATTTTTCTCTTCGTCATCCTCTTTTGATTTATTAAATGGTAAATATATAGATCTTGTGATTTGGCTTGTTAATATAAATAATTATTAAATGATAATGAAAATTTGATATTACGTTCCATTACGTAACATTAGAAATTGCAGTAGCAGCGTTACTACAATAATGTCTTGCATGTATCGTACACAGGCTTGATTTTTTCAGAAATACTGAATAAGAAAATTAATCATGTTCGTATATTATCTGATGCGACATAATCTTTGCTTTTTTGGAGTATTATCATATCAAAATATAATCCCTACGTACGATTAACAGTCATGTAATAAGGCTCAGTATTTTCAGCAGTCGATAAGAATGTTTTTGAGGCCATGTGAACTCATATGCGATCGTAAATTCATGTATTTACGTGATATGAATGATGTATTAATTTTCTTTTTAACTAGCTCTAAACATTATCAACAAGAAAGGGAGCGTAGATAACTTAAAAAATATTTAATAATGCGAAATGAATTTTCAGTGTATTTTCAATGAAATTCATATCGAGTAAATATTGAAACAATCGATGTCGTCGAAAGTTTTGCTCTGAATTCGTCAAGAAATATCATGAGTAATGATAACAAAAGTTGAACGATTTCTCCCATGTACTGGTATAAAAATTGCATTTCTCTGCATTCTCTTATTATTATTTTGTATACTATAAGATTTTTACTTATTTTTATGATTTGTTAAAATAATACAATATTTTCACGATTATATTTTATATGAATCATTCTTGTTTTTTTTAATTTAAAAAGATGTTGGTCGAATTAAGCATTCATTACATTTTTCAGTTTTATTGCAATTATAAGCATTTTGCATTCGTAACGAGGATTAACATTCCTTTCAATATACAAGCAGCTTATACTTTTTTATTAAGTAATTGATTTTTGTAATTGAATGCTGTTTCAAAAATGTTTCTTTAATATATGATTTATAAATAACTTTCATAGACATATAAATATATATTATTGATTTTAGCTTTTTTTTATTTATTTTTCGATTTTGTAGATTATCTATATTACTTATTATCTCTTTTTTACAACAGTACTCATTATATATACATATAATACAAAATATTATTTTACATAATATACGATTTTTGTTTTTGAAAGCGATTGGACTAATTCAAATGCATTAATGCGGTAATCTGTAAGTTTAGTGGTAAATATTGAAGGATAAGAGATTTTTTGACATTTAGAATAAACGAGAGTGTAGTCCTAATGCCTACATATTTTATAATCACCCTTAAAATAATAATATTATTGTGAACTATTTTAATTAATTTATTCTGTTGTATAATTATTAAAATGATTGTAAACAACATTTTTTTATTTAAGATGAATAAAATTAATTAAATTATATAAATTTTTTATGTGCAAAAATTAACAGAAATTCAGATAATTATACTACTTAGAAGCATTCAAAATGCAATATTTCCGACAAATATTTAAGTCCTTATTTTGAATATATGAATCTATAATCAGATACTTCAAGTCAATATCGATGGAATCATCTCCATCAAAAGTTAGATTAATAAAATATTAATAATTAATTATTATACAATGAACTATTTATTATAATTATTAATATATTCGACTGATATTAGGTTTTATTTTCCTTATTTTACTTATTTTTAACTTGTTATTTTTTTGCAAATGTAAAAAATTGTCTATTTTTTTCTATCATCTTATAGCCATAATAGTTTACGTCTAATCTATCTAATATTAAATAATGTGTAGGTATTTCATTAATTTTTAATAAAAAATATGTAATTTATGATTTTATCAAGATCTTAAACTGATATTATAATTCGAATTTTAGCTAAAACGGTATTTTGCATTTGAAAACATACATGCATAAGTACCAGAGCACAATAATAACGATGATGATTTTAAAAGCGTATGAGAACAATATTAAACCGCACAGAAAAAAGTGTGTGTATAGTTCACATATTATTTGCACATATTATTCACATATGTTTTTTTCTTTTAAAAAATATTTTTTTCTATATAAAAAAAGTAAAATGCAGAAATTAGATAATTAATAGTAAATAGAAGTCATTATAATTGAATGGATATTTTTAAATCGTTATACGTTAATATAATTATAATAAATAGCATTATTTTATTAAATTTATACTATATTCATACACACTCTACACTTATATTTACTTGAAACGTTAAAGGACTTTTTGTAGAATAGCGCTTATAGATGAATAGACTTACAAAATTGAAAAACTGTCACGTTATCGTCAATCTGTTACCACAGAGTACTAAATTACTAAAGTTACATTGTATGAGTCTATCATTCATCGATTAGTTTTGCTGCGTAGTCGATTATTATTTTCGAATTTAATGAATAAATTATTAGCCCAATTTAATCGTGTAATATATTATTCAAGCGTTATTTTCAAAATAAAAACTGAATATAATAATAAAGCCACATCAATGGTACGATCTTGTATATTTGTAGTTGTAGCTACGAAGTCGTATTACAATGTTCAGTCAGCATAAAACTCCATGGTTACAGCCTGTATCTTTGGACCCTAAATGCGAGACAATGAGAGTCAACATTAATACTATATTTTTCTGCAGTATAGAGAACATTTTTACGAGACATTTCCTGCTTGTTGTTACTATGCACCACTTCACACCTTATTCGTTGCTCATGAAGCTACTAGGAGCAAATGTGTTTTTCCATTCTTTCGTAGGTTACCCCGGATTCGGACGATGTTCTACCAGGCATGCCGTCAATATTGTTAATATTTACGTATCGTTCTCCACCAACGAGTATTCAGATATTATCGTGCAGTTCATAATTTAAAAATTTAATGAAAATCGTGAATTTTACAAATAGTTGAAGGCAGAAAATGGTGGAATATCTTATAAAATAGAAATTAATTTAGCCCAATGATTGTGCAAAGACAATTGAACTGCTTTATATAAAAAATAACCGTGAGAAGTAATTTTTTAAAATAAATTAACAAAAATTATGAAGTATCTTAAATTGTTACAGATTCATTCGACTTCCGATGAAATTCAACACAAGTGTACATAATATGTACTTACTCTACAATGCACATAATCGTAAATGACTTTTACTCTGAGAAGTCTGTTTATATGAAATCGAATGTATAAATATTTTATATTTAGCAATATTAAACTTATTGTCCTGTTATACATGATTTTGCATCATTTATATAACATTGTATATAAAAATTTGAATCCCATTTTTATTATCATACGTTTTGAAATACATACAGTTAAATACTTTGATTAGAAAAATTATTGTTCACAATATTTTAAGAATAAATACACAAAATTACAAAGAATTTATAATAGAAGATTATAATAGAAATTAGAGGATAATTTCATAGTCATTATACAATATTTTAAACTACTTGAGTTCCAAATTACAAAAGTTTTCAATAAGATAATTCGAATATTTAACATAAATTGTAATTATCTTCGAAATTAAGGTCAGTTAGGATAAATTATTTTCCGTCGACTTTATGATCGAGAACTAAAATCTTGTTTTGCGTGAAGGATATTGTTTAAAAATATATCTAATATATTGCAATTTTTATGGTAATAAAATAATTTATATGTACAAACTATTACTAGTTATTACCTAGATTTTCGAGAAAATTATAGCAACAAAATTAAAGGTGCCCAAAAATTCAATTCGTATACGAACTTTCATTTAAATGCTTGTATATCGTGACGTACATTTCTGAAAGGAAAACTCATTGACTGAAATAATTTGACGGTAAATTGAAACAACCGCGTCTTGGGTCCTGTACAATACTTGTATTGCATTCGCTTACATCAGTACAATTGTACAAAGTTTGTTAAACTCGGAATGAAAACAACAAATTTTTCCGTAAAAGAAACAAAATTGTGTACACATTCATTTGTTCAACGTACAGTTTGCATTATCTATTTTTGAAATGAGATAGCAATGCATTGTCTTTGTCTAAAAGCTTAACAGTACTTTAATGCACTAGAGAGAACTTTATTCTTAGTAAGAAACTTATTGCAAAACTTGCAGAGTTATCGGATTTTAAGTTGATTTAGAAATAAAATACTACTATAACTATGGCTTATCTATACGTCAATGGAGTACTTCAAAAAACTGATGTATAATTTTGCCTCTATAATTCAACTTTTTTATGTATTGAATTGAGCAAGAGGACTGCACTATCTTTTTAGCTCATTCAAAAGGCGCTCCATCGATTGCAAGTACTTAAAAAAATCAGTGCTTTATTTAATTAGAGTAAGGATAAGATAAAAAGGGTTTTCAATGAATAATGCTATTAAGGTATTATCAGGTTCACATAATTAGGAAAATTAATTCTATTATGAAAATTAGTAATTTTTATGCTGTAATTTTTAAGAAAAAAAACTCAAAGAATCTTTTGAAAATTTCTCATATGTCTTAATTTTTTAGTGCGTCCGATATAAGATTACAGAGATTAAAGTGGAAAACATTACAGTTATAAAACTATATTACAGTTAAATTAAAAATGAGAAAAAAACATTGTATGATTTATTCACTTCAGATAGTTCAAATTGAATTTCACTAATACTTCTATTTTCCTTTTAATACTCATCAAATTTCTGCTTCGTCGAGACGCTCACTAAATATATTAGTATCTTAAGATTTTCAGACACTGCAGAAGTAACGAGGCATTCTCATATTTTCTCTCTTTTATTTACTTTTTCATTTTCCATCGTTACTTAATATCGCACACTCTCGGTCAGGTGTGAATGAACATGGTTCCGAGGCGGCGAAAAACCCCCGAAGAAAGTATAAGAATGAAAGGAGAAAAATATGAAGAGACTAGTTCTTTCAAGCTTTTGTTTTTTCTCGGTATGTCGAAAGCATTAATTAAATTACTCCACAAAAGCACAGAATGAAGTAAGCTATAGAGTTAACAGAGCTAAGATAAATTTTAGTTTTATTATTTATCGAGTAATACGCTATTTTGTTCTTTGAATAATAATTTTTTTTCTTAATTAAAGTGTCTGTTAAAAATTTGTACTCTATATCGATTTTTCCTCGACATCTTTAGTTAACTTTAGTATCTATTCATATGGAAATATTTTGTTTTCAATTAGTCAGTAAATTGTTACTAATTAAAGCCAAAGATAATTTACTTATGATTAAATTCCTTTAGACATTTTATGAATTTGATGAATTTTTAATTAAATAATTTGCTCAAAAACGAATACATTCGTTGAATATTGTACTCTATACTATTTAGCTTCTAACAACCTTATTAATTAAAAAATATCTTTGAAATTACAAACTTTAAAACATGTAAAATAAGCTTGCAAGATATTACTGGCAATAATAAAACTTTCGTTGAATTTAATAAAAAAATAACTTTTCCATAGTTGTTAATATATATATATATATATATATATATATATATATATATATATATATTGAAAATGCAGGTCTTCAAAAAGAAATCTATAAAAAGATAATATAAGAATATATCTATGAATATAGAAATAATATAAAAATATATCTATGAACTCACTGTAACAATAATTTTCGTAAATTAAATATTATTTAATTACTGTACTGCAGTAAATATTTTATGCAAAAATTCTTACAGAATTTTTATGGGCTTATTTGTTGTTATTTTACGTGCCAGTGGAAAAATGTTTTTCGATGAAAATGTCAATATCATAACACAACATATACACACGCACTTGAAAAATTGAACTTACGGAGGTTTTATTTTGGCAGAAGAAAACCTTTTTTCATGTCCAACTGACTGTATATATTCTTTATTTTTTGTTACATTCGAATCGCAAGCCTGGATATTTATTATTTTCATTGCATGTATGGAAAGAGGAAACTATCCGAAGCACGTACTTGGAAGATCTGTCGAGGGAGTAGATGGTAGTTCAGAACGTGCAGGTAAGTACTTCCATATTCTATCTAAGGTGTTGCCATTCGATTTTCCACACCTGACACAACTTTGTGGATTTTTTGTCTGTATTTTCTTAAAGTTTTCCATCGAATTTCGTACAAATCCATGAATAAACGCACAACTATACATGCGCATACGCGTATTCAAACATTACTAAATAAAGCATACATCAAACTGAACATTTTTCGAAAATACTTCATATTTTTTTTAGATTTTTGACACCACAATATTAAAAAAAATGTTTATTTGTATAGCTTCAATTAACAATTAAATCTATGTTTCAAAGTTCGTAATTTTCATAATTTTTATCGATAATATATTGTTAAAGAAATAAAAAACATCTGAAGTTTCATAGAACCTTAATCGATCAAGCAACTATAACGAATACCACTAGGTTCACAAGCTTTGGTTTTAGTAAATTTTAGTTAGGATATTATTCACTCGTACCGTGATTTCTGTTACTCGTAATCATTGTCAATACTGTTTTTGCCTTCCATGTTTTCTCGTTTTTTTTTTTTTTTTTTTTTTATAAAGCTTAGTACGCATTTTCTCTGAAGCCTACGAAATATATAAAATAAAGCCATCAACACGTTCGGAACTTTGTACGTGATCAAATGAGCTTTAGTTTAATTAAAAAGTAGTCTCTTTATTTTTTTAATATTCAACTAGTTCATTACTACCACTGCAGATGTTCCAACTGATGGATGACCACTGATGAACCAAGTATTTACAAGGCGACACGCCAAGTCTCGAATTATTATTTCTACAACTAAGTGGTAGCTGTAAACAGTCTTCGAGATATCCTTGCTAAAATAGACGTGGAATTCAGTGTCTTGACTCTATTTTTAAGTCTCATGCTATCTTATGTATGCCTTTATGTTATCTATGTAAAGGGCATTCATCAGTCTAGGTAACGTCATTTGGTTTCTAGGAAGTCAATGCAAAACTGGTGGCTATCGTAATTTTTCCATAGAACAATCAGGAAGCTTAAAGGGCCTTTGGAGAGCTCGATTACTTCTTCCGAGGTTATTTTCCTCATTTTTTCTTCAATGATCCATTGCATGAGTGCTCTTTCGTGACCGTTAGATGTTTGATGGTTCTCCGGTGAAATAAACGAATCTCGTATTCTACGCTCGGTTAGGGTATTTGACTGACATTGACATCATCCTTTGTTTCTTTAGAATGGGTTTCAGGAATTGACCATCGTTACACCTACGGCTTCAATTGGGACAGTCATAATAACTGAGTACCAGTTTTGTCCTTGGAGAGATTTTGTGAAACCCAGGCACGAAAGCTTGTCCATTTCTAGTAACTTCTGGCACCTGAATTTTTCTTATATGGCAAACATTGTGGCATTACAGGTAGGATAGATACAAGGAAATTCTTCGGAGGTCAAGAAAGTCTTCATCGCATATACGTAAATAGTATTGTATTAAAAAAAATTAGATTTAATAATTGAAACCATTTTAAGTTTAATTATATTGAAATATTTGTTTAACCATATATGATTAAATCTATTAAAAATTTTACGAAAAAAACTTTTTTAAAGTATCTACATTGACATCTACATTATGAAATAAATATTTCTTGTCAATTGTTTTTTACTTATATATATATGTAATGATCTTTAATTTTAATTTTTAAATTTAAAATATTAAAATTTTTTAAATATTTGTCAATATTATATAATTTAAAAACTAATTTGTACGTCTAATAAAATACAATATGTTTGCATAAAACAATTTTATCCATATACTATGAATTATTTAGTACGTATTAATGTCTTTAATTTTTCTATATAGTTATAAATTCTTTATACATCATAAAAGATTATTATATATTTTGTTTTTTAAAAGGAATAGTGAAAAACGACTTCAGCGCATGATTGCACTAAGAAACAGAGATTCAAATACAAATTCTAGTTAAGGAATTCACTTATTAGACATATATTGAGAAGAAATATAGAGAATTATATTGTAAAAGAAGTAGAAAAGCGTCAAAGATCAAAAATGTTGGAGGATATGAGTATTATAATGGAATTAAATAAAAAAATCATTTCAAAATGCATGTAAAAGATGAGACGAACACGTTGGAAATGTTGATTTTTATGCTTTTTATTTTTAAAATAGATTTCGGTTAACTTAAAAATGTTACATTAATTAAAAATACGTAATAGTGTTATTATATACAGATATATATGTAAAAATATTAAGTCTACTTGAATATATAAATTATTATATTATTCGAAGAGTACTTAAAATAAATTTTATAAAATATTCAAGAAATATCTACTTTAATATTTTTAGGTAATCGAATATATTAATTTAAAAATATTAATATTAAATTTAATATTAAAAAACTGACTATAATTAAAAAAAACAAATTATAGTGGATAAGATTTATCATTTGTATCAAATCAAGAATTAAAATTAATGAAAGACACCTATATATGATTAAAAAGAAAAAAGCATAACCGATATATTGAATTCTTAGTTGACTTATTTAGTGATTTTAAAAGATAATAAGAAAGAAAGTGCGAATTTTCAATAATTCAGTATAAAGAATAGCATAAAAGTTGAATATGAAAGGACTTAATGATTTTAACATAGTGAAAATTATTACAAAGTAAGATCAAACTTCACCACGGATTATTCTATATACAAGTGATACTTGTATTGTCTATACAAAATGTTTAAGAAAAGTAAATAAATTATTGGACATTTATATAATTAGAAATTTTTTTATTTTATCAGTTACATATTACCTCATTTTGAAAAGAATATTCGATATTTTACAAATCTGAAAGAAAGATACAAGCAGAAATATGTAATAAATGTATCTATCTTTCTACAATTAAATTTTTTTTCGATTAAAGAAAAATCAAATATTGCAAAGTAGGTAAATACGCTATATAAATTTAAGAATTTTATTTATTTCCAATTAGTTAGTTTTTATTTAGAAGTTACTAAATAAACTATTCATTTTTTCTTGTATTAAAATTATACATTTTCAAACCAATATTAAAACTAAAGATTTTAATACATATTTTTATGTTGATTTCTCACATAATCTAAATATACGATGAAAATAAATAAAATGTTTAAAAATATGATATAATATTGCAGAAAAGTGATTCCTAATATGAATTAATTCTATTTAGAATACAATTTTATATTGTAAATGTTTAAAGTATTACTACTGAGATGCTCAAGGAATACTTTATTTTGAGATTGTTTTTTTGAATTCGCTAATATCGTAAATAACATAGTAATTTCAGGAAAATTTTAAATGAAAAGTAGAATAGGTTTAAACAAATGGAAATGGAATGACGAGGAAGATAAAGTAAATTGTATGAAAAGGGCATCTTTACAATTACAGGTTAAGGTAGTTATAAATGCACTTAAGAAATTTTTTCTTTTCACAAAATTGTTTTTTATTTCTTAGCTTGAAACTTCGAATGAATATAGTCCTATGTAACTATATTTGCGACACTTGTGAAACTTATAAGTTTAAAAATTAAGAAGCATTATAATCTAATACTACTAAAAAATCGATTAACAAAAACAGTATAACAGAATCTCCTATCGTATGTTTTTCGTCTCTCAACCTTAGCTTTTTTGTATTAATACTAACTTTATATCAGAACAAATTTTTCTACAGATTACGTGTATATTAGGTAATATACCATAAAGAATAAGCTTTGCTCGTAAATTACACGATTTTGGCTAATTTATTGAGGAAATATAACTCGTAAAACAAAATTTGTAAAAATAGTAAATTTTTAATGTAATTACCCACTCTTCATGTTGGATAACCGTATCGATTGTAAGGAGCTTAAGTGAAACTAAGAGTGAGCCTAAGCGATAATATGAAAAAAAGGTGGTTGGTCTGTTCGAATAAAAGACTGAATGGGAACCCACCATACAAACGGGTTCTCCTTGTATGCAAGGATCCTACCTTTAATTTACCTTTAAGTGGTAGATCTCCCAGGAATGAGATAGATCTCCATGGAATGGAATCTGGCCCATTCAATCGGTCCACTCGAGCGGATCCCTTTGGGAGTCCCGAGAGGAAGCCAAGGGAGCTTCTTGCTTACGTGACTGAGGGGCAACCCACTATTACATTAGGAAAGAGGGGTAATATTTTATATGTCGAACCCATAAGCTCAGGGTATGCAAAATCGTGCCCAGTGGACTTGTTGGCCACAGTACACCAGTGGTCGCAAATTGTACCTCACAGGAATCGGGTGAAACGTCAGAGTGTTTAGCCTTACTATCACATACAGAGTTCTATGGTGGCTGACCAACCCATTCTTATCTTATCGTAGGTATCCGAATGAATCCAGTCATTGATAAAAACAAGCCCTAGCACGCCGGTGAGCTGAGCGGTGCTCAGTGTGCCGAATGAGTAATAATTCTTACGCCTCTGACCCCATGGACCCGCAGCTTGAGTGAGGAGCTGCACCTGAAGCGTTGGAAGATGCGACCTTGACTTGAAAAATACGGGGATAGCGTTGATTAAAGAGGAATGGCTTATACCTCGCATAAACAAGTGTGGGGCATCCAAGCGGAGATTCACATAGGAGCTTAGGTGGGCCACATCAGTTATTCTACTGTGTCTGCGAGAGCCAAAGTGGTCCTCCCATTATAGGGCCAAATGAATAAGTCGAGGAAATATAGCATCCCACCATCTCACGTACGGAAGACGAAGAGTTCATAGGTCCAATTCACATCAGTGGCATCGATTCGACCCAAACAAGGTGGGACAGGCATGAATCGGTGCAGTGTCGGACGCAAACCAGGTTAACTCTGACTGCGCGATCATATGTTCCAACAATTCAAAGATTATGTGTGGTTAAACATCAAGCCAGTGGCCTCAGTTTGACGCGACCTATTGTAATGATGGCGAAATTGCTATGGAGTCCTGCAATGTGGAAGCGAGGAACTGAAAACAGTGCCCACACGTAGAGTGTTTTTAATGAAAATCGGAGGAAGGTTGGGTGAGGTAGACGTTCTCCAAAATCAAGTAAATCTCCAGAGATCCAGGTTTTACGGGGATTGAAGCTACTTTCCCCGAGCTTCTCGAGAAGCAGAACCCTGCACTAAGGACTACAATGACAAAGGTAGTCAGGGCCCAGGATGTTGACGAGAGGGAGGAAATTGCAAGAGACCGCATGGTATTGGTGCTGACCATTCCTTAGTCACACAACGGCACTCTGGCAGTTCTCAATGCGAGGCAACATTTCGAGTTTATGAGGATACACCTAATGATATTTCACAACGGCTCGAAAGAGGCTGGGGATGGGTAACGGATGAGAAAAAAACGTAGGTGATGGAGAGTTAGAAATGGCTTCATTATCTCTTCATATTTCTCAAATTAACTTGCATAATAACAAAGGTGCCTCTGAAATACTGCAGATGGGCTTGACTAGAATGTGCACAGTGCTAGCAATTTTAGAGTACCCTATTGGCAACAGATCTAGACATTGTGAATGTAGGAAATACTCTCACGAATAGCAAATCAATTAGTGAAGACGAGATAGATCTAACACTGTCATCTGAAATAATACACATACGGCGAGGGACTGGCGGATCAGAAATGAGCCATCGCTATCCGACCATGCCCTGCTGGCATACTTGGTCGGGGTACTTAGGATGGATCAACCATTTACGGTGAGAAACCTTAGGTGCACAGACTGGGATTAGTATGTGCAAGAAATCAGTAGCCCCTTGACGGAGCTTCAAAAAAGAGATTATGGATATAGGGACTGAAGAAAAGGCAGCAAAAGAATTCACAACTGCATCATGCGAGTTTGAACGGGCGAAGTTTGCTGGTGCGATACTTAAAGTAGGAACATTCAAGTCACCGGACGGCATTGGTATGCTAATACTGACGAAGATAACCTAACCCATCATGTCCGCACATACTTTCCAAGCTTCAAGCTTCTGGAAACCGATTTGTGGTAACCAGTAAGGGCGATACTGTACTGAAAGCTTCTGCAGGATCTGGATGTCCCAAAGGTGGTGTTTTGTCCCTGTTCATATGGTGCTTAGTGGGGAGATAAACTGTTTGCTCAACTCAACGGAGCAGGCTGTACGAAAATGCTGACATCTTCAGAATAGCCAGACACCCGCTTTTGGATACTATTATGGAGATTATGTCAAGGGCTCTTACACTGGTCAACCCAGCCAAGACCAAGGTCTTCGTCTTTACTACAAGGCACAAGTAGAGTTAAATAAATATTTTAATACTAGATAAGTTCAGCTAAATAAATATTTTTTAATGCTAGATAACAAAAACGGGTTATAATATATTACAGTAGTTCAAGTAAATTCTTATCATCCACCCGGGGGAATGATTTTCTTGTTTGATGCATGAGTCACAGTTCGAGACACCGGAAAATGTCTAAAAGTAGAGAGGAGGAGATAAAAAAATCATCGATCTAATGTTAACAAGTCTGGGCATGCATTGTTACCATCGACATGGAAGTAGGGTCAACCTTGCGATTCGACGAATGTGGTCGGGTTCGCGAACAATGGGAAGCTGCACGTGATTTGTGTCGCTAAGCGATTAACGATGTCCGAGTGGTGCTGTCACCCCTCCTATTACAAATAGCACTGGATATCGTCACGATATTAATGGACCTGGGAGCAGAGACGCGAGCTTTGGATTTCCGGCGTAGCGTTTCCCGTAAAATCAAACACTTAAATCCACCCCGAGAAGTGCTGCACTGCAATCATATCCCCGAGCACGATAAATGTAATGAAACTTTTTGATTGCGCCTTCCGAGCGTGCAGCGAGTTACTGTAATATTTTTTACGCTTTTCTTCTTCTTCGATATTATTACGTTTGGGCTTTTTTCATTTATTTTCATAAAAGGGCTTTTACGCTTTCATTCATCGTCGGAGTAATTAAAGTCCGATTTTCCAATTATTACTTGTATTTATTTTATTTTTGTAATGTCCAGATGGTTCAGTCTGCTTTAATGGCTCCTTTCACCTCTTCAGACTAAACGATGCAAATATAGAGTTCTTTACTTCTTTTCTCCCCAATGCTGAGTACTTATAGCCGGTTCGATACAAAATATATAAGGAAATATAATGATAATCTGCTGGCTCGATGCGATCCGTTCTGAATAGCTTATATCAAATTATTAAAATTTATTCAATTTTTCTATTTTTTTATTTTCTATCGGAAACTTGATCTACGAAAAAACTTAAGGTTCTTAAGCTGACTGGGTGAATAAAGCAGTACTTGAGTAGATTTTTCTCTTCGTCGGTACTATATTCAGGACATTGAGGTTTTTGATAGATTATCAATAGATTATATATGCGATACGTAGATAGATAATCGAAAACATTTAGATTTCAAAGAAGTCAAAAAATCATAAAATAAGAAAAATGTTAGAATGCAAATAAAAATGCTGGATAAAGAAAAAATATACAATTCTGAATTCTATAGAATTGGATGTGTTCTCCCAATTAAGATAAGATAGTTAGTTAAATAGTTATATAAAAGAAATAGGCTTTAATATTTTATAAATAATTTAAAACTAAATACAATTATTTATTCTTATACATTTTTAGTAATTCATTCAGTTTATTGAGTTTTATAAAAATAATTTCAACATTTATTTTGTTTGAAATATTTTTTAGTACATAAAAATTACTGATCTAGAATGGTGAAAAAATTCTTGAATTTACAAATATTGTTCTTTTAATAAAGAGGTTCATATATTAGAAAAAAATGATATACATGTTATTAATTCAGCAGAAGTTTATAATATATAATAATTTGATTTTTTGGTTAGTTCATTTTAAAATTATTACTTTTTATATATCTTTTAAATAATTAACACATTACACATAAACTATAAAGATAATATATTTATTATGAATAATGTCTATATTTAAAAAAAAAGTAAACAAAGACAAATTATTATGAATTAAAACTTGATCAAAATTTTTAAAAATTGTTTTCCAATAATTCTTTAAATAAATTTTTTTTTATTTGTAATTAAATTTGAGACGAAATATTTAGTGAAAAATTCGTTATTATAGTATAATGATTACTTTTAGAAATTGTAAAACAAATTGTAAAATGTCATAATTGATTTATAAACTTTTAATGTTTGAGTAACAAATTTGCACAGTAAAATTAATTATTACGAAACATATAGCCTAGTTACACTCAATTTATTATATTAAAAATTATTTTATAATTCTATGTATTAAGAAGAGGGTCAAATATTTTTTTAAAAATCGAATATTAAACAATATGTAATAAATACTTAATCCGCGTAAAATATTAACGTTGACATCAATAATAGTGAGGTCTGTAAAGCGAAAAGCTATGAAAAGGAATTTAAAAAAGGTTTGAAGGTACTGTGCAATATTTTCAAACAGATACAGACATTTAACGTGATAATACGATTTTCTGGATGATTCATTTTTGGAAAACTACGATTTAAACCATTCCCTTTTATATTTCATGACTCACTTTTGATCCGAATGCAGATTTCATGAAGTTTAACAACTCTCCTACATTTTTTTTATTTTATAAAAAAACTGAATTTGAGAAAATTTCCCCATCCTCTTTGGCTATAAGCATGTTAACAGGAATACTATTATTTCATTGATATTTTCTCTTATCCTATTACACATAATTATAAAAATCATTTTGCTTCAATACTTTACCACTAATCAAGACGTATTGGCTTTTCTATTTTATATACTTTTTCTATACTATCCAAATTTATATCTGGCCTAAGTATTTTATCTGAAAACCATACCATTGTTATTTAATACCACAAATAGTTTTCTTGATTCGTGTGATAATGTTTTGTAAATTTTCTGGACGCTTCTTCACATTGATTGCAATACAAATAAATTTTTTTGTACATTGTATATAGGAAATTACTGAATTATTAATTTTTATATTTGCGCTTCTTTAACTTTTGGTATAGCTTTAAAACGTAATTTTTAACCTTATTAAAAATATTAAGGAAGTTTTATTAAAAGAAATAAGCTAAATTATCATAAAATATGTATCTTGTACTCAGTTTATTAAAGCAACAATTATCAGTTAATTTTTTTATAGATCATAAAATCGCATTTGATTCGGATTACTTAAACTTAAAAAATATAAAATTATATGAAAGTGAACGCTATATCGTTATATCTCCTTGTCATAAAAAAATGCGTATGTTTAAGCACGTATGCCCATCTGTATGTGGGTAAACGTATATAATTGACTAACTATATAAATTTTATGTAAACCTCACACAGTAATGGTACAATAACAATATAAAAAAAAACCTAAAATTGAATTAGTGTTCATCTTTTAATCAAAACCATCAGCTATCGATTTATTTACATTGAATGATCCAATAATAAACACTAAAAACAGACGGATAAATAATTTATTTTAATTATTTTCTAGATAAAGCGTTTAGTTTTTAATTCTACTCAATTATTGTTAATTTGAATAATTACACGATTAAATTTACAACGATTGAAATAAAATGATTGATTTTAGAATTTATTTTATAAGAAAAGGTTGATTTACTTATAACAACATGTATGGCTTGTGAAGCAAAGTAGATAATTTTGTTGTAATGTGGGATAGGCATGTATCTAATATCTAAAAAATGAAAAAAGAAAACATTGAAAATAATAAAACTAAATCAAACTCAGTTGTGGATAGGAGAGAAATCAGAAACTGGACCTTGGAGAGGAGTTTTAAGTAATCCCACTAAATTATTGATCGAGAAGGATTATAGAATGAGAGAAAGCAAGTATTGTGACATTCTTGTAATAGGCATTGTTAATGTCATATTTATAATATATGCTCTGAATCGTTAATTTTAAAGAATTAAACGTAAACCTTTCAACCGTCTTCTTTTTTTTCAAATTATTTCAAAAGTAATGATATTATAAATAAGGTTTTTGTTATCATAAATCTAGTAAAAAAAATAAAATTATTATAAAGCTTTCCTGCTTCATTTATTCATTGTATTATTGTATTATTGTGTTATTTATTGTAATATGTCTTCAGAGCACATTATGCAAGATTATAAATAAAAACGCAATAGACCATTTTATTATTGAATTGAGGAAGTATTTAATAGGATATAAATGAATGTTATTCAGAATTTTAAATGATTATTTAGTTATAATCACTAGTTGATAATATTAATAATGTTGCTGTTGCTGTTTGTATAATAAAATCCATCCGATTTACAGAACTAATAGTATCTGAAAAATTCGCTAATTTATCGCACCAAAAAATCAATGACTTATAAATTTAAAATCATGAATGAAAAATACAGTTTTTTTTAATTATAAATCCCTCAGTTTTATAGAGAGACTATCCAGAATACTAAGGCGGCTACATCAACAATTGAGAATCGATCAATCGTCAACGAAGCAGCTAGACATTATTCCAATAATCACTCACGCCGTATATAAACGACATATCAAGATATTATTTATAAAATTCCATATGACAAATTATATAATCAGCGAAATCAGTAATTTAATTATGCGTAAAACTGACAATGGAGTTCGCATTGTATAAAAAAAACAGAAAAATCAGGGTCTTTTCGCGTGAATTGATCTACGAAATAAATCCAAATAAATATTTTATAAAAAAGATTAATTTTTTTCATTGTAAAAAAAAACGAAAACGACACTAAAAATCGTAACAAAAATAAATATGCAATGAACGTACTCGTAATTAAATTATTTGTGCACGTTTCAAATTTTAATGATTAAAACACTTTCAATTATAATTATATATTTTCAACGCAAAATTTTCGAGCACTTGTTATAGACGTGTACGTATTTTAAAAGTATGAAAGCACTTATTCAAACTTGATATTTACTTGTTTGGCGCTGTATATATGTTATAAAGGTTTTTACCCTGGTCCAACACAATTGAATACTCGTACAAAAAGGCTGCAATGATAAGAGGGCACAAATACGTGCCAACTTGCGCAAGTTTTATACTTGAATAAGAACGAAAGTTTAAACGAGATATGAATGATAGTGGCACACGTAGATACGTGGTGTCATGTAAGAAAGAGTCGATTGCCTCCGTGCACGGGAGAGCTTACGTTTGCGAATCGAAGTTGAATTTTTTCGAAAGAACGGAAATTTCTGCAGTAAGTTTCTAAGTGGGTTAAAGTGGGTCCAACGCATGCGCAAGTATCCAAAACTTTTTGACAGGCTAAAAGAATCGCGCCTCCCTATTTCAAACACTTTCCAATTACGTTCCTTCCAATTTATACGAATGTCTTCCATGTTGTCTCACTTCAAGAGAAAATACATAACAGTTATGGTTCTAGGATGAATAAAGAATTTTATTTTGTATACGTCTTCGTACGATTTTTTTGATAAATTTGAAAATATAATGTATGTTATGGTTTTCATATTTAATATTATTGATAAACGAAAAGCAACAATTTTTCAGAATTTCATTTAACCGAATTTTAATAATTATCTAACTATTAATTAAACTGATATTAATCAATATTAATATATATATATATATGTACATATATCATATCTTATTAGTTAATGTAATATTAATAAAGTTTTCTATTACAGTATAGTACAAGAAAGTTTTGATGCTATCGCTTAATTTTCGATAGAAATTTATCCAAATGAATGGTCATATGTCATAAATAAAATAGTCATCCATTGATTAAAATGGAATGGTAAAAAATTATGTACATGAGTTATGAGAATATTTGTATTTTGCCTAATAAATAATATATATCGCATTAATAGTAAAGTTTGATTAATTGTAAAGGATATGATCAGCCACTATACTCACATTTAACCAATAATTTCTCCATATCAAATGTATAAAGTAATACTTCATTGCTTTATCGAAATCAGCCCCTAAAAATTAAGAAAAATTAACAAAAAGAATTAATCGGTATATTTTATAAATGTGTTTATTATTAATGAAATAAAAAACACAATATAACAGACAGAAAATGTAAATAGCCTTAATACAATCCATATAGTATAATTTTATTTTATTTAATTTACGATGAAACTGCTACATTAGCTTTTAACGGATCATTTAGCTTAATAAGATTAAGGAACTGTGAGAAGAAAAGTGAGATATATATATATATATATACTTATATATAACACTGCTAAGAGAAAAAACGGTTTTAATGTGGATGTAAATTTGAGATAACGAGTTTTTTCACTACAAATCTTAATTTTAGCGAACTTACTTTAATATACTATATTTTTGTGGCGTAATTGTGAAGAACTTCTCGACGGTTACACTACAGTATTGCTACTACAACGACAATATTGATAAAATTTACTTACAAGGGGAATATAGAAGCAGCTTTGGTTATTAGTCGTGTCTCCATGACTAACTTTTCAGGTGTGCAGATTAAAATAAAAAAAGAAAATACTCCTGACGCAATCTTACAAATTATTTATATTGTTGTACAAAGTTATACGATAACGAAACTAAAAATATGTATTCCACGCTACTAAGAGTGATATGAAAATCAGTAAAGGATTAAGAAATCTCTCTCTTATTTAGTATTCCATCTCTTTCGCATTGGCTCGCTACATTTGACACGGGGGCACTTTTCTACGAGAGGACCAATCTAGCAAGGAGTTAGCGGTGCCTGGCAATGGCTCCAGCAGTGGGGGCTTCGGGAACGCGGTTAAAAACGCTGAATTCAAGACCCTCCTCGAATGTACGCGCTCACGGTCAAGGAATAGATATTTATGGTCCCGCTCCGAACGCCTGTCGAGCTCACCCCCCAGGAAAAGCCATTCAGGGCGCGGCAATTTGTAAAAAGCGAGGAGGAAGCGCGGCCCGGCCCTTGCAATTGGAAGAGCCGAGAGGGGCTTGGAGCGACGAGCACACCAGCGCGGAAGAATGGTAATCCCTTGCCAATTGAGGAACTAGCTTATCTTTGTATCATTAACTTCTGACGCTCGGTACCGTGTCGGCGCCGAGAGCCGAATAGCTACATTTGCATGAATTGATGAAATGGCCGACGGACAAGCGAGGCCGTTGGGCAATTCGTGAATTTCAGCGTTGAAGTTTATAACGGGCAGTGGAAATTAAGCGCACCGGAGCAGTGGGATTGGGCCTCATTTTTACATCGCTTATTTCATTTTCTATTCGAAACGCCGGGAGTGTAATTCAATTGCTTTTCCGTCAGAAGTGCTATTTAATATTAACTGATCGATCGAGCGGGCCTTTCTAAAATATACTTTCATTCTTTGCGAATTAATCTTATCGTAACGCGCGCTTGTTAACTCTACAGGGGGAGGTATTTTTGGGCAGAGTCGACGCCTCGTTAGGGCTGGGAAAACTTTATTTAATTCAACGGAGAATTTTAAAGCAATATATTTGATAATGCTGAGTTGTGTATTACTCGGAGGAAATCCCCCTTTATACTATGCGATAGCTCTCCGGAGAATTCAGAGTTCAAAGGCGCGCGTTCCGATGGTGCCAAAATAGCCTGCTGGATGACATCCTTGTCTGTGGTCCTTGATTCTTTCTCTTTCTGCACCCGCCCTGTATACATAAACAAGCGCCCTCTCCCCCGTGCACGCCCAAACGCCCACACGCGTAGGCGAGCCAGTGCCGCTGTTCGAAAGCTGCAGCCTGCAATAGCTCATTTTGTTATGAGCTTTCGAGAGCAGTGGCTGCAACTTTTATTCCTTATTCTCTCGGCCTTTATTGTTCGACCAATTATGCCTTTATTAGATTTCAGCAGAAATTAAATTTACCTTTTTCACTCTTTCGCTTGATAACGGATTATTTTTAAATGTCGCGCTATAATATTTATTCATTATTAATGCCCGCTACGAGATTACTAGAGTAGTAACATTATTTTTGCATTTTATGGCTCCAATGCGTCTGTGACTTGATTTACTTATTTTCAATTTTTTGCATTAGTTACATTATTTAGTAAATTACATGAGAAAAAGGTGTTCTTTAACGATATTCGTGACTCACGTGTATATAAATAAAAAGTAAAATTGCATTAAAATAGAAGGCTCAAAAATATGCATACCTTTTTAAAATATACACACTTGTTCAAAATTAGAAAGTTTCGTTGGTCAGAGATTTGATATATTCTTGTTAATTGCTCATATTATTTTTTCATTAATAGTGACAAGTACAGAATATATATATATGAAACCTTATCGAGTGTCTCAGCCAACAAAAGAAAATAATAGAAATTGGAAACTTTGTTGGTCTAGTGGCATTCCGTATTTTCTCCTGCGTCGTGCTTTTGTTGGTGGACGAAAATCGAAATGTAATAAAATACATTATCATAATAAAGTGACTTTTATTACTTAAATAAGTCATTTTTAATCTCACGTAAGCTATATTTTTTTCAATAACAACTATAAAGTTAATTTTTAATAGTATTAATGTTCTTCTAACACCAGGATGTACAGGAATTATTTAAATTATTTCGATTATATTATATATTTGCTTAATTGAGAATAAAATTCAAATAATATGTATTGCAAGAATTCCTTATTTCAATTTCGTTTGCTACAAATTAAAAGGATAGTAAAAAATGTATTAGCATATATTGTTTTTAGTCTATTCAAGTACATAATTTTTTATAAAAAAAAATTAAAACTACATCGTTGCATTATATTAAATTTTATTTAAATACATTACCAATTTTTAAGTTATCAAGATTTTAATATAAAGGTATTTTTCAATTCATAAATATTATAAGGAAAGTCATAAAAGTTTTAAGAACTAACATTAAGTTATGTTCTAATAAATATTATATATGAAAAATATTTACTGAAAAGATTGGTTTTACTTTTCGATTGAAATCTGAATAATTATATTCAATATATCTTAACTATCAATATTTTATAATTTTTATCCATTTAAATAATGCTTTTGTGTTAATTATTAGTTATTACGGTTTTATATAATTTTTAATGAGAATATTAAATCAGAAAAAAATTTAAGAATATTGTATACTAAATAAAATTATTGAAGATATTTATGTACTGTTATTTCACTAGATTAAAAATATTTTCCATAATACTTTTTGATTGATTTAAAATTATATGTATAAAGCATTACGTTGTAATAGCCATTTTTGTATTTTTTATATAATCTATTTAATTTATGATAAGCAAATTGTATATATCTTATGCACAATGACTACGTGTTTCTCTATTTAGTTATCTAGATATTTATTAAATCATTAATACAATCACAGCTTCTAAAAAATTTTTACATAATTTTTTTTTTTTTTAATTTTTAAAAGACATTATAAATTAGAGTAGGGATTTAGCTATTAAAGTTTAGACATTTGTCGAATCTAATCCAATAAAGATCAACATTATTATTCTATTTTTACAGTTAAAAGTTATAGCAAAATTATTTAATCTAACGGAAATTTTGTGTCATAATAAATAAAACATTCTGGAATAGATTTTTAAGACATTGAGTTAATTTTAATTTAACATGACAATGACATTTGATTTTTTTACTTTAAAATTTTGTTTTTGATATTACTAATTTAAAAGCTGTTTTTCTGAAAATTCATATTATTTCTATTTTTTTTTATTGTATACATATTTAATTGTAAAATTTCATACAGTTATACGGTGAATAATTAATAAAGAGAAATAAAATTTAGGTAGTAGACCTTTTTCTTAATATAAGTAACATAAATTATATGGTTTGTCAAAAATTTCCAAAGTATATATCTGGATTTATTTAAATTTTAATAAGATGTAAATATTAAAACTTTATATTATATTTGAAAAATTACATGAAATTTGTTTAACAATTTATAAAGATATCAATCATAAGCAGGTTAAATGATTATTCGTCAATTTTGGCAAACTAATACCTTATATTACTAATAACGCATAATTACTGTTGCAATGTCCAGATCGAATGTAATGAAAAGTTTGAAATGCATCTAGAATAGCAAACATGATTATATATGTAACCAATTTAGTTAATAATTAGGATTTACCTTGTTAGCTTTCATCGCATTGGATTTTACTACATTTTCAGAAAGTACATGGAAAATCTTATCAAACATCACAGTATCTCTTTATCGTTCAATTACAACTAAAAAACATCATGAATGAATTTATTCTTAATGGTAATTTAGTTATAAAATAAGACATACTTTTCTATTAAAGCATTGTGCTCAAAATTTTTGCATTTTCATAAAAAATACTTGTACTTATTTTGAAAACACTCCTTATTTATAAAACTTACTCATCACATAATAGCATTTTTATGAATTATTAATATTTCAGAAATGAATATTTGATAACTGTATAATTCTTATCACAAAAGTACGTTTATAACTTAAACAATCTTTTAAATTTTTGTTTTTATTCTTTTTAATTCTAACAGAACAAACGATAGAAGTATTTTTTACAAAGGTGAATGTTTTATTAAAATGAATCAAGTTTTGTTAATTCAATAATAGTATTAAGAAAATAAATAAATTAATGTACAATCATTTTTTAATCTAAATAGGATTTCTATATCATTATATTATCCGAATTTACACTACTTTTTTCATTACGTAAATAAGTTAAGACACTTTGGTAGTATAAATTTTTAGTCATGCAAAATACTAAAGTTTTATTCTTCAATTGTAATTTATTCAAATAAATAATAAACTAATAAGAACTAAAAAAGCTAAAAAAATATTTTACTTTCTTAACAAGTATTAATTCGTATCTATAGAAAAAAAATAGACACAATGTTGTACTATCATTTACCATTATACATATCATGCATGTCTATTTCTTCATACAGAAGTCTTATACATGTACTATTTAAATTACAATACTGTTTCGTATACTTTAAAATTAAGCGATTAATAAATATTACAAAGTATATGAAGTACATAGTGCCGAAACTATAAATTTTTCTTAAATTTTTTTCTGTAATAGTTTTATTATATTTATCACAGTATATAACCTACCTTATTTAAGAAACTTTTAAGGCAAGATTTAAATATATAAAATTGACTCTACGTCATAATGCTGCTAACTCCATAGAAAAAAATATTGAAAGGGGCTGGTTCATTAGGTATGAGTTTCAGAAAGAATTGAATTTTGTATATTTCAGAGGGATCGCCCAGCATAATGGTGTACCGTGAAGGCGAATAATTGGCCTCAGGCAAATGCAGATACTGACGCTAGTCAACCTCGTATAATTCTGCATGCTCCAATCACTTATTCTTAGGTACAGTGGAGCTCGGCCTTGTATTTATCTTTGTTTGAAGGAGCATTTTTTTATTTTGACTACGTGCGTACATAAATACTCGGTGATGAACTCAAATAAAATCAATTGCCAAACAATTTTCCAAATCGCATAATTTCATTGATGTACCTTTTCATTATAGAAATGGTCAATTGTAAATTACATTAAATAGTTCCTCCATAAATGCGTCATTATTAATTGATTCGTATTTCATTACCCATAAAGTATGTTTAAAAAGCAATAGTAATTTACTAGTAATTAGTAGAGAGTACATATATGTATAATCTTAAATTAATAATCAATTATGTTTGAAAATGAGCTTCGTATTACTTTATAATTTATAAAATACATAGAACAAAAAACAAAACACATATAAAATACATTTATAAAGCAAAAGATCAATATAATGTCTTTTACATATTATTCACTGTATTTAAGCATGAGTTACTCATACAAGCTCACGTTAATTAACATTTTTAATGGACGATTTCATTTTTTCCTACAGTCGGTGATCTGATATAAATATTTATTATCTAAATTTCGTGTTACTTCTTGAAATATATTTAATATTAAGTTTTATATCTATTTGATTATTCTACTGATTAAATTCAATAATATGATAAATATATTAACTTGCAAAGAATACTCGCTTATTCAATATTTATTCAATATTTATTTTCTTGAGAAAGCATTTTTGTACGTAACTATTTAGGTTTTCATTTACGTACAGATAATTATTTATTTGGAATAGCATACACTTTATATTTTACTGCGTTACTAGAATAAATTATATTCATATTAGAGAAAATATGAGCATTTTCATTTAGAGTATTTATTTCTGATAGTTGATGTTCGTATATTTCTGGATCAATATTGAAGTTTGGTGTCGTCAAAAGCTATGAGAACAATAATGATTGCTGAATAACAATAACAGAGTAAGTGCACCTAATGGTCTGCAAATAATTGACAGATTATAAATAATGTTATTTACATAAAAATATTAAGTAAAAAGAAAGTAGACTAATATATATATATAAATATATATATATATATTATATATATATAATTATATTAATTATAATATATATATATATATATATACATCATTGTAAACTTAACTATGTTTCTTAACTTAACAATATGCAAAAAATATTCAACAAGAACATCATAAGAATAATTATTCACAGTGAGACTGATATACATATTATCTATGTGTTCTCAAATAGGTTTTTAATATGAAACTATAATGTGTAAAAGATTATTGAAAGTAATTAACTATCATAAATAAGTAATTTAAAAAACAAACTAATGTGAAATAATTTCTTTAAAATTTTAAAAATATTGGCATATATAATGATATTGTATTGGTAATAAATGTGTCAATTGTCTTTAAAACAAAAATACGATATTAAGCAAATAGTTACATTCAATAGATATGATTCAGCCTAATTTAAATTTAATTAAGTGTATCAAAATTATTAATATTGAGATGAATGACCAGGAAAATTATTGCAGCGTTTTTTAATTAAATAAAATAGAAATTAATTTATCAACTGGTACACTATTTAAATGTCGATGATGCGCCAAAAACGAGAAATTTGGTATTACTATTATGAAGGTAGAATCTCTTTCAGTATTTGATTTAAAATCCATATTATTCAGTTTGATTAAAGGTTCATTCGCGATTTGATATAGTATAATAAACATAGACAGTGAGTAAAAATGCAACAGATACCCAAACAGAATTCAATAATAATATATATATAATAACTTTTTATATTTAGTAAATGTTAAAATACAGTGTTCAGTGTATGTCTGTCTGTTTTTTGAAATATTTAATACAAAAAAAAGAAGATATTCTGAATCATATGGTTTGCAAGCAATAGAGTGAATAAATGAGCTATAGACAAATAATAAGGGATATTTAAATCATCGTTAAATATACAAAAATTAATCAAAATTTCTACTGATTTCCTTTGAATTTTATTTTTAAGTAGCCCACGAGTTTAAAATGAACTTTGAAGATAGAGTGTTATGGATTAGCTATAAAAAAAATACGTAGGTATGTGTACGTTAAAAGTATATTAATTAATTAAAAAAAGAAACTAAAGAAAGAAACGAACCTAGAGAATAAGTGAGTAGAGATTTGTAAAATAAGTTTCTCGTAAGCATCTTTCTTTAGTTTTCTTAAGGATTTCGTCATCAAAGCTCAAGCCATGCGCATTTTCGAGACAATCCAAACCTTTTAAAATTTCTTTGCAGTATTTGTAATACAGTATAAGATATTCATTGGGAAGAATCGTAAGGTGGAAGCAAAGCAGACAAGCCGAAGATCAATAGAGATTAGGATCACATAAGTAATTATTTTAAGCAAAGTTATTTTCTTGACTAATGGAAAATAAGGAAAATTTTAAATCTGCTTTTATTTTAATCACCAGATTAACAAAATCTTTTTATTAGACTTTTTGTGATTAAATAAATTATATAACAGACGAATCTAAGGTATTTATTAATAAATTTTTTTAGTTTTTATGATTAATATGTTTTTTATGTAGCATGTCATTGCTCCCTATTAATAATAGAATTTTAGGCGAGAGATAACAGAATTCAAGTGCGTAAAAAAGCATAACTCATCTTTGAGCGAAAATCAATGGAAATGTATTAAGGGGTTGACTAGAAGTGGAATTAATTTTAGGCTTCATGATACAATAAAAAAGAAGTGCGATGCAAAGAAAACAAAATAAAGAGTGAATCGGGTAAGGACGCAATTAGATAGAAATAAGATAAGGGTGAAGAAGGAAAGGAATTACTGCAAAGGAGAGAGAAGGTGATAAAATAAATGAGGAAAATAAGAATAAATATAACTGTAGATGTTTAGGGGTATGGACCCGTAGTTTTCATCCTCCTATTTACCATTCTCTTAAATTAGTCTTTTTATTATTTCGCAGATCATCTTGTTCAATACTTTATGTTTAATGTATAAGTACGTTATTAAAGCGTTAGAAGACATCAATTTAGAGTCTATGTAATCAGCTTTACAATAGACAAAAAATACATATGCTTGTAAAAATGAATTGCTCTTAATAATTTATAAATCGTATTTTAATCAATTATACGGTGCAAGAATGCAAAATTCAATTTTAATAAAAATATTATATTTATATTGCAATAAAAAAATTATAAAGTGTCATTACTAATGAAAGAAAATATTACTCAGAATCATATAAAGGAAAGGCTTAATCTTTCTTAAATGAAATCTGTAGCTAGAATAATAGATCCGTTATATGCTTCAATACGCACTGTTATAATCAGTAAAATCATTTAATTATTATGCTAAGTATAATTGGCTATAATAGCTGCTGATCTCACGTAATTCTTGATTCTATTAAATAAACTGAAAAATATTATTTATCATAAATTTTATTTAATATTCATACAGCGCAATTATTGAAAAATGTTACTAATTTTAACATTATGTGCTTACAAAACAATGTTGATTCATCAAAGAACAGAAGAATGTATTCAGGCTAACCAAATGAAATAAAATGTGATTCTAATAAAGACTATTTAACATGGGAACATGACTAAAATTCCTTAAATAGATATAGGATATAAAGGAAAAAGATCCAGCGAAAACTTGCAAATCATGAGGATCGGGGATTCGAAATTACTGACTAGGGATTGAGGGCCCTTAGGGGGGGGGGCTCTTTTCAAATGGAAGCAAAACACCACCAATGCGATATCTTTCTAGTAGTAGTAAGTTGCGCAAGAATACACTGCGCACGGAATACACTGTAGCTCGGATATGAAAGCACAGAAGCAACAGAGAAATCGTAAGCGAGGGACAAGAAGTGCTGAAAAAGGGACAGAGATAGTCCGTACAATGAGCACGAACACAAAGTAGATAAAATGAAAAATAAAGAAACGAGCACACATACACAAAGCTTTGGTCTGCATTCTGACCGACCAAACAATACAGTATCATGAGAGGTGAAAGTATACGAATACCGCATACTTGGTAAACAAAAAGTTACGAGGCGAGAGGGAAGGTTGATGCTGGTACACATTGTTAAGAAAGCGAGAGTAAATATAAGAATGAAAATAGTAAAGGAAAGAGTCAGAGAAAGACAGATTTGATAGGGGTAGTAAATGCGCGATATAGCAAGGTAGCTAAACGTTTTCTTTCATTCGCATCGGTTATTTTGACGCTATAATAAAAGTAATAAATGTTAAATTATGTAATTTCTTATTATTTTGACTTCATAATTATATAAGCATATATTTAATTAATTGAAATTGATAATATTAGAAACAGAATATAGACTTTAAGGTTTTGTGTATTAATAATTTATTATAATGTGCATAACAAAGTGCATACTTGTGCAATTGCCATATATAATATCGGTTACAAAAAAATCAAAATTTTTTTTCATTCATATATTCATTTTAGAATGCTGTCGGAAAATCAAAAAAGATTTTTGTTTGAAAACGATTTATAAATATTTTAAATCTCAATGCCGGTCAATAACTGATTAAATTATATGATAATTTTACTAAAATAAACAAATTTTTTATTCATGTGTTGAAAAGCACATTTTTTCATTTTAGACGCTATAAGTAATAATGTTTTCTTTTTTTTATCAAATTAAATTTTCTAAAACTATTTTTTTTTAATTGTTCATATACCAAATACAACAAAAAAGTATAAATATCAATTATACATGAATGATTACTTTAATTAATAAGAAAAAGTTTTTGAATACATATCATTAAGGCATAAATACAAAGATACGAATTTAAAAATTAAATCAATCTTACTTAAATATATTATCATTTACAGGTAATTTTACTTTTTTGAACATAAATTTAGTTTATTAATCAAATATATCAAAACTAGAATAGATTTCTTTAACGGTAACGTTTTCATTATTTGATGTTTTTTACCTTAAATTTGTTTTTAATGGTAACATTAAATCATCGATTTATTCTGATTGTGGTACATTATTATATTATATGTAAATCCTGAAATATATATTAATTGTATTATTGTATTTTTTTAGACTTATAGTGGGCCTTGAGGTGTATGTCTCTGAATAGAGGAAAGTATGAGAGATAACCCTATAAAAGGTCCATAAATGTAGGGATCCCTCTTGAGCGGTGGTTCTTTCATTCCGGAGGCCCGACCCATTCATTCGGTCATCTTAAGGGGAACCCTTCGAAGGGCCCTTTGAGGAGACCAAGCCAGTGACCTCAGTTTGACGCGTCTTCCAATCTGGGGTCTGGGGGTTTAACACAGTATCCACCGTCAAAGTGTTTTCGATGAAAACCGGAGTAAGAGTGGACGAGGTAGACGTTCTCCAAGGAAATCTCCAGAGTTCCAGGTTTTACGTAGATTCCAGCTACTTTTCCCGAGGTTCTCGAGAAGCAGAACCCTGCACTAAGGACTACCACAACGAAGGTAGTCAGGGCCCAGGATGGCGATGAAAGGGAGGAAAGCGAAAGAGACCACATGTTACTGGTGCTGCGATACTTGCAATGGCGATGTAGTGACGGTAATGACGGAGGTGGGCGAAATTGGAACATTGGAAATACCATAAGCTTACCTTTTCTTTGATGATAAGGTCAGTCCTACTTTAGAGGTCCGATTTTAGTGGAATATCGGCATAATGACGATCTACCACTAATATAAGGGTATGATACCAATGCACGCTATAAAGTGTAGGGAATAAAACATACAAATAAAAGAGGCACTTATGGAGTACAGTATTGACACAGATCTAGATACTTTGAAAGTAGGAAATACTCTCACGAATAGCAAATCAATTAGTGAAGACGAGATAGATCTAACACTGTAATCTGAAATAATACACATACGGCGAGGGACTGGCGGATCAGAAATGAGCCATCGCTATCCGACCATGCCCTGCTGGCATACTTGGTCGGGGTACTTAGGATGGATCCACCATTCACGGTGAGAAACCTTAGGTGCACAGACTGGGATTAGTATGTGCAAGAAATCAGTAGCCCCTTGACGGAGCTTCAAAAAAGAGATTATGGATATAGGGACTGAAGAAAAGGCAGCAAAAGAATTCACAACTGCATCATGCAAGCCTGAACGGGCGAAGTTTGCTGGTGGCCGGATATTTTGAATAAAATAAGACAGAATACTCTGACCTTTCTCAAGTATGCCAGGAAAGTAAGTCTGGAGAAGCCCTGTGGAACCGGTAAAGAGCAAAGAGACACGTATCTGAGAATGATCGGGGTGGCCAAAAAGGAAAGCTAAAAGAGCTCTTGTGAAGGAAGCCATAAAGGTAGGGAGACGATGGGACCTACAGTATTCTCGCAATTAATCCTGACGCTATTCTAGGAGCATTCAAGCCACCGGACGGCAGGTATGCTAATACCAATGAAGACAGTCTGACCCATCATGTCTGCTCATACTTCCAAAGCTTCAAGGGAAGGGTGGACATGTTCGAAAAATAGGGTAGGGTCAACGAGGACCTGAAGCAGTCTTGCACTGAGATACCGGAGGGAAAACCGTAAACTGGAGAACGAGATTGTCACGCCGGAATGAATTAAACGGGTGACTGGATCCTTCAAGTCATTTAAATCACGTTACGGACTATACTTCCGGTTCTATTATAGAACATAGATAAGGCTATTATTTGTTCGGAGTGAAAATGACAAGATGTAGTATCGCGCTCATCCACATCCCCAAGGTGTGGCAAGGAACCAGGATAGTGTTTATCCCAAAGACCAGGAAATGCGCGCACACCTTCACGTCCAATTACCTTCCAATCAGCTTGATCTCGTTTATTCTCAAAACAGTGGAAAGGCTGATCGACAGCTATATCCGAAACGAGATTTTCAAAAACGAGAGTCTCTATAAGGACCAAGATGTTTACAATGCAAGTATATCGGCGGAGACTGACCTTTACAGGACGGTCACGACGATCGAGGGGCAACCGAAGGTGGAGGTACTTCTGGATAAAGAAGGAACTTGCATCACACCTCCAGAGAAGTGATAAGAAGACTTTGGGCAGATTTCGGATAATACGGGGTATATTTGAGTGGGTGCATCTCATTCCGGAAACCCGCTTGTGGTAGCCAGTAAGGGCGACACTTTAGTGAAGGCTTCCGCAGGATTGGGATGTCCCAAAGGTGGTGTTTTGTCCCCGTTCATATAGTGCTTAGTGGGGGGGGGGGATAAACTGTTTGCTCAACTCAACGGAGCTACGAAACTCAACGGCTTGTCGAAAATACTGACGACATCCTCAGAATAGCCGGACACCCGTTTCTGGATCCTCTTATGGGGATTATGCGAGTGGCTCTTACTCTTGTGGACAGATTGTGTAGGAATGCTGGGCTCTCAGGTCAGACCAGCCAAGACCAAGGTCACCGGAACACGTGCTATTCAGTAGCCCAGCATTACTCAAGAGGAGGAATGCCCTTTTCGATGCACCTCTTCTAAAGACTCATCACTCCCCTGAGATTCTTAAGTTATGCTAGAAGTGGTAAAGTCAAATGCCGTGAAAGCGAAGAACGCCAAGGGGGTACCCATGCGTCCGGAGGCTGGATCAAGTAACGTCACGGGTCCCACTAGTAAAATATTAATTAAAATAAAACTTTTGATTAAATTAATTATTTATTACCTTTTTTTGATAATTAGTAATAAATTAAAATAAGATTATATTTAATTTTTTTCAATTTTTTCATTTAAATAATTTAATATCAATAAGATTTCCAGTAGTTTTTTTAAGATTTGTAAATCTGCATTATATTACACAACCTATAGATTATGCGATCTGTATTCTATTATCTTGCCTTTTATGTATGTTTTAAATGTGATGTTTTTCATTTTAAATGTATTTTAAATATTTTTTTATGTATTTAATTATTTTGAGGAAATTGTAATTAAGGATTTAATGATGTTTTTGTTTAATCCAAATCTACTTTATGCATGTTTTCAATCATATATTAGCAATTTTTATATGCACCGTTTTATTAAATGAGTACATAATTGTGAATATTAACTTTTGTAAATTTTTCCTTTTGAATCTAATATTACTGTGTTACACATACTTAGTGATTAATTTATCCATTAATAATTAAAATTAATTTGTCAAATAAACTTAATGATCGGTGGATGAGCGTCTTTTTTGTCCTAGTTTTATTATAATTATACAACTAAAAAAAAAAAAATTATTGAATAATTATACAATTTAATTTTTAAATTGAAATAATAACAAATATAATAACAAATTTTACATTTACGTTATTAAAAAAATTATAAATAGATCAATTAGTAAGATTAGTCAATTTAATGAATTTGAATATACTTATAATTTAACAGTATATATTAAAAGTTGAACTTTGAAACATATTAACAATTAATTTAATAAAAAACTGTAACGGAAAATAAACGATGTTTTGAAACGATGATAATAGATAGAAAGTCTATCGTCGGCAATGTAGTATTCTTGTACCTTAGCTGAGCTTTCATAGGTAAGTATATATTTCTTGAAGTTCCTATTGCAGGTATATTCTTTTTAACTTTATCGCGTTATCATCGTAATAATTAAATGAAATATTTTATTTCTTTTATTTTTCGAACAAAATATCTAAAATATCCAAGTTCTATAAATTTAAAATTATAGTTTACAAAATATATTGTAATTTCAATTCTGTTAGGTCATTCGAAATTGTATTTTTTATAAATTAAAAAAGTCAGCTTATCATGTGTCGATACGTTAGCTAATTCAAAGGTATAGATAAAAAATATTTAAATATTTTAGACAAATTTTTAAAGAAAAAAATTACATTTAATTCAATTTTATATTTTGTGTCAAAATAGAAAAAATCTCTTATTTATATAATTACAATAGATTTACAATAGATTACGAATTTAATTAAAATATTATAAATTATATTCAAGCATGGTCTCATTAAAATTATATTCTATAATTTTTTACTAGTTAGAAAAAAATTACTAAATTATCACAGTATGTAATACATAATTATAATGCATATTATTCTTTGTATAAATACTAAGTATTGTGAAACACAAGTTATTAACATATTATTGAAAGCGTCCAAGTTTATTCGTTAAACATTAATTAGAAATAAAAGTTAGCATGAAATATATAATTTTTCCAGCAAAAACAAATACCTTTTGGTTTAAAAGGATATCCCTTCGTCCAAGAAGGAATTGATGATTTTTGACCGGTATTAGAAAAGCCTAAATTATCTTGAAGAACACAATATATGAATAGAATAAATTTTAAAGACAACTGGAAAATAAATCATTATATATTTAAGCAAATTATCAAAATCTTTAAATATTAAATTTAACTTAAAAAAAAATTTTAATTTAAAAATTATTTATAAAAATACTGAGTCGTTTTTTCTAAATATTGTTCTTTAGCAATTTCGTTTTAATAATGAATAGATCCAAATCATCGATTAATATTTTCAATAAGCTTATTTTTAATAACTATTTGTTATTGCTTTTGTTTATTTTTTGTTTAAATAATCTAGACTAAAAATTATATTGATCCGGGAAGTTCATTACGAAATCGTAGAAAATTTAATTTATATTAATATTATCATTATCAATATCAATTTAAAAAAAATATCGAAAGTGCTGCACTTGCAAAACTTTACCGTTCTTATTGTTTTGAATGTGTAGTAAAGAATATTATGTTATAAGAAAATTCCTGTTTGGATTTGGTTTGATATAAATGTACAATATAAGAAAACACACATATAGTTTAGTTAAATCGATTATACATGGAAATTTGTATATTCTTAATAAATTATCACCTAATTAACAAAATCAATAATTGATTAAATTATTTAGCTGTAAGTCATAAATCGCTAAATACGTTACGAAAAATATTTGGTACTTAACGTATTGGATTTTAAAATTTAGTAAATAAAATAAAACTTACAATGTCATATTACAACTATACGTTATAACTAAAAGTTGGCTAAGAATGTATTTATATTGGGAAACGCAATTAGCTTTGGTTGAAGCTTAAGTGTTCGGTTTATACGACAGTTTTTTTTAATTTTCATTTAGATTTTCATACTGAGATGATTAACTGTAGAGGAATCATTGAGACAGTAAACACTAATGCAAGAAAAAGAAAAATTAACATCATATTTTTTTATTAGTTGGACGAGTCTTTACAATCATGAGAGAACAGATATTAATCTGTAATGTAATGATTTTTTGAGATATTTTTTAATAATACAATATTATTTTTAAATTTTATTTTTTCATTTTAGAAATATAAAATATATATATAAAACAATATTTTATTATGTGTTGCGAATACATAAAAAAAATTATAATATGTTGCTCTGAAATAGAGATTTATTTTGTTAAAATAATAATAATTACAATGTATACAAATAACTTTACCTGAAATAGAGAAACTACGTTTAAAGTTCCTACTCTTCAATATCAATTCCTTTTGCTAACAATTCTATTATTTATTTTCTTATTAATTAAATTTTAGTAAATCTGTATTGCTTATTATTAAACTTATATTGGCATGTAGGTTTTTTTATTCTAACCTCTAGTTCCTACTTCTACCTTATATTGTTTCATAGCTGCTTCTCTCCGTCCCCCACACGCAAGCCATATAGAGAAATATATTTTCTTTTTATATATTTATATGTAAGATTGCGCTATGTGTATGTTATGAATATGCATATGCATGTAGATAGTTTCATCTAGTTATCGAAAATTAAATCTAAATACTAAAATTTACGTAATAAAACTCAAGTATATACTATTCAGATGCATATATCCCTTTGCGAATGTACTGTTGTGAATGTATTGTCAAAACATATTATCTCAGATAACAAGTTCTCAAAAGGCACATTAAAGCTTATCGCTTGAAAGTGGAGTATAACAGGAGTGCGTTAATATAGGAAGAAGCGCGTTTTAACAGACTGTCTTGAAGCATAGTACAGTGAACGTATGTAAAAATACGTCAATCAGAATAGGAAGTTCGAATAAGTTTGCTAAAGCATTGACATAACACACAGTTTACAAGTCATGCATTTTGAGCGTCAAGAAATTTCATCCAGCAAGGAATTGCTCGAGGTGTTAGTTTTGGAGAGATCGAACGCGAATCGTATGGTGCGTTGATTTACATTATGTTGCGAACCTACAATCTGCATTACTCTTTCAAAGCATCAGGCCCATATATTGGAGATTGGTGACCTTCCGCATTTGGTAAACTAACGGATATTATTTATGGATATCGCAATCAAAGATAAGTATATTCAAATATTCTGTCATCGCTGTTACGATTATACATATATAACGAAATATAAGCAATCGGTGCGTTTTTTACATTTTTGTGCTGCAGTGGTATAATAATAACTGTAGCTAAGGTAATAGTTGTATATGTATATTCCTGTACGAATAAAATTTCTTATGAAATTATACTTAAAAATGTTCTGCTGCATGCGAGGTTGCATAGGACATTTTAGTTCAATTTGTACTTACTATGTATTAGTATCTCTAAAACCTTTAATTTTTAGCATTTTATAGCACAATAATAACGTTGATAAATAATAAGATAAACGAGGAAAATATTAGTCGAAATGGTGTAGTTCATAAATTACGTTATATCATTATATAAGATAACGTTTAACCTATGTTATAAATTAGGAGGTAAATGTTTTATTTAAGTAAATACTAAAGTTGAAACACTAATTTTTGTAACTCATAAAAAAATTTCATAGCGTGGGTAAATGTAACAAAAAGGACAAGAATTGCAATTAAATAATTTTTAATAAATTCCTCGTCTAGATATGTTATATTTCAATTGTATTTTTCAGACGCCTCAATAAGTCAGGCAGTGTGTGACATAAGTTTCGGATCTATGCCAGCATCAGTTTATTCTCGATCGTTGCTTCGCGCGCTTGAACTCTACATACGAGCATTTATATATCGAAGCTTACATATTTTTTCATCCGAGTTTTAAGACTGTCATCTTTAGAGATACCTTGAAAGTTTCAAAAAATGAGCTCTGATTACCGACATGACAGAAACGTTTGGAAAATAGGTAAAACATTAACCATTTGCTACATATTTTTAATCAAAACTTTTCAAAACATTAATTTTATTGTTTTGTTGAAAATTAGAAGACCAACTAAATTCTTCTAATTCAAATACAACTTATGATAAAGCTATGACGCAAACTGGTATGAAATGTTTGTTATGATATTAATTAAGATTTTTGAAAAAATTAAGCATCTTATCATTCTGATTTGATTACGTGTTATATTTAATTGATTACTTTTATTATACCTAAAACAGTTTTTTCTGCTTCTTTTCGATAAAATTTTTTAAATAATTACGTTAACAAGTAGTTTTAAACAATAAATGGTAAATAATAAAGCATGCTACGATATTTAAGCTACAAAAATATAAATAGCACTTTTTTATTTTCTTTTTTATTCTTAGAATGCTATAAATGTACTGAAATTAGTAGAATAGCTTGCGTAAAGAAATTAACTTTTAAGTGGCTGGAATTTATAAGCTAAGTGCCTATGCACACACAATTAGTTGACTTGTATACTCATCAAATTGTACGTAACGAAGAAATCTTTTTAATTGATATTTATTTTATTCGCGTAATAAAAAATCTTCTATCCATCATAGGATTTGGTCTCTTCAACATTTTACTATTAGTTGCGGCGCTACCTATTGCATGGACATGCATTATTGACACTACTAGCACAGCTTTTATTATTAATTCATCAGAGTGTATCTTCGAGCTTACGACATTTCGGAAAGGCATTGCTGTATCTAGTATATACTTAGGTATCGAGCAAATTTTTTAACAATATAAGATATAACATCCAAGATTCTGAATCTTTTTTTTCAAGTTTAACCGGGAGTATTTTTTTTTTATAGGAATGATAATAGCTGATCCAATTTGGAATTTTGTATTAAAAGACAGTATTATTGCTTATATGGGTAAAAGAAACTTAATGATAATTGGAATGTTATTAGATGCACTGTGCAACATCCTTTGGGTGCATGCGACATCATTTACTGTATTCGTACTGCTCAAAATCATAAGTGGTTTATTGTAAGTATTTACCGAAATATGGTAGGCACAAAAATGTATTGTCAAAAAATTGCCTTAGAATCGCTGGACCACTGTCTGTCGTAATGCATTATCTGGCGGAATTTCATGCACCAACACATCAGTTGAGGTTCAGTAGATGGGCGAATCTACTCGTTGTTGTATCTAATATAATTCCTGCAGGTATAATTTGAGTATTAGACATTAACCAAATTAAGTAATTTTTAATAAGTAATACGTACATACAAACATATATTTAAATAATTACCTAGAACTTTTTCCAAATGATGATACGATAATCTTATTAAACAATAAAAACAGCTTTAAAATGTTTATCATATCGATTTTGTTTTTAAAATTATAACAAATATCGAAAATGTATGTGATTTTTTACATGCTTTCTTTTAATGAACAATTATTACTTAAGCAATAAATTAACTAATAAATATAATTAATTGTTATGAAATGTAATAATACTCGTATTATTACGCATCTGATACAATTAATACATATATTTATAAAATACAATATATGAAATTCCTTTGCCAAAGTTATAACGAATCCAATGTTCTTGATGTCAATAATGAATTAATTTTTTCCACCATTATGCACCTAGTTTGAGTATTTTAAAATCATTTAGGAATTTACATTTCTCATTCAAGAATGTTATTACTCCACTACCCTATGTTTTTTCTATCTAGCGTTGGCCGCTACTATATTTTTACGTACATATCAGTTCCACTTTACGATTTACAATCGACATTATTCCACTTGGAGAGTTTATCTATTAATATGTGCAATACCATCTGTATTAGGATTAACAACGGCTTGTATTATGCCAAATAGTCCAAAGTATCTCCTTACTCAAGGCAAGCGTATTGAGGCTATACGACTTATTAGAATTATGTTCTGTTTAAATCGTTTTACATCATCCAGTAAATGTCAGGTATTTGATAATTAATTATATTTTTTTTATTTTGAAACAATTTACTTACATATATTTAAAATTCTAGATCAATGAATTATCTTTTCATCAAGTGACAAGACAAACGATTAATCCTTCATTTAAGGGTAAATTTCAAGACAGCATTATCAAATTTAAAATGCTTTTTTCAGCTCCTTTTTTAAAGAATATTTTAATCATTTTTTTGCTTCAGTTTTCTAGTATGACTGGGTATGTAGCGATTTTTATAATAACTATTAAAAACTAATTATTTTTAGAAAAAGTTTCTATTCATTAGATAATTTTTTACTATTTTTTTAATTATAATAACTATGATAAGAATAGTAATAATTATAATAAATATTAATAGCAATAACATCAATAATGTATATATTTTTTTAATTTTCTAATTAATTAGAATAGTTTCATTTACTCACTTTTGGCTTAAGAATTTATAATATTATTTTAATTATATTGTTACAGTAACTACTTACAATAGGTTTTTATAGGATTATATATATGCATATGTATTGTTATAATTCTATGCAATTACTTATGTATCATATATATATATATAAATATATAGACAATATGAAAATATTTCAGATTTCATGTAATGAGACTATGGGTACCATCAATTTTCGTAGTATTAAATAATTTTAGGGTATTTCTTCAATCCTATTACCCACCAAATGAAAAAATAACCATGTGCGAAATGATATTTCCACACATTCAAAAAATTAATTATGGATCATGTAATTATACTTTGGTAAATACTTAAAAAGCATCTGGAAATGTTGAGTATGATAGAAACTTATTGATATAATTTATAGCTAGTATGAATACATTTTTTTTCGTTCTGTAAATTTTTGGTTAACATTTTCATATTGTTTTTAGGCTAGTGTAGAATCGGCTGTTTATGTTAATTCGACAATAATTACAACATCAGCTGTTACATTTAGTTTTCTTTTTGGATCAATAATTTTAACGAGAGTTAAAAAAATTATTATGATGTGTAAGTATTAGACACGAACACTCACTCACACACACAGTTACGCTCGTACATACATACATATTTTTATAAACATACCAATACATATGCAAAAAAAACTTAAAGTAGAACTTTTAATTTAATAAGTAGTTTGAATTGTTTTATTTTTAAGGCTTTATGTTTTTATTATCAGCGATTGGAAGTTTTGCAGCTAATTGGGCAGTACAGATACCATATATGCTTATACTACTTGGATTCATTATTGTAGCTTGTCGGATAGTGAGTAATATGATTTCAGTATATAGCATGGAAGTTATGCCAAAATATTTAAGGTAATAAAGTTACACGTGTACTAAAAAATTACTTTACAATGAAAATAAATTTTTTTTTTAAACGTGTAATATGTGAAGTTTAATATAGCTAATAAAAATATCATTTCATTATTTTGCATATTATATAATTAATTTTATTTCATTTTTTATTAATATATGATGAGGCTATATTAAATTGATGCACAATTAACTTAAAGGTATTAAAAATTTTAGGGTAACTGCAGGTGATGCAATTAATCTTATTGGTAATTTTGCTGCAGCTGTAGGAAATATTATATTTTCCTTGATTCTGGGTTGTGATTGCTTAAGTGCTTTTTTAAGTATTGGCTGTTTATTAATAGGTAAGGTAATTATTTTAATGCAAAGTTATATAATATGAAAATAATTTGTTGTATAATAAATCCATATTTGTAGTATGCAGTACGATTTCACTAGTTTTAATCAAACAACCGAATAATAAAATTGAAACTCAAGCAGAAAGATGTTAAAAAGCTTTAACAATATGTTTAATAATATAATATTGTATATTATAAAGAAATATAAATTTTTTATGTTTTAGTTTATTTTTTATAGTTGTTTAATTAAGCAGCTTATAATGACAATGTAGTTGTTTAATTTGAATAAAAAATGGTGATATAATAATATATTAAAAATAATATAATAGGTGAGTAAATAATTTGTTAACAAATTTATAAGTTAGTTCAACTTATATAGTTTATTAGTATTTTTTTGAATAACTGTAACACGTTTTTTTAGTAATTATACAAATTATGACGTATTATTTATTAAGATATTTGTTCAACGAAGTACAATTACTAAAAACATTAATTTTTGATGAAATTTTAATTAGACTTATTTTTAATTTATATAGTTTTTTTTAGATTCAGATACGTATATCTATTATGAGCTGACACGGCACAACAGGTAGAAGAATATTAACTTTGGACATATTTAATATAACGCATTTTTTAAATATCAGGAAATGATAGCTAAGTTAATATTTTAACAAGGATAAACTTTTTCCATAGCTATACGTGCGGGCGCAGTATAGTCGATACTATTTCACAGTAAAAGTGTTAGTATATCGCCCTAAATATAATCTAGTTACGAATCCAAAAATATCTATACGAATACAACTTAATAAATAGAGGAACTCATGCATGTGACTGGTCTTGTGCTGCCACACTCTGTGTGGAATTTTATAAACTTCGATTATTAACTGTTGGTAAAATAATCTTTCGTTCCTTTGTTGATAAGCTGTTGGATTATTATTGAAACTTGCGTAATTAATATAAGTTGCAAGGCGTCGATTAGCGAAGAAATCGTCGACGGTTATGATGGTCAGTCGTTGGTAAAGTAGGAAATCGTCATATATGTTTGCTGACAGACACACTTGAATGCTATTTAATAATGAACTGAAATGTATGTTATTTTTGTAACTTATATGAAGAAAAATAATCGATTTACAATTATAACTGAAGATTATAAAACTTCAGAGTTTAACGAATGTTTAGTTTAGTATGTAGGGGTGTAATGATATAATTATTTTATGAAATAATATGAGAGTGAATTTTAATAATTTAATTATAAACATCATTTTTTTAAACAACTAAAAACTATGCGTAAATAGTGTAATGTAAAAAATATAAAAGTTACATATTATCTAATGAAATTTGTGATCAGATATATTTTGCAATTTATGGTCTTATGAGATGATCTACTTCTTAATGTTAACTAAACGCATTTGGCAAAACAAAAAATATTGTGTTTTATAAGTAAGTTGATATAAGCTCGATGTAAATTGATCATTAAATCGACATGTGATTTAAAAAATTTCAACAAGATTAAAAACATAACTACTTTACTCGGCACTCAACTATTCCAGCCAGTCCGTACACCTCATCGGATATATTACACTATCGGAGTTGTCGAGTATCGACTAGCCTGCTCTTAAATTTTTTACTTAGTTCTGTCTGATTTTTAAAATCTTAGCTCTATGATGATGAGATTGAAAAATGTGTAAGCACTCATGCCTCAATGTCTTAGTCACAAAATTTGAATTGATTAATAATCAGCTAATAGGGATTTTCTTTACTACTATTGATCCTTGATTTATTCAAATTCATCCGGCAGAGAATACAAGAAAGAATATTAATAATAATAATTTTAAATTCTTTATAATATTTTTCTTTCAAGTGTAATTTTGGATAATATATTATCGAATAAATTTGTATAGAAATTATTGGTTTATATAAAAAGCTCGTGATTATTATTCAAGAAAAATTACTTCTACTCACTGATGATAATAGAAGAAAAAAATTAAACAATAACTTTCTAAACTAAACTTTCCAGAAAATTATGAATGGAAATTAAAAATTAAAAATGTTAAAATTACAAAAATCCGTGCTCGGTGGAGAATCATTTACATTTTGATTAAAGTCAGCTAGAATTAATCGAGTATTCTAATAATACTTTTTTTCATAATTTTCATAAATTATTATTTTCATAATTATTGTAAATGACTTATTATATTCTGCAGATAAACTTTTGTAAATTTGATATGATTTTGATACATAAAGTTACAATTCTATGTACGACATTTTGAATGCAGCAGACAGTTATGTCTGATCTCATATTTGTTTCATATATAAGATGCAATGAAATATTCAATGGAACATAATTTTGAATAAAATAGTTTTAGATCATTTTGCGAATTATAGACTTGATCATTATAATTTATAATATTAAAGTTTTATACATTTACATTTATATTATACATAAATTACTCTAGTATAAAAGCAATACCTTGTATTTTTTATTTCTAAATTCAGCAAAATTAAATGACAAAAAAGAATAAAATATTAATGAATAAATATTATTGAGTATTGGTAGCAATATTCCATTACTTTTTTATGCAGTACATTGTGTAAAATAGGGTATATATATATATTTTTTTAAATGAATAAGTATCGGAAAAAATTGTGTCAAGATTTGCTTACATTTTAAACCTTTTCAATTTATTTGTTGTTCAAATTGGTGTATACTACTTGAAAGGAGAGAGGAAAGAGGTTGAACTTTCGTTCGAAGAAAATTGCTTTCCGATTCTAGGCTTTCATTACAGTTTTATTTAATTTGAATGCTTATTATCGATATAGTATTGCTACATCAAATTTCATATGCTGGATTAATGAATACTGGATTACATTGCCGTACAATGAATATTATAGTTACAATCACTCGTTGGTTATATTAGATCTGTGCCTGCTGTATTATATATAGTTTCTGTATACTCCAAGAAAATATTATTTTCATTGTTTAACATCGAATAAAGTTATTTGTCGATGAATTTAATGATCAAGAAATTTTTATCTTAGAATGATTTTTAGCTTATAAAAATAAATCAATAAAAATTTTAAATTAACTATATTACATTGAAAAAAAAGTTATATAAATTTTAAAGAATGATACAGTATTGGTATGCATAAGTCAATGCAAAATTAAACATGAGAGACAATCAATGTGCGAGTTATATTTATTTGGTCTTACCACAGTACATATCTCCAATCGTCAACGCAATTAATATATTGCAATTTAATATTTCTAACTTATAAATATCGATAAAGAACTATAAAAAACATTTTATAATATTTTATATAAATAAAATGCAATCCATTTATTAAAAAAAAATGAAATACAAATAATCATAAAATAATTAAAATAATGTATATCTACATTTGTGTTTATAATTTCCTGTTTAATGATTTTATCAATTTCGATGTAAGACACAGTCTTTCTTTATTGATCCTGATTACAGAAGTTTACAATTCAAAATATTTTATAAACCTATTAATTTAGGTATTAGATGTCTTAGAAACTATTATATTTTATTTTCTAAATACAATAAATGCGATTTCAAAATTCTGTCGCGTTTTGAAGTAAGGAAGAATGTAATTTTTTTCAAGTCACGTAAATACTTCAAGAATATGTTACATATGTAATTAAACATATTTTTTTTAACATAATGTAAAATACAAAAAAAATATATACGTAAAATTTTATTTCCCTATCAACTATGGTTAGTAAATCACAGTATAATTTCTCGGAGATGAACTTTTGTTATAAGTGGTAAAAGGTTAAATGCACAATGTTATATGGAATAAATTTTTTAATTCATATGGATATTTATGATTAAGAAGAGAAACTGCAATATAAGTTTAGTTATAAAACATTAAAGTTATATTTAAAAAGTGAATTTTTACTGAGCTTTAAATTACTGCATTTTTTAAACAGTGTATTTCTAAAGGAGTTATTTATTGTCATAGATACAAATCTTAACAAAAATTGTTTGAAAAAAATTCCTATGTCGATAATTACTTCTAGTATTTACTGCTACAGTATATTAATGAAGAATAATTTTATAATATTATATATTTTATATTTTATAATATTAACAAATATTAATATTTGTATATAAAGAAACCAATGAATTTATTTTCTGTTTAGTTTTCAAATGGCACTTCAAAATAAAACAAAAATGTCCCAGCATAGAACTTTTATGAATTTAAGACACTATTTTTCAATTGAGCATGAATAAACGCAATTTTTCTTGTTCATGCACAAACTTTCTTGAAAAATATTTTACACGAATTCAGTTGACATGACTATTATTTATCTTTTCTCCCTTTCTTTGAGTCTTCGATATATGCAATGCATTATAAATACATTTTTTATAACTTCCATTATAATCAACAAAAAAATGAAATTGCATATTGCATTACTATAAATAAATTAAATGTCAACTTTATAAATAAATGAGCCATGTTAAACTCATAAGTTGGCAATTTTAGTAATTAAAATCTATGAAATGCAAAATAATCTTTTAACGTTTAATAAAGTTTTAGTAATATTTTTAATATGGAAATTTGAGATTTATTTATATTTGAAAACAAAAAAATAATCATAATTCGCGTACCATACAACGCGAATGTACGATCATCGTAAACGAAAATCGCGACCTTTATTTTTGAAAAGTTTTTTCTGTAATTCGTATGAAAGATATTTTTTAAATGTTTTCAAAAGTATGTTGATATTATTTGTATAAATTTCTTGAATATTCGTTTGTTGTAAAATATTGAAAAAAAAGTTTCGGTATATAAAGTTTTGGTTTTTTTTGGAATAAATTAACGATCAAGAGTTAATCGAAAGTTGAAAATACTGTTTGACGGTAAATCAAATTTCAGCTATTTCAGTAATATTGTATATCTGCATGTCAATGGTTCCCAATTATCTTTTTCAAAAATAACTCCTCCTTCGATTGTTTTATAAAAAAGTTTATAAAATAAAAAAAAAACATTACCTAATGAATACTTGAATACTTGAATTTCTAATTTTCCGTGTTTTTTATTTTGTCATTGAAAAAAGAGAGCCTCGATTATAAGGAAATAAAAGAGCGAGGACGCGTGTGTGTAGGTACAGGAGGAAACGACGGCTAGTGTTGCAGTGGCGAATGGGGGGGGGTGGTCGAGGGTGTAGGAGGGTGATGGGGTCGATGGGGGGGGGGATGGGAAGTAGAACATAAGAGTGCGTCGAGTGCGTTGACAGGAGATTGCGGTGAATCATGCCGGTGAGACGAAGAGTGAGGCGAGAGAGGCCGGCAGATCAGGTGGGGATGACGTCCGCGTGGAGCCGGCACACGGTGCCGTCCCACCCCCGCCTCGCTGCAACCGCTTCCTCCCCATTCCCTCCATTTACTCCTCCTCAACCCCCCCCCCCCTTGCACTCGCTGTCACTCGCTCGCTCGTCCCTCTCCTTCTCTCGGCCCTCGTTCCGTCCCCCCCCCCAGCCCCAACCCCAACCCCAACCCCAACCCCCGCCAGGGTGACTCCATTCGCACGCACACAGAGCTGGATCCACGCGTCCACGCAGGCACACTGGCTCTGCCTCGTGCACATCCAATTCCAGGTTCCTGCCTCTGGAGTACGGCCCTCTCTCGCTACCCTCGGGATCGAGGCATTCGGCCGGCGGGATCGGCGCGCGAACTTCAGTGTGCGACTAACCGCCGAGGCGTCGTTACGACCCGTGTTTTTAGTGCGGCGCTCGGTAGGCAGCTGCGTCTCGACCCCAGCCTCGCGGCCCACAAGGGTAAGTCAATGCTTTTGATTCCTCTTAGTTTCATCTTTCTTTCTTCTTTCTTCTGTTTTTGAGATGATTTTTTTTCCTCCTTATTTCGGCTACCCTTTTCATTTTGTTTTAGACGTTTTTCCGAGACCGTAGGATGTTTGTCAGACAAGACCATAAACGGATGCGCTACTGTGGATCAAAAAAACAATCCTTTCGAAAGAATTTATCCCATTTTTGTTTTACAAGCACATATTTTAATTTTTTTGCGTTACTTTCTCACTCCGCGTTTCCTTGTTTTTTTTTCTCTCACGTCCTACAATTACTTTATATATATATAATAATAACAATTTATAGTTAAAACTGCTTTTATATTTTTATAATCATTTCTCTTTCTTGCTCTCTACATACATATACATATACATATATGTACATACGATGATGCATTAAAATACGAAAAAATTATCCTCCATATAATATGTACATGTAAATTTCGTACAACATTACTATATGCACGTTTAACTATATTTTGTTTGTTAATTATTTCGAATTTTTTGTATACAAGTATATCGATAGTTTTTATATTATGAAGGATTTTTTTGCTAGTGATGCTAATGATAGTATTCCTGTTTTTTAGTTTTTGAAATAAAAAAGTAACCTATAAATTTTGAACCTCACGTTTCCTCACTCCTCGTGTCACGGTATAACTCTTTATATTTAATAACCTTCATGAAATAATATAAATTTATTGATATGTATTTCTAACTTAAGAATAGTATATACAATTATGACTAAATATTTTTATGCAACATAATAAAATAATTCCCATCGTTCATCATTATTTCATCGACATATATTGACGAAAATCTGCTTCGGTGAATACAATTAGTGTACAACACCGAATGTAAATATAAAACTGCTGACAATTCAGACTATATTAATTTATATTTTAAAATAAGTGTGACGTAAAGCAGTTTAACATTATAAAAAACTATGAAATTAATTTTTAATGTAAAGTTCACATTAAGAATCTGTATTTAACTACATTATTCATATATGTAGTTTTTTTTTATAAATGCATTGCGGAAAATTATATACGGTGAAAATATATTTTTTAAATTAATGTTTCCTTAATCATTGTAGTAGAAAAAACAGAGTTATAACATAATAATATTAAGTGTAGATATAAGTATTTAGAATTTAATATAAATATATGAATTAGTTTTAACAATGTTTTATTTATATGTACGTTTATGTAAAATATGGTTTACTTAAAAATAATTTAAAAGGTATTTTATTTTACTCTAAATATTATTCTGCATACGTGTCATTGTAATCTTTAGAAGACTATTTACAATTATAGGATATATTAATTGTCGTTATACTTAATAAAAATAACATTTATTTGTCTTATGATTTTACTTTTTTTTATTGAATTATATTTGATAAGTACGTGCAATTGCTGAAGTTTTTATTCATAAAATTTTTAATTTAAAAAACCTTACAATCAATTCTTATTATAAGTTTTAATATAAAAAATTGGTATGCTGATGTTCATAAATAAAATTGAATTTGAAAAGATAAAAGCACATGTAGATATGTAAGATTTAGGTTCTATAATACAGATTTATAAATTATAATGCAATTTATATATTTTTTACTGCTCAGAAAAGAAAAAATAAATGATTTTCAAGGCCTATAAGTTACTTCGACTTAATTCGACTGAATTCGAGTTAACATTTTGACTTAGTATGGTATGAAATTCATATAATGTTCGTACACATGTAGATGTTTTTATGTGAGTCCACTACCTATTTTCAAACTATAATGACTATTACCGTTTAGTAGATACAGTAGTTTTGTCTGATTATATCCTTTAATAGCTTTATTTATTTGAATAACAATCAAAGTAAGAACGAACGAACATCGGAGAAAGAAACGGAGAGCTGATCCATAAACGAAATACCCTGGAAAAACCTAGTTTTTTTAATTATTTTGAATTTAATGACAACGAAATATAAAGTTTGTCATTTTTTCAATAATTTGAATGTTATGTCAGGAAATAAAAAAGAATTAAAAGTTATATACGTTTCAGGCGGTATCTAGTTTTTAAATAAAAAGAAGAAAATTCAGTCAACTAATGAAATTTATATTTTCATAAAGTTTTATTCGATTATAAAAAAAAAAAATTAAGTAGATTCCTTTTTAAAATATTTTTTATTGATTTTTTAGCATGGAAGATTAAATATTTTTTTAGAAATATTTTATTAATGTCATATAAAACATTTTTAAAATTTTAATCAATATAATTAAAACTCATTTACGAAGTGAATCAATCACTGACAATTTTTTAATACATTACAATCAAATAATACCATTATTGCGATACAAATCATAAATGAAAAATATAACTGCGTAGCATTGTATATAAACATCATTTAATGTATTATATATGAAAGGTTACAGCTACGTACATTCTCATTAATTAAAGGCGTCCCGTTCTTCTCTATTAATTATATCGTTTGGTATTTAATTAATAATTGACATGAAATAACAATCGATTGATATACATTTTAAGATGAGTTTTTTTATTTTATTATTAATACTAAATTTTAATATAAGATTTATTTTTTGTTCTTGAAAATTTTTGTTTTTGTAACGATATGTAATTCATATAATTATTTATTTGCATATTAAAATTTTATTTTTCTACTTGCAATTTGCATATTATCGTAAGAATTGTCCCTATACTTCGTATTGTAAAATATATTATTAATTGTTCCCCGGAAATGAACGCTGAATATCGACATTGATTCAATAAGAATTGTATTGGAATTTCTATTACTTCCTCTCTTACTCTGACACTTCGCCTCTCCATTTTTGTCTTTCGAGATGTCCTATGTTAATATCGCATATGCACATTTGCACAGTTTACTGTATTCATTTGAAGGTTTCATTAATGCTTCTTAGTTAAATTTTTTTTAGACATTCATCGATTTCCAATTGAACTCGGTGAACCGCAGCAACTGTAAAATTTCATGATCTTCTTTCTTATCTTATTTATACGAGACATTCAATCCACGAGATAATACTATAAACGACGTGCTACATAGATATGCCAATAAAGAAATAGACGGGGTAGGGCGTAAAGTTTTGTAATTGAAGTACAACGGAAACATCAACAGCTATGCGGTGTGCAAAAGAGGAAATAGAGGAAATAGGAAATGGAGGTGGTTAGTAAGTGGCGTCTGTGGTGCTGGCAATACACGTTCAGCTCATGCATAAATGTACTCGTAGACTTTGAAGATTACGCGAATATCGTTAACCCCCACCTACTAGTTTAAATTAAAACCGCACTCTGCGTCTTTGTGTCTGTTTATACTTGCCTAAAAATCTCCAATTTATTGTTATTGGCGAATAATGATCGAGTGGTTACGCGTTTGGGTTTCGCCTTTTCCAACCGGTTAGACCAGTCCGCAGCGATCAAGCTAATGGATTTTCTTTCCTATAGGCATTCAATGCCATTGACCCTCTCATTCGGTCTTCAATGTTAATATACTGTGCATCTCATTCTACCTAAATCATCTGCAATATATCGTTAAGCGCAGCGTACTTAACGAAAAGTCGTTAAGCTTTCACGTATTTCTCTTTAGATTTTTCCTCTTTGAACTTGAAATTTGCAATTAATATTATATTTTTTCGTATTTAATCTTTTATTTCAAATATAATAATATTGAAATATTAATAACACACTTGATAAATATAGTTTCAATGCATAAATTATTTTTTCAGCTTAAACGATAACGCATTTTTTTAAATATTACCCGTGATTTTTTATTGAAATAGAAATATATATATATATATATAAATATATGTACTATAAAGCGTGAGAAACTTATAATATATATATATATATATACATCATTAAATATATATTATTCAATATGTTAAATAATTTTCTAATTACATAATTGTAGCACATAATATATTATCATTTTATCAAAAAATCTCCAATTTGTATCGACTACATCGATTGAAGGAAAAAAACTTTTAAAATAAAATCTTTCATTATCATTTGGCGAAAGTTATGAGTAATTTTGAACTACTGACAAACCAGCTTATTTAAAAATATGTATTTATAAAATTCTTATCAGAAGCAGTTTAAAACATTTAATTAATATATAGTTGACACAATCAAAACTATTGTTTGGTTCAAAGAGGAGATGCTTTTTAGCATAATTACTGAATAAACATTAACTAAAATAGTGAAAAATATGTCAACAATTTTCATACGAATAATAATTTCATTTTACAATTTTCAAGCAATGATTCAGTTATTTTGTCTTATTCACGATTTCATGTATTTAAAAGAACAATAAAATTATTTTTCTTTATCTGAATAAAAATATATTGTCTTATAGCTTATAATTTATAAAAGTAATAAGGTTAGCTTACAACCAAAAGTTATTGCGAAGAAGGCAATAAAGACTAATCGAGCTGGAGGCGATCATAATAATTATAAGTGTGGATAGAGAGTATAATTAAGCTTTAACAAAGAGAAATGTTAGGTTTTTAAATGGTTGCCTATTTATAGAACAATAAGATGAAAGAATATCATAATGGAAAAGATGAATGCATGAAAATTTTATTGTGAATCAAATACATAAAATACGTCTAATCGAAAGAGTTGAGAAAATGCGCTAAATTTGATTATAGTATTTCCAAAATTCGATTTTAAACTACAATTCACACAAAGAAAAGTTATTAAATGTGTTATGTATTTATGAACTACAACAATTTTATTAAACTAGTTTATACAGATAATGAGCCTTATTAATTAACTATACTGGTATTAAACATTAATAAGTTTGATATATTTTTTACAAATGAACTGATTATCAATTTATGCTTAATTATTAAATGTTTTGAAAAAATTATCAATACTGTATTATTTTATAATCTTGTATTATAATATTCAATTGTATATTATTGATTGTCAACTATTATTATTTTAAACTATAATTTATTATTAATCTTACATATTGGTTCAAATTTGATTCTAGTATTTTTTTTTATTAAATCAAAAGCTTACTTTATTATCGTAAGGAATATTTGTAAACATCAATGAAAAACATATTCTCACTAAATTATAAAAGTCAACGCTTTTATGTTTATTTAAAAAACTGTTACTTTTACTATATTATGTAATAATTTTATTAATAATGTTTATAATGAATGATAAGAAAATAATCATATACTAAATACTTCATTGTATTTATTTATAATGTAGAAAAATCATCCATTTTTTATAAATATAATATTGATGTAAGATAAGCAATATATATTTGATCTACACAAAGATATGTATAAAAAAGGATGAAATGAGTGAGTAAAGGTCAAAAGTTTACATCGTGATCCATTTGTGTAATTAATACCATTATTATTAACGTAATGATGTGAATTCGGAAAAATAAAAGTAGAGAATAATAGGTTACTGAAAAGGTGTATCTAGAGAACAGTAGTAAATGAAAAAAAGTAAGTGTGCAAAAGATAGAGAGAAAATTTACAATGGTGAAAGAGCAACAAGATAAAATATGATACTTTTTTCGCTTACTACTTTTATCGTAAGTATAATAGAAGTTTTTCTGTTTTCCTATTTTTATTTTACACGTAAGATGAAGCTCAAAAATTATATTTTTTATGTTTTCTTATCGTATTATATTTTTTTTCATTTGTCAGATCTAACAATTATTTTAAGATTGGATAGAGTCAAAGCTTAGCATTCTACATTTTATAATTTATAAATGTACATTTTCAGGATTATAGTTCAATACTTTTTCAATCTTTGTTTAATTGTTTCCTTATTATAGTGACTAGGGATATTAATGTCAACAAATTTTATGAAATAAGGAATGTATATGTATAACTTCTAAGTTACTTGTATGTGAAAATCTGTCAAAATTTTATATGAGTGCATTACGACGCAATGATTGAAATTCATAAATAAAAAATTAGACGTCTAAAAAGATTATCCAATCATTTAATATTATAGGCAATGAATTTTTTTGGAAAACAGTTGACCTTTCTATTACCTAATTAGACTTATTTTGAGATAATTTAACAACACAATATATAATTTATGTTGAGGGCCTTTTAAAATTAGTTGTAAAGTATATTGTATAAATCACAAATTTTCGACGCTTTTTCGAATAGTTAAAAATATATAATTGATAAATTAAGCAACGATTTCCTATTTATATTATATTAATTGAATAGTTGATTTATTACCCAGTATTTAAATACTCATATATATTTAAAATGTGACTACACGGTACAATTCAATATATCAACTGTAATAAAAATTTATGTGAACTTTTATAACATACTACTTTTTTACGTTATATCATTGTCTTTATTAAATAAAACATTATTTTTTATTTTCATTGTTACGAAGAAGGAGATATTGAAACTGTTTCAATGAATTCATTTTTAATGTTCATTTATATATAATACCAAATACATTGTAAAAAAAATCAATACAAAAAATCAACACTTTGAATATTTTGAATATTTTGAATATTTTGATATAACTAGTTCAGCATTCAATTTCACCTTTTATAATGATAATTAAGGTTTTAAATTTATTTTTAAAATTTTGAATGAAAATAAATTATTTATAAATTTATCAATATACATTTACAATTTTGCAATATTTGTTTTGTTTTACCTACAAAAAGTAGCAATTTGTTTAGGATTAGTATTAGGTTTACGAATCGCAGGCAATTCAGTTACTATAGCTATATTAAACATGACTAGTAAGAATAAATACGTAAATATTGAATTTTGTTAAAACCCATAAAATATTCTAAAATAGTTAGTTATTTATTTTTAAAATATTGATTTTTTGATAAAGTGGGATCACTCTTTTCAAAATGTCAGTTCACTATATTATTCAATGTTTAATGCAGGAAAATAACAAATAATTTAGTATCGAACTGACTCGTACGTATACATTTTCGAAAAATTATAATAATTTTTCCATTAATACATCATAATTCTTAAGGGATGTACTTATCGTATTTTAATTCACATATCAATGAAAGACACGAATAGATATTAAAATTAAAAAACAACTCGACAATAAAAAGGTATATAACTTTATTTGACCTAGAACGATGTTTTTCTTTCCCTACTGAATAGTTGATGTTTATAAAACTTCTTTAGTTTTTTATATATAATTTATTTATATATGGCAATAAATAAAATATAATTTATAATGGCAATAAATTATAATAATATTATGTAGTAATAAATTAGCATAATAATAATTTGATATATAATAATAATATTATTGAAAAATCAAATAAAAATATGAAGAAAATAAGTAAAATAAATTTTTTAAATAAATATAATTGTCAACAACATACTATTATCATATACAATTATAGGGAAATAGTCAATAATACAAAATATTATAGGAAAAAAATAGGTTTATAATTAAGTTTTAAACAAAAATTACAGTCTGTTGGTCGTTTACGATAATATAAATAATATAAATATTATACACAGGCAAAAAAAATAATTATTATAATTTTGGAATTATGAATTAAATACTACATTTATATTACCGAAAATTAATGATCAGAAAAATTATGAGCTTGAAAATGAATTATAGTGTTAGCAAGCCATTTATAATACAAATATTATTAATTAATATTATATTGAAACTTTTTTTTAAATTATGAAAAGAAAGATTCTAAACGAAACCATACTTTTTATGTCTTCAGTATACTATAATGAAATTATGGTTTTTGATGTACATGTACTCACATACTTATACATACGTACATATATATATATATGTATAAATATACTTATATGTAAGTATGTATATATGTATGTACAGAAATAGTAGTAAAAATGAACGAAAATCGCTATTAAGTTCTCTTTTCTGATGTTGCGGTGTCTGGGAGCTAGACTTTGAAAGAAGAACTCTTCGGTTTTCTATTCGTCTCTCTCGGTCCTAGTGAACGACGAAAGTTGCTGACGTTTTTCTCGAGGAAATCTAATTTTTCGCTCTCTTTTTTCCCATGAGTCGTCTAAAAAGGAAAAACGTAGTATGTCGATAGAAACTCGGGTAAGCGCTGTAAAGGTTTCAGATACAGAAGGAGTTGAGAACGACAAAGTCAATGAAAAAAGAGAGAGGCCGACAGAAAAATAACAGAAAAAGAGAGAAAAGAGTTTGTAAATAGTTTAAACTGAAAATCTGAGACGTTCATCGATTTATCTGTTCACTCGGAGTAAAATGACTACATCTTGAAAGTATTTATACATCTTTACAGGGCATTTAGCTTACATCTATTTAACAATGCCAGCAACTTTATGACAATTTTGTGATGTTCATATGTAACTTTTTATAATTATTTTTTCGATATATCATCACCATTCGTTATTAAAATACATTGCTCTTTTCGTTGAAGATTGAGACTTTTTAAGTGCAAGTGAAAATTTACACTTTTGATGATGAATACATTCTTGATTCGAGAAAGTAATGTATGTAATTACAAACTCTTGTATTTTTTATTTATTAATTTTATTATTTTTATTATAGCAACGTCGTAAATTTAATAGTTTCGAAAATGAAGGAGTTTTTTTTTGGAGATATTTTATAATTTTCTAGTAAATAATCTTCAATATTGTTATTTTCTATAGCAATTTATGTAATTAATTTCTATTAAAATATTTCAATTATTATCGCGTTCAATAAGGATTATTTATATAGTTTTTTTTTATTCTTTCAATGAAATTTAATCAAAATTTTTCCATATTTCATAAATAAATATAAGATAAAGTTAAAAGAATTTTAGACACTCGTAGCTTTACCATAACTTAAATCAAATTATAGAATTTCTACTATTGAAAATAGTCCGATAGAAATTTACTAAGTCTATTCGATCATTTATGTACATATAGATTTCGTTCGATGGACTGAAAGTGTAATACCTATAAAGGTGAACTTAAATCCTATTCTTGCATTGCTTCTATTTATATTTAGATACAGTAAGAAAGTATTTGAATGGCAAAGGAATATCTATGATAATATTCTATGTTGATTTGTTCGACTATTCACAAAGATCAGTAGTAAGCTAAAAAAATAATTTGTTTAAGGAATTTTGCAACATTGAATGTCCTAAATGAATATATCATCTAATATTTAATATCATTTGTAGACGCATATAAAGAAAACAAATACTACACAAGAAGGGAAGTTGAATAAAGGTCTTATATGAAGGTCTTACTCTATTACTTTTTTTCTTTATATTTTAAAATTTAATTTTAATAAATTGATTAAAATTCATTCATACATAAAATTTCATATATACATATCAAGTATTGAATTAGATTAAATATAATTTTAATTATATGAAATACAAAATTTATATAAAATTTAAATTGCTACAAGGGTAAGCTAAGGAGAGATAGGGAGAGAGAGAGAGAGAGAGAGAGAGAGAGAGTGAAATACTGAAAATCTATTAATAATAATCTGGCATCTTTACAACTATTTTCTCTCGTATTGTGAAGAAAATGAATTTTACACCTCTACGGTATATTCGAATAGCCTTTTCATTAAATAAGTAAATTAATGAAAAGAATATTAAAATAAGGCTACCTTGTTTAAGAGATGCATCAAAGTCCGAGTCTCTGAAATAAAACCAAGGTTTTTCTATTACTGCTTCTTTCATCGCATTATACTAAGCACGCCGGAGTCTTCTCTACATTATTTTCCTTTTTTATCTTTTTTTTCGCTTCTATGCATACACTCACTCGCTTGATTTTTCACTCACTCACTCACTCCCTATCTCTTCAAATGTCGCGCAATCCGAAAATGAATGACACTCCATTTGACGTACGTGGGTAAAGAAGGAACCAAGTATAGTGAACCGGTAACAGTTTCACTCTCTCTCTCTCTCTCGCACACTCCATTTCATCTCTCATTCTGTTTCTATCTCCTACTTTTGCGTATTTATACTACCCTCTATATATATATATATATATATCTTTCCCTTTACCCTTGTTTTTGGTATGTATATTTGGTATTGTAAAAATGACACAAAAGCGAGAAAGAATTTGTGTGGATAATCGCGGACCAGCGAAAAAGGGACGTAAAAATTAGAGTACACAGACAGAGAGATGGAGGGAGAAAGAGAGTGTGAGAGGTTCAGGGAAAAAGAGCGGGAGCAGGAACTGGAGGGTGAAAAATGTAAAGTGGGGGAGAACAAACATAAGTGTCGCGTGTCTGTTCAAACACACTTGGCGCTGTCGTGCTCACTCAGACTGCGCAACAAATTGAACGAGAAAAAGAAAGAGGGATAATGATAAACGTAATTTTCCCTATCCGTGCTTATACATATCTCTGCACGACTGTAGATACGTATCTTCACCTGTAGTTGTTTCAGACGAAAAATAAATAGAATCACCTATCGTTATAAATATTCAAATATTTCTCTGTTTGTCTTTGTACTTGGGGACTGCAAGGTATCGAGGATTGCACAAGCATCTAAATAGGCATGTATAAATATATTGCTTGAAAAGCTTACTGAAAAATAAAATCGAAAATATCTCCCATGTATTCATTGCAATAAAGCATCTGCTACATTTGTCAAAGTTTAACATAAAATAAATCTCTACAACTGTTCTATTAATATCTTCGTTTAATTTTTCACTCGCTTCTCAACTAAAAATAATCGTCAAAAAAAAAAAAAATATCTTACGAATTCGTAAGATAAAAGAATAAGAGGAAAAATCCGGGAACTCTTGTTAATAATATGGACACTAGACAAACATCCGCACAATTCTCCACGCGTTTCCGTTAAAGCTAATTTTCACTATCTCATCCTTGTGTTTTCTATACTTGGCTTGTACATTGGTGCAGCTCCTGATGAAAATGAATTAATGGGAAACGAAATCACTAAGTAAGCAATCAATTATTTTCATTTTAATCTTCAAATTTCATTTTTAATCTTTAAGAAAATATAATTTTTAATGAAAGGGTGCATCGTTTTCATATATCAAAGAGGCTCACACATTTAGAGTTTATGGTGTGCATTAAAAGAGTCTAATCTGGATTTAGATTATCTGTAAGAATAGAATTCAATAATCGATTCTCATCCGCAGCGCGCTTGATAAAGGTAAAGCTCGTGTTTCATCTATCCGCAAACTCGATTCGTTACAGCTGTGTGCTAGCGTAATAATACGATTCGCGTCGTTAGTAATTGTATTATAACCCACTTGCCAGAACCAACTGCAACTTTTAGTCATTCCTCTATTTTCCACTGTTTCTTTCACTTTACTTCTAATTCACTCATTGTTTCCTTTTGACATTTTGATGCTGTCTTTTCTATTCAACTTAAAGCACTACCTCTCTCTCTCTCTCTCTCTCTCTCTTTCTTTCTCTATCTCTCAATAGCGTTATTTAAAACTATAATTGCATTTTATAGTTTCCAAATCGATAAACGTCATCCGTTTTAAAATTACTCCTCTTCTTTTGTTCCTTATTTCAAAATAAATCTGCATAATCATTCATTGTTTTTTGAAAAATTTGAGAACTCTCATTTATGTAATATTGATTATTTTTAAACTACTGTTTAATAAAATACTAATTGTTATTTTACTATGTCTTCATTCTTTTCTGTTTTTCAATGGCATTTCAATGATTCATAATATAATAACGATAATGTATTCTATCTGTTTGATGTTCTCAAACACAGTTTTAATTTTAAGTCTCGATACACTACCTACAAGTAAGTTATTTCGAAGATATTATGTTTATTAACTTTGTAGTGATAAGTAAACATTGAAAAAGTATGTATAATAAAAATTTATGTATTTAAATAAATAGAGTATTATAAAAATATTGAAATTGACTTTAGAAATGTAAACTCAAGTCATATTGCAGAAAGAATGGAAGTAAGATTGAAGAAACGTTACACATGCATATGCGCAAGTTAAATACACATGCACTCTGCAAAATATGAAATTATTGATTTTCAAAAATTCCATTCACAAAAATTAATAGATTAAATTTAAATCAGACTCTAATGTATATTATTGCTTTACATTCAATAAGCACATCCGTATTAAATCGTTGTTTTTTCTATTGAAAAGTGGAAAAAAAATAACCGATTAAATAAAGAACTTTCCAATTATAAAGTTATATAAAAATGTCAGATATGATAAAATTTTTCGTTTACTGTTTATCTTTTTTAGTACTTCCTAGAAAAATGAAAAAGAAATAAGGCGAGAAATGTACGAAATGAAACAGAGATCGCGTAAGGAGGAGGAAACCTGCCCCTTCATAGAGATTCTTCTTAATTGGATCGAAACGTCTTCAGTCATATATATCGTCTTTCATAATATATACTCTTTAATTATACATTCTTTATATTTTAAAACTGTAAATGAAATTCGTACTTTATTATGTATACAGTTGAATCAATAGGTATATTTAAATACGTATCAAGTTTCAATACATTTCTTTCTCTCACATTTTTAATTATATATTACCCATTATCACTGCTCAAATTAATATTTATAAAGTGTACGTAATATTACCTGTGCGATTGATATTTGATAATAGCATCATAATAAATTATGTATATATCATTTTCAAATAGTATATTATTCTACTGAGCTGGTATAAATAATTAATGTTATTAAATTAATTCATATTTATTTGTTAATATTCTAATAAGATTGAAAGATATAGAAAATCATTTGAAAAAGGAATCCTGAATTGGAATTGAAAATATTAATATTAATAAATTTACAATACTTTAAAAATAATAAACGCTCTTATTAAAAATATAATATTTTAATACATACATGTTTTCTCGATGTGTATTTTGAAGAACACACTGCATTACGTAAATATAGTTTTTATAAATCAGTTTATTTTCTTCATTCGCAACATTGTATGTCGTTACCTATAGCGATTATGTTCAGTTTGATTTCATTAAAAGAAAATAACTTCAATATGTCGGTAGGATAATTTTTAAATTAAATCAATAGGATTCTAAAAAAGGTGATATGCATTGCCTAGATTTTTAGAAATCGAATTAAGAGTTTCAAAATTTACTATATACTTTGCTGCTTATATCATTAAATATAATTTTAAAAAAGGCAGCTGAATATGTTAAAGTCAAATAAATTAAATTTTTTAAATTTTGTACACATATTTAATTAGATATTCTTGTATTAATATTCGTTTTGGTAGAATAAATGTATATGAAACGTAATCTTCGCAAGTAAGAATTATTTATTAATATATTAGAAGTGTTTGTTTAAAAAAATGATTAATATAGTAAAATTATGTATTTAAACATTTTTTTTATATTTAATAACACATCAAAATAATTTATTCATTTAAAGTTCTTAATATTTCTCACAACATTTTTTTAGTTTTTTCTTAGTTTAATAATTTATGTTGTACGGTTAATATACAATCATTTATAAATAAATATTAGCCATAATAAATTACAATTTTTGAAGAAAAAAAATATAAATAAATTGAATCTAATAATTTTGCTTAATTTTTTTCTTTTTTTTTTACAATTGAAATTGACTAAATTTCATTCGCTAGTTAAAACCATTTGTTATCCTTTTTCATACAATTTTTGAATATTTTATATAAGTCATCTGAGTTCTAACTTCGATTCGTAAACTTATAGGGGTGATAATTGTAATGTTATGTTGATAATTGTAATGTTATGTTATGCTTTAAAAAAAACTATTACTTGTATTTCTTTTTTAGTAAAAAATGCCAAAATTAAATAAATATTTAAAATTATAAGAACCAAAAAAAAAAAAATTAAAAAAATACAAATGTTACCAAATACAAATGTAGTGTATCAAGTGGATTACTTAAGACTTCATTTCCTTCTTACAATACACTGATTAATGTAAGTAATAAAAAACATCACGATATTGATTATTAATAAAAAATTTAGTACAAATTAGTTAAAAAAAAACCTTAATTATTTCAGGATCATCTAATGCTTAATTTTTTCCCATGCAAGACATTTACTTTTACTATTTATTAATTTGGAAATCAATTCTCTTTACTCGTGAAAATCATAGCAACAGATTGTCGGAATTTTAGATCTTAAATAGTGTATTTGGATGAATGAAATCTGCTAATCTAAATATTTGAACGTATTGTCTTGAGAGAAAGTTACTGGTAATTTGTTATGATACTACACGCTTTTTAAGAGGTGAAGTTTACGTCGCTACGATCACTAAGATTTTCGCTTCAGTAACATTCTGTAATGAATGTCGATTCCAGACTTGAAGCGGAAGTGAAGAGTCTGGTCTCTCTACTGAAGCTCTTTTCCTTTTCTTCGAGTTGCTGCGGTTTGAGAGAAATGAGAATTTTTAACGAGTACACGCAATCTCAGGTTAGAAAACGAGAGGAAACGAAGCAGAAGTAATGAAGAAGGGAAAACGAGCAAAACGTTCGCCAGAGGAAAAATCTTTTACGTAAAAAGAAAGTGAGGAAGCAAAGGAGGTGTGTTGAGTAAATATCTGGGCATCGGTAATTAGATTCGATTCCCTCTCTTCGTCTGATGCGTCACAACTTTCCTCGTCCAGTCGTTACTATTACGTATTTTTTACTCTCATTTCACCTCAATCTATCTACGCTTTCCTTCTTTTCCTCCTCTACCTTCTCATTCGTATTTAAATACACTGGTAAGGTACAAGTGCATGGAGGCGGTATAACGACGAATACTCTTTTCTCCATTTCGAGGAAAACTTTTCCCTCGTTATTTATCACGAAACTATTTTGCAATTTAATGTATCTCTTAGTCGCAAATCAGCAAACTGCCTGCATCTTCCGGTCTCCCTCACCTCGCCTGTATATCGTCTTCTGATTACGTCAACGGCCGTGAAGGCGGGGGTGGGGGGGAGAGGACCGCTCAATCACAAATTTTTTTACGCTTTCCCCTGCTGTGGGTAATTGTAAATTAAAGCTTGTTAAGAAGTATCCATCAGTAGAAAACACGATTAAAATATTTTACAATATTATTTTTGTTATGATCCATACACACCTCGTAAAAGTTTTAATAAAAATTATATGCGACAGATTATGTTGACACCGATTTTCTCAATGTCACTGCAAAAAAGGAGCATACGTATCCAAAAGCTATGCAAATATACGAATATCATAAATTTTTCTGCTTTGGGCAGGTACTGAAAAAAGTCCATTAAATTTATTATCATGAGAGAAGAGTTTTATTTTATGACCATAAGTATGCGTCTTTTCTTTTGTTTCATAAACAAAATAAATTTTAACTGATTGTGTTGCATTTTCTTGCGCGATTTTAATAAAAATTTAGATTACTTACTTTTAATCAATATCTTCTAATTTAATCACCTTTTTCTAATTCAAGAATAAACATTTTAATATATTTATTCTCGATCCATCAATAATCTGCCGCATTTAAGATTAATAATTATATTTCTTACGAATAATTATTTACTTCGGCCTACACTAACTATTAATTTTACACTCTAATGTTCTTATATAATATGTAAAATAATACAATTATTAAGTATTCTACGCATTTAATTTAGCAAACTAAATTTTATAATTTCATAATTGCTTTTGTTTAAAAAAATTAATTATTTAATTATATTATACATAATAACAAAAATTAATGAATTAAACTAATATTAACAGCTCTAACATTATTATATTTATCTGATTATGAATATATTGTTCTGATCTGGCCAGTGAAGAATATATCTATCAAATAAACATTGACATTTTTCTGTTATACTGATGTAACAGGAACATTCATTTTCTAGTAATATGAATACCCGTTTTATTAATTTCTTATGTATTTTATGACTACCTATAAAAAAAACAATATTTTCAATAATTTAATAGTACGTAGTGGCTATTTTTCACAGAAATTTTCGGTTTGTTGACCTCGAATCAATAATAGTAGAATATAAAAAAGTGTGAAAATATTGGAAAAGTGTCTAAATAGGTTGGTACTATAAAAAGTAAGTAGAGAAGTAGACGTGCAAACAATGATAAAAAATATGAGTTAATAAATCTTTTAGAATTATTTGTATAATAACACATCAGTGTAATAAAAATGTACATGATTATACAATTTGAAATTAAAAAAATAGTAAAAAAAATACGAATGATGCATATTTAGATTATAGAATAAGAAAGCTATAATGCCCGGCTCAAAATTTTTGAGCATATAATGAAAAAAAAAAATAAAAGAAAATATTGTATAGATAAAGCACGTGTATGAGCTAAAAATAAGAGTAAGAAACAGAAATTCAGTGAATAAATTATCTTTCTAATGTGGTGACAAAATCTAAATCATTTAAAAAGTCAAAGCTATTATTTTACAGCTTTTTACGCATTCATTTTATTGCAAGCCGTGTTGCATGGCAGACTTCCTTGTATAACGCAACCTCTCTCATATTCATACATATATATGTATATAATTATGAGCTGATTACTAAATTAACCAATTTTCGATACGAAACTTTGCCATCATAACTGATCTCTGGTACACAAAAATTAAAAAAATTTTAAATCATCGAGGGCTACACATCATATTCATAAATAAATATTTTTATTTTTTTATTTATGTATAACTTTTTAACTAATTTACAATGCGGGGTACTGAAACAGAGAGTAGAAACTAATGATAAAAAGTACTAGCTATCGACAAGTTATGTAAATAAGTAAAGCATTTAATCGCAGATATTTATAATAACGTACAGTATAAATACATATTATTAAGAAATAGACTAAATACTAGATATTAAGAAATTAATTAATGAATAAGATTGTAGAGAAAGGGTAGGAGTTAATTTAATGAATAACACTTTATTAAAAATTTCTTTTATATTACTATTATTAGATGAATCCAATTAATTAAGATAATTCGAAGTACAAATTTTTAGTAAAGCATTGTTAAAATTTGTTTAATTTCTGAATAAATTCAACTTCAAAATAAATATTTTACATATATTTCTTTACCTTTGTAGTTTATTATGTATAATTTTTTATACATATACCATTACATTTTAATAAATAATATATATATCATGTGAATGACATTTGTTTTTGTCGACGATTTCAAATTAATGCATATTCTTCAACACAAGTATTATATTTATATCAAATGGATATTTTCGCTATTTAAAATACTCCGAGTGACATTCTGTATAATAAATTTGAGTTATAGGTTTATGATATTAGTCATAAAAAAGCATTTTAAATATTGCATGGTCAAATTTGACGTTTGTAGGTATTTCCGATACGCAATTTTTTCTTTTGCTTTTGTACACCACGCCTATATCAAACTTGATTTGAAATACAGTATAGAAGGATATTCATCAGGATCATTCAGAATATAGAAGGATACAGTATACAACAAAGATGGAAAAGATTATGTCTATTTAAAAAATCAAGAAAAAAGGAAAAGACAGTAATGAAATTTTTAAAGAAAATAAAATCAATTAGAACATTTAAGTGTAAACATTATAATGTATCCGGACATTTGATTCCCTCATTGTTTTTATAAAGTGAGCATGGTTGGGCGTTACAATTATTTCACCGTTAATTCGGTTTTGATAATTTCAAATTTCCTGTTTGTTTTGTTACCCAAAATTATAATCATACGAAACTACATGAAATTCAAAGGGTACAGTTTACTTTTATTTATTATTCAAGGTAAGATACTATAAGTTCATTAAAAGTAGTGATACATTTAACCTTAAATTAAAACACCTAATAAAAAATTAAAAAAGAAGATTCTTCAAAATTTGAATAAAAATCATAACTTACAAAAGTAGAAAGAATTTTTTTCATTTTTCATAATGAATTATTTGCATATTTATTGCATCATTTTATAATATAATTTTTCTTGTTAATATTATGAGTTAATATTATAATCTTGAAATTAATACGTAGTTACTGACAAAATTAAATTAAAAGCACTCTTCAAGCAATTTGATTAAGCGATTAATCTACATGCAAGATAATCACCACTTTTAGTATTAATTATGAATTCAAACGACTTTGAAATGAGAATTGTATTCTACTGAATAAGAAATATTTACAGATAATGGTTACATATTTATTGTTCGTGAAAGAGAATCTTGAGATATAGAGCTATATTATTCCTATTTGAAGGATTTCAAGAGTGTCTCCTATATTTTTCTCGTATACTGTTATTTTAAAAAGGTTTCGTAATTTAAACGTATAGTCGCGTCTGTATACATATTTAAATTATTACTTTGAACTCATTGGATCGATCTCATCTTTAAAAGCATAGTTGTTTTACCTTCTTTTTTATTTTATACAATTATCATTATGGACTTTGTATAAAAAAATTGTGTAACTTCTGCGAGATTGATTGATAAATTAAATTGACAATACTGCTTATTATATCCAACTTAGAAATTTATGTAATACACTTATTAAAATTATTAAAAATTTATAAGAAAAATTTGTTGAATATAAATACTGATGAAGATAAACAGATAAAAAGGACACGGAAAAAATAGAGTATTTGCGTGGATATTATGAAGCAAGAAATGATGGAGAGCTCGTGTAATGATTTTAATGTAGACAAAGATAGGAGAGGTAGCAGCGTGAAATGTATGTCGTTCGGTGAAGCGAAGCGTTACCACAGCCATTGAAATAATTACGCTCATTGCCCGTTAATTTCGAGGCTCGCCACGACGTATGCATACATATACATACTAAGCAACGAAGCCGCGGCTGCGTTACAGGACATTGAATGGATAGCTTTTCCCCCGGTGAGCTTTGCAACACACCCAACTAATTCCCTCTATACTGTGATATACGTACATACTTTATACAATCTCCCGGAACTGTGCTGGCACGTGAACGTCAATATTTATTTGAAGAAACCGTAACGCACGAGAAATGTTATTATAGGTCTCAGCTCGAAAGACGTGCATTGCAAAAAAAAATCGTATTAAAAATGTTGATATCTGGGACATATTGTAAATTACAAAAGGATACGTAGTGGGTACGGTTAAAAAACAAAGTTTAGGTAGATTGACAACACATTTTTAAAAAATACTATAAAAAATTGAAGGCATTCATAAACATATAATTATATTGCACACAATATTAAAACGTTATAAATTATCTTTTACTTGATTTCGAAAATATAATGTCAAATTATAATTATTACGTACTCAACATTTAATTAGTTTAATACTCAACATTCGAATAATAAATAAAAACTCAAAATTCAGAAACTTTAATATCTCGTTAGAATAAAATTAATTTATTAGTATTACCTATAATGTTTTTATAAATATAATTTATCTAATTTTTGTTCCTAGTAAAACTATAAATGAATATTAATTGAAAAAAAAGATAAATCAACATTTCATTTAATACTAAAAAAAATAGTTAGTATGAAAAGCTGTTTTGTCATTTTATCTGCCTGTTTTTCAATATTTATCTACTCTCATTTTATTTGATAAATTAGGATAAAAGATGGATAAAATTTGTATTATTTCACATTACAAAGTGTACCAGCTTATTTATCAACTAAAAATATATTCCATTAATAATATTACAGGAATTCTTAAGTTGAATACTACGTGGCGAAAATTGCCTGCTGAATATTTAATTTAAAAATAAATCATTGCATGTTTATAATCGTATTCAATTGATGTTTAACTTCCATTTAATTCCTCTAATAGATTTTAAAAGTTTCTATTTCCTTTTATTATTGTTTCTTTCTCAAAATACTAGAATATAGAAAAAATTTTTGTTTTTGAAATGCAAGTAATTTTAGACCATAAATTTCCTCAGATATAACAAAATTTTTATTTTTTTGATCTTAGCACATTTTATATAATTAATTAAAGAAACATTGATAATTAAGAAATCACATTTTATTAAAAATTCCATCAATTTCTATTTTTTAATGATCACTAATGCACATACTTGAATAAAAAAGATGAACCTTACAGTTTATTATTATATTTCTTTCTACATTTTTTTTAATTAAAAAATGCGTGATTTTCTCCTTAAATGTGTTTGCATGACTAGAGTTACACACTTAACATTTGTTTTTCTTAATATTGTTTTTGATGAAAGATCAATATCAAGCACTGATGTATCGTAATCATGAAATGATGACTTATAAGCTTTTTTTATTTGCCGAGTTTTATACAAGTATGATACAATAAAGAACATATTATAATCCAATATGATACGAAATTTTTTTTCTACACAAAAACACATAGGAACATTTAATATAGCTTAGACTCATGAAAGCATCAAATCATATCGAGTTTCTAACGATCATGATGACGAATTATAGCTATAAGGTTTAATTCTTGTACATCTTATATTTACATTTGGTCATAAAATAAATAATTCGTATAGCTTTGTTTTATCGACTTTCCGAGATTTGATGCTCTAATTTTAAAAACCATTCACGCTAATTACAATCGGTCAATACTGTGCTTCATAGTATTTATATATTTTATCCGACACATGTATCCATAAGTATCCATAAATAAAAATATAAAACTCATATTAAAAAAATATCAATAAAATTTCCATTGATGCATAAAATAATGTTATTGATCAATTGAAATCATTTATAAACTTAAAATATATAGGATTTATTAAACAAACCTGACTCCTACCTTGTATACATTTTCACATTTATTACACTTAGATGATGTATCTAAATCATTCTCGTTATCTGAGCTTGTAGGCTGTTGCTGTAGAAGTTCATTCAGTCTTGAATACAATTGTTCTGCAGTGAATAGTCATCGGATTGCCTTCAACGTTTATAGGTCATCTTTTAGTCACATCATCATCATTCTGATAAAATCCATGCAATTGTTTCTTGACTAATGTTTGAATTAATATTTGGAGCTAACGGAACTGCCGGGATTGTTAAAGTTCAAGCTCCTGTAGTCAAAAGATATATCATTATACGTCTATCTATTGTTTACTACATCTAATAAACGTATAGTAATAGCATAGGTAACCCCGCATTTACGTGTTAAACGTAAATCAATTTTGAAGCGATAAATTAGAGCCTCATGCTTGATTATAAAAAACTTATTTACACTACTGTTTAATTAAATTATATCTGGTAGAATTTGATAATGTGATGAATACAACTTGCAAACACAGATATTTACTGTAATAACAACTGATACTTTTCTTAAATAATTTATGGAGGCAAGAACTGTTAATTTCATAGAACTAATCCTTATACTAAATTTAAAAGACTAAAAAAATTAATACTACTTATTTGTGAGATTAAATTAATTTTTCTTATGTGTATTTAGTGATATTTGATTTGTGCTAAACTAAACGTTTTGTATTTTCTAAGTAATATTTTCATTAAATTTGAATTGTGACTTTGATTTGTATCATCTTACAACAGCCTTGAATTTAACTTGAACCTTTTAATATTTTGAGTAATGATGGTTATATAATATGTAAGCTTTTAAGTAACAAAAATGAATTTTCTGAAGTAACAATGCATAGATACCCGTATTTTTATCATTTACTGAAAGCAGTTTCCTTATTAGTACATTCATACAATATATTAAATTCAATTTAATAATGAAATTACCTCAATATAAACAATTATCTTCTTCCTTTATTTTTAACCATTCCTTTTTTAACCTTTAATAAAATTATAGTATTCATAGGAATTTAATATCATTCTACTTATAACTTTTTATGTATAATACTTTTAAATATTTCGAATTGTTTTAATTTTCTTAACGAGCTTAAAAATATTAAAAAAGAATTTAATTAAAATTAAATTACAGTTCTATAAATATTTCTAGTTGCATACAGCTACGTTAATTAAGAGATTTTTATGTAATAATTGAAATGTGACAGACAAGAAAGTCACAACACAATATATAGTACAATATAAAGCATACAAATATTTACAGGATGTATTTAACGTTTGTATATATATATAAATATACTGTAGAATGAAAACTGATCGATGCAATCATGTTAAATAAAATTATTGCCTAATTGCTTCGCATATGTTTGATAAACGTGTTTTCGCGATTTAATGTTAATGAAATAAATTTATAAACATAAATTTTAAACTATGGTTGTTTTAATGTATTGTGAATTCTCGGATGACTTATTTCGTTTTTTACGAAGAGCTCGTAAAACAAAAAAGTTCATTTTTGAGTAGTTGTATGAAATGTCATAAATTCAACATGAACCAATTTTAGAACATTATCGGCTTATCATTAAGCGTTATAACTTTTCGATGGTGTTGATGGCGCCCACACTCTGCGCTCCAATAATCTCTGAAACGCAAATGTAAACGTGCTTAATGGATTTTCATTAAAATTTGTGAAACCAGGCAAATTTTACGTAGAAATGGAGTTTCAAGATAACGAGGGTAAACTTAATAGATAATAATTTTCAGAAACCTTTCCCTAATAATACGTTAATTATCTTACATCTCTGACACAAAGCTTGGAAAAAAGTTGCATACTGTATAAAAATAACGTATCATATACATTAAAGAAGTAAAAGTACGAAGCAATACTAATATTACCAGAGTAATATTTCAGCAAATAGTATTGTATTTCATTTTATTATTTTTTTGTTCATTTTATATTAAAAATTGTCAAATATTATAAAGTAATGATAAATATTGATCAAAGCAAAAATAATTAAATAATAGTTATTTTATATTAAAACTTTTATTAGAAAACGTTCTGGTAATGAGTATGTCATTCGCATAAATTTGGAAGCATTAAAGATGATTTTAATCCTATAAAATAATCACCAATACTACGAGAACTATTGTCTGTAATCCATCTGCCATGTGATATTTTTATATTTTTGATAGAAGAAGAACGAAAGATGTCTTGGGTTCCATTATTTTAATTCTTTGTAACCATCCCATTTTTGCCGCCACATAGCTAAGGGTATGACATTTCTGCATCAAACAGATGCTTTTTCGCTGTAATATTCAACCGGTCGTTGTTAAAGAATCATAATGATGATATTTACTTTTTATTTTTTGTTATACTATCAAAATATTTATGCGCTATTTGGACATGCTTTCTACAAAAATACCTATATTCTATTTTTACACTAATTCTGTCATATTTTTTTTTTTAAATACAAAGATATTTATTTATTTTGCTGAATTGTTTCTGTCGCTTTTTTGAATGGTTGATATATTTTTTTGCTTTGTTTTATGTGACATTTGCACGCATGTACTTTGCCAGTAGTTCTCCATATCAACATGGTATAAAGTTTGCCGCTAGTACTGCACTAGTTAGATTTTCGAAAACCTTTACTCACATTTTACCCGTTGTATTTTATTATCCTTTAAATCGTGCAACACAATACGTGAATCCTCCATGCCTCAAAATTAATTAATTATTATACTATTTTGTCCCTCTCTATATTATATTATGCCTCTCAAACACCAATAACTACTTAATTTTTAAAATAAACTTTAATATATATTATATAGAAAAGAAATTACTGAAATTTTATTTAATACTTTTGAATTTGCTTGTTTGTTAAATGATTTATATTATAACTTATTATTTAGAAAATTAAAATTTTCTTTTTTAAATTTTTTAGTGCAAAGGTAAATTATGAAATACAAATCAGTTTTGATTAATATCATAATATTTTAAATATATATATATAACTATTCTGTAATTAATATTCATTTAATCGTAAGATTTGAAATTTTGTTAATGTATAATGAAAAAGTCGTCAAATTTATAAATTAATATATAATTAAGAACCATAGTTTACACCTTGTCGTATAATATTAAAACTGTTGTATTTTTTTTATAAATAAATCAAATTTATGATACATTTTATTTTGTCATTTAATATATATTAGAACGAAAAAGGGTGAAACTTTTTAAACTGAAGTTGACTATATAATATGTTGAGGCTCGGTTTTACGTTTTAACAAATCCAGATTTACTTTGCCTTATATCTATATAAAATATAATGTTGAAAATACTGCAAAATCCGAAAAATGTTTTAAATACTGACTACAGTTTAAAATTAGTCAACTGTGATTATAAGAGGTTTATAATTACTTGTGTACGGTTAATGATTTAGATAATTAAAAAATTTGATATCGTATATTTTTAAATAAAAGTTTTTATAATGGTACAGCGAATTTTGTATTTTTTCGAATGTCCAGAATTACTAATAGCTCTTAAAAAAACATAACCTGTATTCAGATAACTAATAATAGTAAATTATGATACAATCGATAATTACATTTCTGTTAAATTTATTATAGCATTTAAAAACGTACTACATGTATATAAAACTAATTCTTATATTAACATTCTATTTCTAGAATAAAGTATTTATAAAAATAATTTTTTTAAACGCATTTAGTTTATCTTAAAGATGATTTAGTGCGAATTAAACAATAATCATCGTCCACATTTCTGTTATTATAAAATCATATTAAGTGTCAGGGATCGGTGGGTATCAATCTGAATATGTGTAATAAGTTGATTATTACAAAAAAGGGAAATTTACCAGTTACGGAAGACTATGCTTTAGAAATTTAAGATTTTTGTAAACATTATTTAAGGAAAATATCAATCTGTAAATGGTTTTTTAAATGCGTTTATTCGATTCCAAATAGTAGAACAAACCTTTTCTACTTAACATTATAATTGCAATTATTTTCCCGTTTTTATAACAATTCTATAAATTTAACATATTTTATATTATGCGTTTAGACTTTTTATTGTCCTGGAATATATTTTCATACTATATTTTTTAACATTTGCATAATGTTTTTTCCAAATACTCGGAATTTAAATTTCTAATACTTACATATGTTGTTTTTACATATCTCTGCATTTTAATATTCTGTAAATATTCTTTTTTGTTTAATATTCTTATTTGTTTCCTTTTCCACGTTTGTCTAATTTATATCTTTACGATCTTACGTACAGGATTTTTTTTTTTGAAAAAGAATCATAATCCGTTTTTGTAAATTTAACTCATTTATTTTATTAACAATTATTTACACATATTATTACGTCATATATTTCGTTCTTTACATAATATCGTAATATTTATTTCTTATTTATTTATTACTGATTTTATCTTGCTAAAAAATATTTATTTACATTATTATGTGTATATTAACTGTAAATATCCTAATATTGTTAGAAGCATTTTTAATCAAATATAAACTTCATATACGCATAAACTAATTTTCTATCTGCTTATTTTGCAAAGTATAAAGTTACTACTTTAATTCTATTTATTCGTAAACAGAGAATCATTATATTTAATGTTTGATTTAGACCAATTTCCTTGTAAAATGCATAATGTTCATATTTTTATATTTATATGCAACGAAAATTATTTTTTTAATATCTGAAATATTAAAATACGTAATTGAAATATTTCAATAAAAATTTTTTGCATAAGATAAACTAAAGTACTATAAAATTAATGCATAAATTATTACTCTTGGATCAATGCATTGTTTAAATCTGATTTTTACTTATATATTTTGCTTAGTCGTTATCATTAAAAATTTTGATTAAAAAATTAATTTCAATACAATTGTGTCACTGTTGACAGTACGGAATCTGAATCTAACTCGTATAGCAGTAGATGTGTAACGTAATTTCATTATCGGAGTACATTGCAGCACAAAGCTGCTTGCACTTTCGCGACAAATCGGCCCACAGAAGCTTGGGGTTTATTTATACATTTTTGGCACGCGGGAATCAAAAAGTTTGCCGCGTCAGCGCAAATTTTACAAGCCTGCGCACGTTTAAGTAACACACGCGCATGCAGGGATATCATCGCAATTACATTATGCGATCTCATCATTATCCATATACGTGCCTTCGCGCCTCCGCATCTCCGATTCTTGATTTAGCTCGATGACACGGTGTCCGTGTATGTCAGTTCACCAGGTCAGAGGAGACTGCAGCTACAGCCTTCGATCAAAGTCGTATTTATATTTTTTGCCCTTTTTCTCGCGCACGCGAATAACGAGGAAATTACTCTGGCGAGATTCTCCGGCTTTTATTACTCAGGCTTGCTTGTCCCAGTCCAGTCGGACGATGACGGACGTGATTCATACGCACATGTTTACCCACCCGTGCCTGTACACCCATTCGTCTGTATGCAAATGCAAACATATGCCTCTCTACTGGCCATGCGCGTGTCCTGTTAATATAAGTTCCACGTGAAAATGAAAATGCGCGTCCTACGCGCGAAGGTTCGGTGGCGAAAATTTTTAATCGCGCTCTCAAATTAGACCACGATTAAAATATTTAATTTCAAAATAATCTACGCAGTCGATACTGATTGATCATGGGAAATGTGAGAGCTTTGCATTTGTAAAATCGAAACCGAGAAAAAATTCTGCTGCTTCATTGAAAAGTCGCAGCAATGAAAAATTAACAATTTTGATTTAGATTTAAAACTAAAAGTATTATCAAAATATTTTCCGCAGTTCTATTGTTTTCTTATAAATGCATGCTTACATGGCTTCTGTATAAGACAAAATGAATGTATAGTTAAAAACTGATTTATATGTTTGTTGAGGTGCTAAATTCGTACAAAGAAATTCAAATAATAAATCAATCGAGTCATGCCATTTGTTGACGAAATCTAAGTCTAATAACATCTGCATAAAATTTAGATATTAAATATATATATATATATATATGTGTGTGTGTGTGTGTGCGTGTGTATATGTGAGATTGTTAATTTGCGTTAACACAGGAAAGTTTAAGCAAGATTTACATTAAAAATGCAATATAAAAAATTATGTCAATGAGGATTAATAAAAAAATCTTTTTACTATTTAATCATACGCTATTTCAAAATACGGCAAAATATAATATGTTGCATTAAAAAAACAGCACCCAAAATAACAGTAAATTAAAAAAAGATTCAAAATTTTCGAAATTCGACTGCTGAAAATCCAGCGATTATACAAATAATAATACCCTAAACTAAACCAAAGCAGTTCCATCACTATCGAATTTTTATCAAGTCTGTTAAGTCTTTAAGCGGCTTATGATTATGCAGTACTTTGGCCGCACTTATATGCGCAATATTCATGACACAGCAGAATTTTTTATACGTGTACCAAGGCTCACAAATACACGTAAACGCAGAAGATGAAAGTCGCCACCAAAATGAAAGGATAGAGTTTGAATGATACATTGCTGTAAATAAAGTGTGTCCGTGTATGGACGTATTTGTGATTTTATATGGATGCTCCAACCTCAGTACGTGCTCGTATAAATAATTTTTGTTTGAGTGTAGGAAATGCGATTTCTCGGAGCTGTCCTTTTCTCAAAGAGATTAAAATTAGGAAGTTTGCCACTGCTCATTTTCTATTCGTGCTTTACAAAAATGACCATAAAAGTCTTTGTGAGTGTACAGTCGCACGCGTGTAAAACAAGATTAAAGTTAGTACACTGTAAAATTTATGCATTAATAAACGGCAATGGAACTTTTAATTAATTCATCAGTATAAAAAAGCTTTTATCGTTATATTTCATACGTATATAATATTGTTGAAAATAAAATGTATTGAATTGTTTTTTAATTTTTTTATTAAATATTTTTATTAAACTATGTGTAACAATAAATCCTTATAATTTTGAAAATAGCAAAGTAAATTGCATTTTTATGAGCCATATTTAAATTGCAACATTTCTGTAAGTCATTCGTACTCGTATTATTATCACTAAAAAAAGGATGTATTTACTTTTCAAAGAAGCATTGGTGGAACGAATAAAAAGTCTATTATTTTAAAACTAGAATTATAATAAGGGAGGAAGAAAAATAACTGAAAATCGAGCATTGTACGAGTATTTCACAATGCCGTAACTGTCGAAAAGCTGCAAAAATATGTTGCTACGGTATAATGTTTGTCGCCATCTAAGCGTTCCATGAAATCAGTATATCAATAAATCGTTAATTGTCGACGGCACTTGAAAATTCCGAATTATTTGCTGCAGCATTCGAATATATATTTACGTTGGAGGCGTTTACATTACTTCGTCAGAGCTTCCAGTATCGGAGTAATGGCGGGATGCTCCAGGAACGGAGCGAGCCGCGTTCCATTGAGGTCATGCTTGGCCTAGCGTACGTTCGGTCATCAACTATCCATAAGCTACCTTGCACCTACACTTGATCCTCGGTTAGTCCTCCCCCAGCCCCGGCGCTGCCTCCTCCCACACTGCCACACTGACCAGTATTTGTTACAAGCATGCATTGCATACTGCATTTAAATGTCATGGGAAACCTATAATCCCTGCTATACTGATAAAAGATAAATGATGAAAGACTTGCTTATTAGTTGCGTCCAACACCCGTGTTATATATTTTTATGAGGGAACAAGTGCAATCTGTAGCCATATTCACAAGGGCATCAGCACCGGTACACCATTTCGTACGTGGACATTGTGAATAAATTATTGAATGAATGCGCAATAAATTTTGCTTTATGCTTTTAATTTTGGATTAGCTACAATCTGAAAACACAATACCTGTCGTGTTTAATTGCTTACTTAACTCTAATAATCTAGTAGCTGCGACTATATTTTATTTTTATCAAAGGTAAAATATACATTAAGTGTTAGACGTATAATTTAATTATAATTATGGATATATATTTAGGTATTATTTGCTTCACTTTGGTGAAGCACAAAATAATGTTTTTTAAAACGTGAAATACGCAATAAAAATATTGTTAACTATTCTGCGGAATTTTTATTTTAATACCAAAACTATTGTGTTCCATTGTGATTTTCATCATATGTTGATTATTGTATATTTTTTTAAGAATGTTTTTAATATTTATCGATTTAAGCTAAGTTTTCATTCACTATTGAATTATTGCTTTTTTACATAAGTTTCATAATTTATTTTAATGAATTCTGTAATTATTTAACGTAATAAAGAGCTACATACACATAAGCAATTGCGTATTTATCAATATTTTATAAAATATTAAGCAAGTTTTAGGCAAATTTGATAAATTCTTTATAGGATTTTTTTATGAATGTCAACATCACAAATATATTTCTCTACAACAACCATTTATAACTAACTGGAGGATTTTTGGAAAATTAAAGCGTCAAAGTAAGAAAAATATTGTTATACATGGAAAATTCACGGAGTAAATATTGCAAAAGAATTTACACTAATAAATGTTATAATTTGTAGTGAACATGGAGATAAAAATTTTTTTTACTCGTAAGCTGACTTTATTGGTAAGAATTTTAAATGTAACAACGCTCAATCTGAATTTCCCTTTTTTCTTTTATTTTTATTCACATTCTTTCCGCCCTTCTCTCGGATAACACTTTACTTTTTCCTCTCTGATTGATGCAGGTGAAATAGCGCTTTCAAAAACATTGAGCTGCATTTGTCTCGACATTGGTGTTGCAACCAAGTGTAAATATGTGTGCAGGCATACATGAATATGAATGTAAAATGTATAGGCAAAATAACATGAGATTCCTTCTCAAATGACATTTGATTGAAAAATGGCTGATGAAATTCTACCGGAAATCTATTCGAAGGAACGACAGGCTTTTTAATTAGGTGAGGCATTCGATCGTGCTACGTTATCAGAGCGATGTCTGGGCAGCCAAAACATACACGCACTTTCTTTTCGTGTGTGCAATCGAATGTAGGAATGAGACTAATCTAAGAGAAAAAATTGAAAAGTAGAAAATTGACAAAATGTATTGATAATTAACGTGACTCCGCACGTACTTTAAGTGAAAAAAATGTATAAGCGGATTAGTGTATTAAAAGTTCGATGAAAATAATGTTTATTGTTATTATAAATTAATAAATAATATTTTTTTTTAAATGATGATTTTTAATATAAATAGTTAATGAGATTAAATTTTAAGTTATTTAGCACTTTAAATATTTAGCGTTTTAAATGGCAAAACGAACACAGCAGCAATTAACATTCATTGAACACTCCAAAATGAAGTTATTTTTTAGCGTTACAAATAAATAGAGTTATAGGACAGTTTTTGTTTATATCGTATAGCCAACACTTACATTTTTTAAATTATTTTTATTTCATTTTATTTATAAATATATTATTCATCTGTAAAAAGTCTATTTTGAATGTTGATATATTTTTTTTAAAGTATACATACATCAAATACATCACCAGAACCCAATGTATGATATAAGCATTTCCAATCACTGTTTAAATATATGAAAAAATGTAGAAAAAATATTATATATTCTAATTGTATTATGTTTTATATGTAGTAATATAAGTAACAAAAATAAATATTCTTTTAGTAGCTAAACATACAGGATTTGATGATTTTTGGCAGAGGGCTCTGATATTTTATTGCCTACTGATAAAAGAAATAATGAACATAAATTTAAATCTAATGTTCATTAACAAAAAAGTTAAACAAAATGAGAAAAATTAGGTATTTTAAACTTAAAACAATTACCACCGAATGAGTTTACTTTTTATAATAGGATTTGTATCAGGATAGGTAATTGACTAAACCATTGTTAAACCCAACACTGAAAATGATAGGAAAAACAAAGTTTGAGGTGTTCGTCAACAAAGGAAATCAAAAGTTTTTATATTTTTCAATTGCGTGTACGGATTTTAATGCAAAGCGTTTCTTTAAAGAACGATAACGAAAACAAAAGCTAGGGTCAACAGGGCTGGGCCGATCAATGGAGCTTTGCGAATCGCTTCTAATTCGAAAGAGATGAGAAAGAGAGAGTCAACTATTTACAAATTGTGCGCAGGCTCGTAACACAGCCGGATTTTGGACGAATAGATGGACGGCTATATAAAGAACCAAAGATTGTGGTTCAGACGCATGTCCATTTGTCGAAGAGCTTCGAGTGAAAGATAAACATCTCCACAGATCTAAATTTCTGGCAGCAATTATGACAGAGAGTTTTTTAGTCTTCTTTAGTTAGATTTTAAACAATTAATTAAATAGTTACAAATACATTTCAACCTTATATATTTTATGATTCTTTCCAAAAATAACTATTATAATCAATTAGGACTATCGGTAAACAATTAAATGAAAATATATTTGTATACTTTTTTAAAAATTATAATTTATATTATTATTGACGCTAATAACCTATTTTAACAATACGTATCCATTAAATGATTTTAGATTGAAGATATAACTTGAGAGGATCCTAAATAACTATATAAGTATAATTATGTGCGAAGATATTAGTTATTTAGTGTGAAGTTGTAAATACGAATAGAAATAACCATTACCATAATAACCAGAAGCAATAATTTTTGAGTATTAAATATGTAATGAAAGATTTAAAAGTTGAAGTATATTTTACTACGCAAAATTCATTTAGCATTTTACTTTTATTTTTATCAAAGTAAATAAAGTCACATTATATTAACAAATGCATTTTAAATGTAATATATTATAACGATTATTTCAAGTATACCGTATTAAATGGATTTATATCCAAAATCCAGGATTAGTCTTAAAGACTGTATGCCTTTTTAGATGCTCTCAAAGCAGTTTATCTACACAATATAACTAACACCATCCTACCTACGAATATTTCACTAAATATAAATTATAAGTAAACCATTTTGCTTAAATTATTAAGAAGTGTAAAAATTTGAATCATCAATTAAGTAAAGACGTAGCGAAAGTACCAGCCATGTAAGAATAAATTGCTATTGCCGAAGAATTCAAGTGGAAAAAGTCAAAGTCAAAAGTCCTTTCCTTCTGTTATTTCTGATCTGGCTGACTCTTCTTTACCTCGTTGATATGCTATGTTAATTTTGAAATTCTATAAAGGGATTTTACAAACGCAAGTCCTGTTTGACTGGTTTTCTTCTACTATAGCTCCAGTATTCCAAAATCTTGAAATGTATTGTTTTTTAAACAGCTTCTTTCCTATCTTTGTATTTTCATTGAAAAAACTTCTAAGAAAATTATTCTTTTTATTATAAATTGTCTATTCTTTTGTAACATCTGAGTATATTAATACTAATTGAATAAGTTATAAATATTCACACATTTTGTTATTTTGTTCTTTTTTTTATATATGATTTTTTTAGATATGAATTTTAAAATGATATAGAAAAAAATCTTATTTTCATATTATTTATTGTTGAAGTGAAGCTTTATATACATTACTTGATTCGAAATTTTCAATATTTTTACGATAGCCTAGCACGACAATAATAATAAAGCTTTTTTGGAAGTATAAATTAAAATATTAAATTTTATTAATATTATGTATATTTTATATAAATGAAACGAATTCCAACCATTAATTGAAAATCAATAAAACCATTAATATTTTTATTCATATCTAACATCAGGATTATACTTTTTAGGAAGAAAAGTTATTAAAATCATATTAAATAAATACATAAAAATAAATATACGAAAAAAAATTGATTTGACCAAGTTAAATAAATTCTATGTGTGACTGTAGGTAATAGTAGATAATTTATGATTAGATGCTTATAATTTTTATTATAGATTAAGGGTATATTATTAAATTTTAATTTACACGTGCAGATACGTACACTACCAGACATCAATGGTTTGAAAATATAAATGCAATATATAATTTTTTTTATTAATATTGTGTAATTTTTAAAACTTATTATTTAAGTTTTAATTTAGTCAATTAAAATGTCTTTAAAATTATAATAATTTTGTTTTTATATATATACCTATTTATATATACCTATTCATACATGAATGAAATTTGTAATATTAAAAATTTTTTTTAATATCCTATTTATGTCAAGTATAAATAAAAATTATTTAAACGAGACAATTATTAAAAAACCATGTTTCTAGAATTTTTATACTACTTTACCAAACGAATTCTTATTAAACGAGAAAAGGAAAAGGCTATATCTAAGGTCTGATGTCATAGTATTCGATTTTCAGTTCGGTGGCAGGCCATTATACATAAGTTTCATCACCGAAACGACTATAAAGCGAGTACCGTAAACGCGAACGAACGAAATCACCCTCAGGGAGTTTCCCACGCGTGCCTTATATTGTCGCATTTACGGCACTGGCACGTGCATGAGCTGGAATCGCGTGATTTGTGCTTTTATGGTTGTCCAGTCACTTATAAAGAACCAACTTTTCATTCTCTGATTATAATATATCTATATATATTAAATGCAATCTTAAAAAGAAAAATACATTAAACAACACCCGATTTATCGGATATGTAAAACATGAAATTTAAAAAACATCTATTAATAATTTATTTTTTATTATTAGTTATAAATTTAATTTAGGATTATTTATTATTATTATTATTATTTATAACTATTTTGTGTCTCTATAATGAATGTTTTTGCAAGCTACCCATCCAGTAGATCATTCATTCATAATTCCATAATTTCTGTTTAATATTATTCATGTATCTATTGAACTTTACCATTAAAACTGTATCGCATTACAATTGTATAATTGTAGTAGTATGAATAAAGTGTATTTATGGCTTATAAAAAATATTATTAAACAAAAAGTGTATTTCTGTAAAATATTAATATTTACATACAATAAAATATATTTTAATGTAACCGTCTGATCAATCGCTGACTTGATCTACTTGAAATAAAAACAAGTTCACTAGATTGTTCATCAATGTATTGCATATACCTAATTGTTTAAAACAAAAATATTTATTATACATATTATAGGTAATAGTTTTTATTTATAAAATTTTTAATCCCTTATACATTAATAATTAAAATTACTTTTAAAGTAATAATAGTCTTTTTTTATAAGTAGTACCTGAGACCATTAAAACAAAAGGTGTACGCAATGATAAATACTTATACTTTATAAATACTTATACTAATAAATACGTATTGTACTTACAACTATACAATCTAATAACCTAATTATTATTCCCATTTTGAAGCAAATTACGTTTTAGATCTCAATTATAAAACACTTTTTTAATGAAATATCCTGAGTTTAATTGTCTTTCTTAAATCAGCTACAAAATTTTGTAGAAAATTAAAATATGGAAAAAGTATCGTCATTTTCGTTAAACTTGATTATATGTAGATATTCTGATATAAATACATAAGATACCAAATTTGAATAAGTATTCGTTACAATTTATAAATTTCTTTGTAATATATTTTATGCTTTTCTTTCACTAATACCTATCAATTTCGATTTTAAATAGTCTATATTATGTATCTAAAAAGCTTTTAAATCTTAATTAATTTACAGTATAAGAATGATAATTAAGTATATCAACACATATTATATGAACATAAAATTAGAACAACTTATAATCAAAATTTTTATTTTTATCATTGGCAAAAAATTATTGGTTTTAATTCATGAAAAAATTATCTGAGAAATGATAAGGCAAATTTAGTGCATTGATTTTAGATAAAAGTAAATGATTTACTCTATTTTAATTACATTTAATTAAGAAATTAAAACACCATTAAAATTCAAAATTCATGTCATGATTTAATTAATAATATAATTTTATTTATAAGTATTTACTCTAGACTAATGTTATTTATCCTAAAAATTACAAAGACAATGACCTAATTTCATAGTAATATTACCCAAAAAAAATTTTAATATTTCATAAAGTTAAAATAAATTACAAAGAATTATCTAAAAAAATTATTTTTTAGCACCTAAATACTATGGTTTAAAAACATCATTGTGAATATAAATACGAACGTAGTATAATAATAAAACTAACTGTAACAATTATTAAATAAAAAAAACTAACAATATGGTTAAACTAAACAGAATACACATATTTATAAATAATAGATGCACGAAGTTTTATTAGCAAATTTAACAGTATTCTTAATATTATTTACATATTTTCACTCTTTGTACATTATGATACATTATCATCGTTCAGTGCCTTTGAATAATGTACTATAACTATTTTCATTATAAATTATCAAAACGGAAGCTCATACATAAATATTAAAAGTTCCAATTATTATAGCTAAATTACTTTCGATCTCTTATAATATATTGTAAAAAAAGAAACTAATAGTAACAAACTATGTATGTAAAGTATATGTATCTATGTAAAATCGATTATACTTAAATAAACATTAAAATTAAATAATAAACTCCTTTAGATATAAAACTTAATCAGTTTTTAATAAAAAATAAAATTATAACAAATAAGTTTTTTACTTTGAACTAAAAGCACATGAGATTCAATAAGTATAAAACTAATTTTAATATGTTGATGAAACTGTCGCGAAATAAAGTATTTAAGAAGTTTTTAAAATAACATTATTTCTCGAAATGGAAATGTATACCAATGCAAAAATAAAATCAACCAATTACTGTCAATAATACTAACTTGTAGGTATTGATATTATCCATATTATTATAATATATTTTACATGTTTTTTATGGTCTCATTCAATAAGTAATATTATTTTGGAATTTTATTAAAATATCTTGGATGATCAACTATATTAGCAATAAAATATGTTTCCTTTTTATAATTTTCATATGAAACTATTAATATATTTTTTATTTACAGTTATTCAATTTTTAATTAATTTTTTTTAATTGTATTTTATCAAAAAGATAAAGACAGAATTACTATATAAAGCAATGAGTTTCTGTAGTTAATATTAATTTCTTAAAAAAAATAATAATTATTAATAATTTATACTTTCAACTATTATTTTCGATATACATTTAGTACGATTTAATTAATTAATGCAAATATAAGGTGTTTTAAATAAAAAGCTCCGTAATATTGCGTAAACTAACATTATTTAAACATACTTTTCTTTTTTTTGGTATTAAATATTATAATTTTAATCTAAAACACATTGCCTTTTAATTAGACTATTTCAACTAATAAACATCAATTACAATATTACTTCCGAGTAGAATACTATGCTACAATACATAGTAAATTTTGGATAACACCCAACAGCTGTCTGACATTACAAATTCTAGAGTACACTTTACATACATGATCTATGAAGGGTGTTTAAATTAATTATTCTCTTACGTTATCTTTGTAATTGTTTTATGAATTTTTGAAAATGAATGTAATAATGTTCATTTATATGCTAACAAGATTGAAATTCTATATTTATTTACATTAACGTATTCTTTAAGGATGTAATTTAGTTGAACACCGTTTCTACATTAAATCTAAAAATGGTATATATTTATGGAGTATGAGATAAAAATATTATTTTTTAAAAAAGGACCTTAACAATCATAAAATATTTTAATTTATAGTACATTAATTGAAAAATTAGGTCTTCGATTTCGAAACTAATTGACACTGGCATTAATAATATAAATGATAATGCAATTATGAAATTAATTACAAATAATATGTAAATTTATAAATACTTTTTACATCGTCTTCTATTTAAGCTTAAAAGAATACTTTCGTCTTCTGATTTTTAATCATCTTATAAATCGAAAAATACGTTCTATTTTAATGGAATTGAAAAACATAAAACTTTTAACGGAGAATGCCTATATAAAAAATTCACTTTTCTCTGGAAAATTACTATAGTGAAACATTACCGATTGATGTTGCACTATGACTCCGTCAGCATCGTATAATTTAAGGAGAGAATGACATCATCAAATCGGCCAAATATATGCGCGTATGCATGCGCGCGCGCGCGCGCACACACATAGAATAATCCAACGGATGTACAAGAACATTCATGGATGATGCCTGAGCTTGTGATCCTGTCATTAATGTATTACCAGTTAGCGCTTGTTCCCTTGGTATATAATGTTTACGTAGCATCAGCGCGAGCGCACGGCCTACAATATGAGACAATGTATTGCCTGGCACAGCAGTGTTGGTAAACACCGTATTTCGTATATACCAGCCAACCCCCTATAGCTTCCTCCAATGCTGGTGCGCATATACATGAGTACGAACAAATACTTGAACGGTTGTATACAATCGTACGTAATCTCGTAACTATTAGTGTCCGTGTATTGATGTGCTGACCGATGAACATGGAAGAGCCGGTGCTTGGGCTGTGTGACACCTGCACAATATCATTGGTACTGCTGGTGTCGATGACGCTCTACTTTTTTATTATAATGAATAAAACATCTCTCTCTCTCTCTCTTTCTCACTATATATTGCATAATAGGCCTTCGTAGGCCAAAATTTCGTGTCGTCCATTTTTTCAAAAAACTTGTGGTACGTTTTTAGTCAAATGACCAGCATTGCATTAACTATCGTAGTGAGTACATAGCTAGATTGGAGGGATTCTTTTCCTAAAAAGTCACAAAAATCTTATTCAGTAATTACTGGAGAAAAAGCATTTTCGCTTTTTTACTATAGGTACGAAAAACAAAACACCTTGTATTGTTTTTATCTATATTTGAAGCATCAGGACTCATATTTTTATAAAAACCGCTAGATTTTGTTACATCGGTACGTCTTTATGACCTTCGAGTCATTCTGAAGAAAAAAACCCCATCTACGACAAAAATGAAATGGACGATAAAAGATAAATAGCAAGATAGGTGATAAAATGAAAAAGAGGGATAAATTTCTTTGCAAGCGCTAATCAGTACTCCCATAGTCGTATCCCGCTAATGAAAAAAATCTCTCCGGTCTTTTAACATATTAGGAAATACTAAGAATTTTACTTATTTTGACTACCGTATCCTTCAAGAAACAATATCCTTTCTTTACAGCTCTATGAAAAAAAAAAAAATTCATGAAGGCAGAAGAGGCTTCTACAGTTTCTTTGGCTCCTTTCAACATCATCCCTATCGTACTTCTTCTAACAAAGCTGATAGACAGAGTAGAAAACTACGACATTCCCATTCAATTCAAATCTAGCTTAACAATCATCCAGTTCCTTTTCAGACTTCACTGCGATATACAGGGCAGTAGTTTCCTAAAGTCGATATTCTTATTCCGCTCGTCCTTTTCTGTTTCTTATTTTTCAATTCCTCCTATAAGATCGTAAAAGTAATAATGCATACTAATTGCAGTACTTAATATTATAATAGTTTACTATTCGATGTCAAAACCTATTAATTTGCTATGAACAGTATAAATTAGTTTTCATAATTATCAAAAAAAATAGTGCCTAATGTTGATAAATATATTTAATTCTTCATTACATTTTTTATTTATCATGTTCTGAACTATAATCTTCTTTATGTTTTATTATTAGAATATATTTTTACTATAAATAGCAACTAATCTAATTGTTGCAAGTTCCTATATTTTTAACTATAAATTTATGATAAATGCATTATATTAAATAATATTGATTTTTGTTCCACCCATCAAAAATATAATACAGTTACTCTAAATAGCAAAAAATTATTTATTTATTCATTAAAAAAGTTATTACATTTTAAGAAGGAATGTAAATGTAAAAAATATTATGTTAGTAAAATTTTAACTATCAATTGATATAATATTAATAATATCCAGCTAATATAAATTGTTAAATTTATTCAGATTAACAGGTCACTTTTACATGGAATATGAGGTCCAAAAAAATAGCTATACTTACTATTACAAGTGAATAAGTTTTTAATTTTACCCCAGAAATATGTCTAAGTACATTGAAAACTTATATTAGATTATGTAAATGTATATTATAGATGCTTAACAATAAATAAATGTGTATTTGTGTGTGTGTGTGCGTGTGCACGCGATACCTATATGAAAATATTTTTAATGGCGTTTTGTGGTAAAGCAATTATTTGAATTGCGTAATCAAAAGAATTAAGTCTTTCCTTCCCCTTTTCTTCAGTATCAGTACATTTTGTCTGATTTTTACAGTCCTACTATTTTATCACTATCTAAACAGCTATTAAAGCAAGTATTAAACTCATGCGTTTCTTTCCTTTCGCATATAAAGTTCATATCATATTAAACTTTACTGGTTATCAAATTAATGTCAATTTTTTTATGTAATTTGCTTGTATAGTTTATGTAATTTGTTACGATGTGTTGTTTTAAGAAGTAATCTTGAGTATTACTTATTTTTAATCAGATAATTGTCGAATTTGTGAAATAATGTAAGTATGAAATCAGTTGTAGTAAAATTTTAATGCTGTATAGAATATATTTTTAAATTGTTGTAAGAAAAAGTTCTGTCGTTAAATATTTTTATTTTTATACTGTTCTTGTTGTAATAGTTCGTTTCGTATTTACAAAAAATAAGTTAACACTAGCAATAAGAGAATTATTGAAAGAATTATTTTTTCGAATTCAATGCGTGGGCTTAAGAACTATTATTAATTAGAAAATCTTACATTGATAGATTAATTTTGATTTACAATTAATAGTATGTACTTCTATATTAATTTAAAAATCAATCATAAATAAAATAATTGATTTATTAAAATAGAAAAAATTTTATATTAAATAAATTATTGATTATTAGAGTAAATGTATATATACATATAAATGTATTATATTATAAATGTATTATATACGTATAAATTTCGAGTTATTTTTCCACACATCATCTGGCTCGAAGATATAAATTCTTTTAATAAAAAAAGGATGGAGAGAAAATAAACTAGCCAAGGATCACGATTAAGTAGAATTTGTAGCATCCTGAAAATCATGGAAATATATAACCACCTGGTCGAGATACTAAGGCTACCACATGCGGTTGAAAAATACATCTTTCGACGTTGGATGATCGTATGCTTGCGTTTGCTAATGAATAATGGAAAATGTTAGACGAATCGTTTCTCACTGTCATTTTCCCGCTTTCCTATCCACGTTATTTTTTCCTACCCACCGACCTCGCAAGCTATAATTTCTCATGACTATACGTAGATCCCATTTTTGATTTTTTTTTTTTTTACTTTTTTTCATACACCCGTGCTGCATCGAAGAGCGATCAATTTTCTTATACTTAATAGCGAAAATGGATGCAAAAATGAAGGATATGGTGGACCCTGAATCCAGCTATAGCTCACTAGTGAGATGTAAAAAAAAAAAAAATAAGAAACAAAAAATAAAACAAGCGAAATCCTTGAAGCTAATCTACACTCGCATATACATGTACGTGTTCGCAGAGAAAGGACCTGTGCAAAGGAGTAACCTTTATTTTGAATGGAAATATGTCGTGCCTTTGTACTTAGATGGTGCGTGAAATCAATTCTCGCGCTTAGAAATAGTTGCGAGAGACATTTTCCCTTTTTGTTCACGGTAGATACGCCAGCTCTTTACTGTTACTTTATACGATAACTATATACCTGTACACATATGTTCAATCTGTTGAGAAAGGCGCGAACCAACTAATTTGTTTCTTAGCCTAAGGCCGAGGGAATTCTGTTTTTTTTTTTAATTATTCTATTTTTGTTTTGTTTTGTTATTTATATTCTGTGAGTATTATTGATCTAAAGCATCCAATGTGGCTCTTTACATACAGCTCTGTCTAAAACAGTGACGAGTACTATATTTACAAATCTTAAGTTGTAATGTGTATATTATTTAGATAGATGGCTATCCGAATTTATGTGTTATTTATTTCATAAAGTTTTTATTTATATTATATATTTTCTACAAAGCGAATTCTCGACAACCTTTACGAATAACTCTTAAAAGAGAACAAATAAAGTGTAAATGTATTATGCAAATTAAATAATGTGAGAAGGATTATATACACCTTCAGCGGAGGCTCTCGGAAAAGATAATAGCCGATACCATGATAACTTGAATGTATCGGTCAGGTACGTTAGTGTAGTGTTATTGGATTACACTATATACAGCGTGTGAAATGCAGACAGAATAAGGAAGGAGACAAAAAATTGCCAACGTCGGGTTCGTAAAGGAAAGCCTAAAAGAAAAACGAATTAAGAAAGAATACCCCGGAGGGAGTGAGTAGAAAATAGGGGAAACATTGCGGGTAGCCAGTATATTAGAGAGACAGAGAGATAAGCCAGTCGAATTAAAGTACTCGCGTTATTCTAAACTGTGATTGTCTAAAAAAGTGCTGTCGTCTCTTTTTCAAGTTTAATTCTTACAAATGGCGCTTTCCAATTAAAGCAGCTTAAGCTCTGCGATTTAAGCTCATTATATTTTTAGAAAAACATTATTGAATAAATTATACTGTTTAACGTAATTTTGGGCTTTTATTACGTATTGTCTTTGGCTAAATATTGATGTAAATCCTTAATAGCAAATCAATGAAGTGGAGTAATGCGCGAAGGAACTCTATCCAAAAGTTTGCACAGGAAAGTTTTATGCGTAATCTTAAATCTTTTATTTGTAGCGGAACTTATATAACTCTTAAAATGTAATACACTTTACATAAAAGTATAGCTATATCAATTAGCATAATTAACATAATAATATATGAGTAATCATAACAATATTAATAAATATAATAGTAATAATAATAATAATAATAATGCATAAGAATTATATAGTTGAAAAACACTTCGTTGAAAATCATTTTATATAAAAAATACCCAGGTCAAAATGCATGCAATACATTATAATTTATTAATTTTAATTATAATATATTAATTTATAATAGCATTGGAAATATTTTCGTCGTAGTAGAGTCGCATCATGAAATATTTTAATACATTATTCATACCTCCAAATGAAACTAAAATAGAAATTTGTTTTAATCAAAAGATATAAATAAATGATGTGAAAAACTTCTTTTCTTTTGCTTCTAGATTTGCAATATTCGGATAAATGCACCGGTAGCTTACCCTCCGTGAGTTCAAGTACACACACACAGAGATAGATAGATAGATAGATAGATATATTCCTCACCGATAGAAAGCTATTTGCCCCTCTATGTACTTATCGATCGCGGCTCATGTTATTTTCAAGCCTCTGAAAATATGACACTGGATGATTCTAAATTCACATGACCTGTCACCAATAAATGCGCTCATCGATTCAGAGATGCGCGAGTGGACGCTCAGTGCTACATATCCCGGCTACTAATAGTAATGTTTGAATAATTCGTACATAGGTTACTACATAAATGAGTTCGCGTAGGCCTTTTAATCAGTTCATTCGCACATTCAATAGTTTGTTCCAGCTCCATGATTATTTGTTAGGAGTTAATACTAACAGGAATAAACGGTGATAATATAATATATCAACAAGCTTCAACTTGGTTGAAGTATATTTCGGTAAAAGTATTTATTTAAATGCATGCTTAAGACAACAACTAATGCAAATAGTATTTGATGCATTTTTTATTGATTTTAACCACTTTTATGCTAATATTTTCCAAGTAATTTTAAAAATATAATTTTTTATCTATTAAAATGTTAATATTACAATTATTATTATAGAATATAATATAAGTTAATGAATTTCAATAAAAAAAATTCTAAAACATACTTTACCTGAGATTGCGTTTATAACTTTCATTGTTTATCATAGATTCGCTTCAAAGATAGAAAAAACATTTACAGGTACTACAGTACATTCTTGCCGCAAGTTTCTTTAAAGAAAGTAACAGTACTGTATAGTGTTTTGATTGACAGAATACAGAAAAACTTCGATTTACTTATGACAAGAACAAGCACACATTAAATGAATAGTATTTAATTACTTGACTAAAAATATTACATGTGTGCTTGAATTTCGATATAACAAAAAAATAAGCCTTAGAGAATTTCTAATCATTCCCTCATTCTTTCGCCTTCCCGAAAAGTGTGAAAACTCACATTTTTATATTAGAAGAGAAAGGAATGAAGTTTATTTATTTCAAAGCGCCAAAATAATGGAAGGAAATAGTTATAGAATACAATTTACTGCTTAAAGGTGATTGAAACGGGCTTCCTTTTTTTGCTATCCATTATACGATACAGAACAAACGAAGAGAAGTATGCGTATTTTTTTTAATTTTAAAGTTTTTTAATAAGATTATTTTAGATATAATTTTGTAAAGTCACTGTGATAGTGTAAAAAATTTCAGCTTGCATTAGAAATCATCCCTAAGATATTTATATACGAATACTACTATGATAATCCAATTTTTTAAACACGTTTTAAAAGCATTTTTCAATATGCTGCATTATTGAAAACTTTATAATTTTATGCTAAAAAAATGTTAATGTTTAAATTATTTGATTTTCGTACATAAAGATTACTACAATAATAAATGACAAAAATTAGTTTGCTGCAAGTTTAAAAAGTTTGATAGTAAGCTATACTATATTTGAATTTAAAAATCCTTCTCATTAAACACATAATTTAAAAAATTAATAAATAATAAATTAATAATTGTATTCAAATTTTAAAAACAAGGTATTTTTTATTGTAAAAAATATATAAAACTAAGTTTTTTTTAAATATCCATCTATTAAAGATTTATGTTAAAAATAAAAAAAAATGTTTAATTTTTTTGTTTTTGTATATTACTATATCCTAATGCGTTATAATGTTCCTTTTTCCCTTACGCTAGAAATACCTTCAAAAAGACAGTTTGATGGCAATTGATAAAAATATATTTAATACTGTTTTTCTTATCCTCAATAAGAAAACTAGCAGAAGTAACAGACATGACAAAATTAAACATGAGTTCCAGAACCAATTATTTATACATATGTGGGCTTGTAAGTATACATATGTATACATATGTATATGTGTGTACGCTTATGTGATTGCATGTGTACATATGTGTGTGATGTGTGTATTTGCGTGCGTGTTTGTAATAGATTTATAATTTAAAGTAACTAATAATGATTTTTAAACTAAACATAGGTTTGTAATATAATTATAAGAATATAAAAATAGAAGAAAAAGATATATTAATAATGAAAAAAAAATAAAAATCATCTTTTTATTCGAATTCAAAATTGAATGGAAAAATAATGAAAAATCCATTAGCTTGTAAAGTTTCTCTTAAGTACGTCTGGTATTGTAAAAATTTAATATAATAAGTAAGTAATGCAAATTTGAAAATGTACTTCGGAATATTTATTTCTTTAATACCTTCTCTCAATACATAAATCAGAAATCAGTGCTTAGTCGTTGTTATTTCATCAAGTTATTTTGCTAAAAAGAGACCAAGAGAGCACCAAACCAACCAGTAAAAGTGGGAGAATGAGAGAAATATGTATAAAGAAACGCAAGAGATAAAGTAGAGCTGGTTGGAAAGAGTCAGATAAAGAAGGCGAATAACAAATGAGATTCCTTGGAGTCTACGTCTTCACGGTCTATGTGCAGAGGGGGTAATAATTTTGCTTTCACTGTAGGCGCCATCGCCTTAGCATCCAATGTGCAACAAGTGATATTATTAGGTAGGCGGCGTAAAATCATAATGCATAACTCTCGGTAAACTTCCTTACAATGCAGCTTGTCCAGCTTCCTATTTATTCTATTCCTAGTTAGTATGTACACAAAACATGTGTACTCTCTGATCTCATAATTGCATTCTAAAACTAATTGTCTTATCTCAATATGAATTTGAAAGTAAATGCACTTAAGCAAGACAAACAAACTTAGACTGAAAAAGTGGAAGAAAGAACGCATGATGGAGGATGGAGGAAATAAAATTGACACAGAGATGGAGCAATCAAAATGGAACTAAAGTGAATTAATTTCAAGAAATTGTGTTCGAACATTTATTTAAAAACTCTTCTCCTTAAATACGTTCCTACTAGCAATAATATTTTTTTACTCAATATTTTTTATAGCTTCCTCTCAGTTCTTAATTTTTAAAAATCGTGCATTTAAAACTTATTTTATGTACTTTAATCTTTTAAAAGAAATAGAATTCACTTTGATGTATTTCATATAATGAAAGTCATTATAACTTCATTTTTTATTATAATTTATTATTACTGTACTTTAACTGCAGAACGTAATGCATTTTACGTTTGAGATAATTAATAACTTTTAATTGTACAGCTAATAGAGTCAATTTTAGAATACATAATAAATATCGATTTCAATCATTTTTTTTTGAACATGCATTTACAATGTAATTTATAATATAAAATTTAATTTTAATCAAATGCTTTTTTATACATAATGCATTGTTTTATAGTTATTAATTGCTGATCTAATACGGAATATTCGTTTAATAATAACAAAAATAATTTAATCGCATTATATTCTTATTATTTATTAAAGTTACTTTTGCTTTATTAAAATTATTACTAAAAAATCAATAAAAATATTGTATATATTTAACAGATATCTTGATATGTGCTTTTATAGATTGATTTTTTATATTTGAATGTATGTTTCAGATTTTATTATAACCTAAATTTTAAGAGAGTATAATTTCAAACTTTAAGAAGTGATATTCATATTACTTTAAAAGTATTGAAGTAATTAATAATTACATGTTTTCAATGGTAATAGTCATTTTATCCATAATAAACTTTTGATAGTTATATTATACTCGAAAAGCGAATTTTGTTTAATGTCAAATTAAAAAATCTATCTTACTGCCCTTCTTCAATGTTCATGAATTATGCTAAAAAATTTCTTGCTAATAAAAAAATAAAATTATTCTCATTTTTGTGCCTACACACTTAAGCGCAATATGATGAAATGGAGAGTTTGTTCAAAAACATGTAAATTTACTGGGTTAATTTAAGATTATGAGTTAATCAAACATTAGAATTTTTTCGTATAAAATTTTATTTCTAAAATACTAAAATTTATTTAATTGTGTAATAATAATTTATCAACTAAAAATTTTAAATTTATTTATAAACTTTGTTTATAAATTAATAATATTTATCATACAAACATATAATGAGTTTATTTAATAATGTAAGAATAATTGCATATTACGGGATTAAGCAACTGTTAAATAAAGATTTGTTTATAAAATAATAAAAAAGTGTTAAAATAGAATTAAACCTATGAAATAATAACTTGTTGTTGATTTACAATTATTGTAGGGAATAAATTTCTTCATAAAATGATAAAATTCTTTTAATCTTAAATATAATTAAAATTGTTTAAAGATATAATTGTGAACAGTTGTTACGAATTTAAATAAGTATTATATGGAAAATTTATAAAATGGTAAAATTATAAATTTTAACAAAATATATTCAATTGTATAATTATAAATTTTTTTTTACAAAATTTAATGGTTCTATACAAAAGGTGCATTTATAAAATAGTTAAATTAATTAGCTATAAAGCAGAACAAAATATACTTAATTGTTCAATTACAAATTGATATTACAAAATTTAATAGTCTTGTAAAAGAGATTTATTTATAAAATGATAAAATTAATGAATTTCCTAATTGGAACAAAATTTGTTTAATTGATAATTAAAATTAAACAACAGTTATCAAATCAATAAAAATTTATAGAAAGTGAAAATGTATTAAGTATTCATTTTGCTACAGTACAATATTAAATATCAATTGAGAAATACAAACATAAAATATTAGAACATAATTTAATATGGAGTATTATTGTTATTCGTCATTGAAATCAACGATGAGGATTTTTCAATATGAATAGTTATGTGAATTATAGTACGTTTGCCTTTCTATTGATTTATCGCATGGAATGAATAAATGCTTTTATTATATATATATAGTTTTATACATGATCGGTGATATAGAGATCTAATTGATTCCGTCTGATTTATAATTTGCAAAATTTGAAATTCACTGAATTATACAAATAAAACTTGCACACGAATTAATTGAAACTGAACTGATCCACTGACCACTTATTCAAAAAATAAATATTTAGACTTGCTCTAACCCTGTGCATGTATTCGAAGGAATGAGGCATTCTGTTGATAAATGATGCCAGGTGACGAAGGTGCCGAACAAAACAGTATAAAACACCTTGCTTGCCGTAGCGTATAGGAAGGATCTTTTTTCGGCGCACAGGAGAGAAAAAACTCTAAAGTATCTGGGCCACGCGGTAATTATCTTACGTAGGTCATAAAAACGTACTCCTGGTCTACGAGGGGTCTAATTCCGGACTTATAACTTCGCTCGCCATGGGTTACCGTGACCTTCCTCCGGCCGCAACTTATATACGCTTTATGTCAAAGCCTGAACCGAAGCAAGTGGCCGCACCGAGCCGCGAATGCCTGCACAGTTTCATAGATAAGAGAAACAAATAATCTTAGTTTCGAAAAAGTTTATTAAAGAAAAGTGTAAATCTTGTCATCGGTTGTAAAAGTTAGAATATTTATTTTGATTCTGTTGTTATTAAAAAGATTTTGTTAAAAATTTTGTAAAAATTTGATATTAATAATAATATAAAACTTAAAAAATAGCAACAAGCTGAAGAAATTTATTCCTATACAAAGTATCGCTTCTTTTGTATTTTTCTTGTAACGATAAGCTTCATGGGAAAAAAGAGATAGAAAATAAAAAGAAAAAGCTGAATAGATAATGAAAATATTATAGAACGTAGAAGTGGGGGGTTAAAAAGTTTTAAAACAAGAATGGCATTAACACAAATTATAAAAAAATAATATGATGGTTTCTTTATTGCTTTGAAAAATGCCTCTCATTATCTTTCATATAATTTTTCAAACCCGTTTTCGACATACACACTATTGTACAATTAATAAAGTATTTGTTTTCTTAAAAATCAATGTATTTTTCAAAAGTCAAAATATTCGTATTAAAATCTGATAGAAAGTACAAAAACCACTCATTGTAATGAAGAATAAACTTGGCTTTTTAAATGGAGACCAAGAAAATTGAGCGGATAATACTGCTAGAAATTGTGTGGGGAAATGGAAAAGATCTTAAGAATAGAAAAGGAAACTACAGCGTCCGTGAAAGTTACTCGAAAAGCTCTCGATTTATGATGATTCCTTCATAAAGTTGGTAGTTCTAAACTTTATTTTTCTGGACACCATTATTTTTTATTAATTCGTAATCTTATACTTCATATTTTTATTATTTTCCTTATTATTCCATTATCTATAAAAAAAAAGTGACAAAAAAATTAATTTTAAAAAATTTCTGCAATGAAGCAATACACGACAAAGAGAAAAAAAAAGCTTCGGATTAAATATTTCATGTCGTATATAAAAAACGGTTCTTTAAGAAATATCATAAGAGCTTTTTTTCTATTTCATTTCACCGGCCAAAATTTCTTTCCATCGCCTGCTCGATATAACGCGTTAAAAGAATAAATAAATGAAAAGTAAGAGAAGACGTCGCTATTTTTCCACCTTGCCTTTTTGCAATTTAAGCGCCGATCTCTTGTATATATGCAGTATAGAGTAGAGCAACTACCTCTTTCGTCGCTCTGCGGCAATTCGAGTATTTCATCGGAATTCTCTCTTTCTGCTTTCTCACTTTTATATCGATTCATCGCAGAGCTTACTTTTGGACTAGCCTTCTTCTTTTTCATTCCTCATTTCTCTACCATTTTTCTATATCGACTCACGTTGATGATCGGCCTTGCGTGCTTATTACTCGCGTTTTCAAGAAGCCTCTTCATTTTCTATCAATTTAATCAGTGATTTCAATGATCTCAACTCCTAACCATTTTAAGTAAGCTCTCAAATATATATATATATATATATATACAATTATTTCAACGCATAACAATATTTTTATATGCCATTATTTCAAAACCAAAGTGGTTTTATTAAAAAGAATTTCTTTATTATGATTAATCATTTATTTCATATAAGCGTTAATTTAAATAACGTGGCAGTCTCAAATTAAAAAAGTATATTCTGATAAAACATTAAGCGTTTTTAAGAATATATCGATACTATATGTAAAACATACAGTAATATTTTATAAATTTATGTTTTATAAGTGCTCTAATATAAACATTATATACGATATCATTTCTTTCATAGTTAATATTTACGGGCTTCAACATTATAATATTTAATATTTTTCATTTCATATATAGAATGACTCAAATAAATTAACATTTGTGGTATCAAACATTCTGTTATACGTATATATTATTATTACTAATATCACATTCGGACAATTTCAAAGCTTGTCTTTACTTTATCCTACTTCACGCTTCCTTTTCAATGCTTAAATAATTGCAAAACATAGTGTCGGCTGCAACTGATTTTTTAACGTCTTTCTTGGCATTTTATTGCTTTTGGAGCTCATCGACATTCCAAGTATACGCTTCATATTTTAAATATTCAACTTTCTATCATAAAATAGCTCCGCATTCGACCCTACATCATGCGTTTTCGAAAGGTATTTTACTTTACCCTTTCTTTTTTACACGGACAATATGATATCTATTGTATAAAGAATACATAAATATTTAAAAAAATCAACTAGTATTTATAGTAGTACTACTGAAAAAATTTTAATGATCATGAAATCTAATATTTTGCATACTTCCAGGCATAAAATAAAAATTCAGGTTTAAATCAATAGACTTATTCTTGTCTTAGCTAGTGATAATTAATTCAAATGCTATTTTTCTGTATTATATATATGTATGTATGTATATATCCAATACAAAATATACATAAATAATAAAGATTAATAATTGTTTTTTTCAGAAGATTATAAAACATTACATATCATTTATATATAAAAAATAATAAACACAATTTTTTAATAAATAAATACACATTATCATTAATACTATATTTTATTACAGTTTTGTACCTATTTTTTAAAAAAATCTTATAAAATGTACGTTAAATGAATTAGATACGTTTCGAATTATAAATTATAGCTTACTTTATATTTAGAATTTAAAAATGAAATTATACTACTATTTTTCTATTGATAAAATATGGTTACGTAACCTTTAGACTTATAATAAATTCATTAGAACTTGTTTTATCAAATTCATGAAAATTTGATTTTTAAATTTATTAAATGTCATTAAATTAGACGATAAAATAGAATTAGAAAAATGTATATATTATTTATTAGTAATTAAATGAATGTATTATTTAATTGAAAGTGTAAATAATGACACAAAGTGTGATTAGAAATAATTAATTTCGTTACAGATTAGTACAATTATAAAAAAGTCATTAGCATATAAGATAAAGGCATAGGTGTATGATAGTATTTAGAGCATTATACTTTAATTTTTAGCATGCAACCGGAAACGGATGCTAGCGCCATGAAATATGATCAACGTAGTGGTTACGACTCTCAAAATAAAAGAACTAAGCATAAATATAAAACTATACTCAGTTGGATATACAATGTGTACCATACATATATTACAGTAAAATTAAAAGTGATACTTTGATTGTGAAAACAAAGAATTTTTTATGAAAGCGTTTCTGTAAAACATTCATTTATGATGATATAAAGTTATTGTTAAAAATATTGAATAGGATAAAAAAATTTATTTCAAGGATAATTTTTCACTTACAGTGGAATCAGCGATACGAAATAATATTAAATAGATACTTTCTATAAATATTGCTGATGCACATTTCAAGAATATAAAGAAGTATTAAGCTTTTATAAGCCGTAAAATTTATTTCAAAAAAAAAATTGAAAATCTTGAATATATTCATACATATAAAAATTTCGATTGTTTATTTGAAAAATTAATCATGGAATAATTATAAAATGTATTTCGTCCGATTATATGTAGTATATTTTTGTTGTGTACTATTGTTTCTATCGTGCTTTTATCTATAGTGTTATTTTATAGAAAAAAATAAAATAGTTTAAGATTTAGTTATGGATGTCTATTTGAAAAGTATCCTAGCACTTCGTACAATATATTAGATTATACGATCTTACAAAAATAAATTGTTGAACAAATAAATCAACAATATGAATTGAGCGTTTCCGTAAAATACTAGAAAAAAATATATGGATGTGTAAGACTACCTCGTAAATCGTTCACTTTTTCCGTAGAAAATTCTTATTAAAAAAAAAATTCCACTAAATTGTGCGAAATAGTACGATCCCATTCCGCATAAGGCAAATGCGATAATCGAAGCCTGCAACCCACCACTATTAAACCCGCATTCGTTCATTTGCATATTTTCATTTTCATTGTTTAATGCATTTTTTTGTGTTATTCGATATTTTAGGATTAGAAGCTGCGAGAATGCGCTGAGTCACCGTTGAGAGGTTGCCGCGCCGCGTCCCCAATTAGATCAGAAACAAAAGGATGGATCCGAGCTCCCTGCTGCCACTGATCCTCTTGATCGGTAAGTCTTGTGGCTTAATGTGCTTTATTCTTAATAACAAACTCAAGCGCGGAAAATTGCATTGGGATGGCTTAAGAATTTCCCCGACTGTCTTAATTACTCTTGCTTGACATTATTGCATTATGTTTATGTTTCGAGCAAAGGGATATTTCATCAAATTTATCGTGAATGCTCCACTACAATGCGAACCTTCATTAAGTTTAATCATTAATAATGGCATTTCAATTTTTACATGCGTTAAATTGAAAAAAAGTTATACAATTGTATAAATACAATTGTATATACAATTGTACTAAATCATACTGTTCGATAATTTAGATCGAATAAACCATTTCCATTGTAAGTCTATAATTTATAAAATAATCTAAAGGCATTATGAAATTAGAAAATAATGTATATTTCATTATTTTTACATTGTACATATCAGTATGTGCTTATAAGATGTATCTATTAAAGTTTTTTTAAACATTTGGTAAAAGGCATAGTATTTTATCTCTTAACATATTTCTTAAATATATTTTTGTCCTTGCCTTTGTGTATTAAAGAGTAAAAGTATATCTGAAAAAATACATTAATATATAAATATATATATATATATATATATATATATATATATTTAATATATTAAGACGGCAAACAAAATCTATTCACATAGTTGGAAAGAAAATGTTTATCTTCGCACAAAACAAATTTCATTTTTAAAAAAATTATAGCCTCAACTCATTTATCGAAATAGGGAACATAAATCTTCGATTAAACATGAGTACAATGCACAGAAATATAATATTATGTTGATTAATTTTCTTATTGTATCGTGAAATTTTTTCGCACAATACCTTATATATCTATGCAATTTTATTGGGAATTAATTTGCGAAGCTGAACATCCTCTACCAACTATATATACTCGCATGTTTCATGCATATTCACCTGGTGGTAGCTCGGGTAAATTTCAGTTTTTGATTTTTCACGAAGTTAGCTGGATTCGACAAAGGGTCTGAAATTCTCAAATTAATTTAAGCAAAACAAGGTACGAAATGTTAATATTATAATGGAGAAGTGCTTACGATTTCGATTAAGAGCAACGGTCGTCCTTAATCTAGTAAGTACAATTTCCAGTATGCCTTGTTCATGGTTGTTACTCTTGTCGCAACGCCAGTCTGACGCACAGGATGCACGCATACGGAAACACTTCCTATGCAATTCCTGGAAGCATGCCAATACTTGCGGATCACTGCAACGCGTCAAATCAAAGGGGCACTCACCCTTATCTATATACAAGCGCGCGAAACGCGCACACACACAAGCGCGGGCGCGCGCACACGGCTTCAGGTGAACATAAAAGTCAATAATCGATATGTTATGGCCAAGGCTTACAATGTCATAGTCCTTAGAAGCATTAAATTAAATCCTGCCATATTATTGCGATTTACTTCAGCTCGAAAATGATATAGGTAAAATATATATTGCCAAAAATTGATTTGAATTTTCTTTTTGTCATTCATTATCCCTCTCTCTCTCTATCTCTCTCTTTCTCTACAACTGTCTGTCTTTGAAACTTTGTTTTTTTATAAATTGTGTATTTTAATCATCTAGCGGTTTGCGCGTAAAATATAACTTCTTCGACTCTTCACAAGAAATGTGCATAAGATAAGGGACTATTCGATTCGTTTACGAGATTAATTACATCTTTGGCACGGCAGATTCGCTTTACCTTTCATCGAATGGAATTCACTCGCTCCTTTTTCTTAATCGTATCACCCTTACACAAGGCTTATTTCCATGCCAACCGGAAAACGAATGTTTATTCTACCCCAGCAATGATAATAATAATGAAAATAAAAAAAGCGAAAGTAATAGTTTGAGTTTTTTGGTTGGTTGTCGTGTGCATGAATGTTGTATAAGATATGTATAATAATATAAAACATAACTAAATCGAACCATGCAGCTATGATAATGAATAATGCTAATAACATCAAATATTGGCAACGATGTGGTTGTTAACCTTCTAATATATATGTCGCATCTATGAACCAATCGCTAATGTGCAAACATTCGTAAATTTATTTACATCCATTGATTAGTATAAGATTTAATGTATGTATACTATTAAATTAAAAACTAACATTCCAAAACCAAGGTTTTTTTTAGTATTCGAAAGGAAAATGGATAAAAGTTTACTTTGCTCTTTAAAATTACTGAAATCTTATAAATATAAAAATATAATTAAAATTCAAGAAATAATTCTATTAGGAATAGAAAATTCACTTTAATGAATTTATGATTGTATGTATTAATGTATGTTAAATTTAATACATAATCTTATAAAAAATGGCTTTAAAAAGAGAAGTAATTTTTTATAACTAAGAATAAAAGCGATTTATTTGAAATATTAAGTAATTGCTTATGAGCTCTTAATGAATTATTTTGAATTATATTGTGTCCTATTGTAAAATCATTACAATTATTTATTAGAAGTTTTTATTTTATTTAACGTTCTTCAAATTTTCTAGAATAGGTAAATATTACCGGCTTTCCATTCTTCTACATAACGCTTTGCAAACGATACAATACTTAAAACATAGATTTTTACACGCTCGTCAATAAAATTATCATGTATAAAGTCATCTGCGTTATAAATTCATTTTCATACTTCTGTATATAAATAGTTTATCAAAAATAAATAATCGCTGATCGACTTTTAATTGAAAATAATTATTATGATATTTAACTGAAACAAAAAACAAAAGTACTAAATCACTAAAGTAATTAAAAACCTTCCCTATTCTTAGTAAGCTGTTAAGAAATATCCTAATAAAATTTCTGTTTTGGAATAGTTCTAATTTATCTTGCAGAATTAAAGTTATTACGGTTTTTTTCAGATTTATATCTTCATTAATTCTTCAGCGCTAGCAAGAAAAAACGAGTTTTTGTCACCATCCAAAAAGCATTTTCTTTATTACTTTGTTCGCATGCTGTGAACCGACACTACGGAGGAGAAACTCAACCAAACACAGAAAGGGAAAAACAACCATGAATGGCGAATGCAACATTCAATGTCTTGAATATGATCAATGGATTTGCAATTTTTAATGCGGCCCATTTTGCGATTCGTGTTTCTCCGTGCATATATTACGTATTGGCGAACGAAGGCCGCACTCCACTTTACAGACGAATTATTCGAGAGGAAAGCCATGTGCAGCTGACGGCTCCTGTTACATACGCAGCGCTTCAATGATAAGATATGCGAGTAAACGTATGAGGCACGCATGGAGGTAAATGTAGATAGCGAAAGGAAGAAACACAAATACCTGGCTTGAATTAGAGGAAAATTACGGGTGACGCGTTGGAGCGCGACGGAAGCAGAAAAATGTACGTTTACTTTGAGAGTCTCTGGTGGGAGTCGAAGCAGTCGGGAGGTCGTGGAGGTATTCGAGACATCGGATGACGAGTAATCGATTACGAGCACTCTGCCAACACTCATCCGGCTCTGCACTGCTGGGAATACAAAGACGAGGGAGACACATACTACGTAACTTTCATTTCCAATCAACGAGTCTATTCGCATCGACTTTTTCTCTTTCGCTCTCACTCTACGTAGTCCATTTCTAATGGCTGCTCCGTTTCTCTCTCTCTCTCTCTCTCTCTCTCTCTCTCTCTCTCTGTCTCTATGTCTCTCCTTCTCTATTTCTCTCTACCTTTCTCTCTTATTATCACATTTTTGCTGTCGCAGCGAAAAATTCGTATTTAATCCATGCAAACACTTGCCTTTGCAGTGTTCACTCGTTAAGAAATTCGTTGATTTTTCCTCTCAACGGTAGCGCGTTGGTAGGGCACCTTTAAATATTTCGATTTTACACATAACTGTGCCATAAAAATAATTCCACTCTCTCTCTCTCTCTCTCTCTCTTTCTCTCTACCCCTTTCTTGATTCTAAAAATCCATCTGTGTCTACACGCTCGCATATGCTTATACATTTTGTACAATATTCTCAATACGCTAATAGACGCTCAATTATAGTACCTTAGGGATACAATTGTTAAAAAAAAAATAAAGAAGAGATTTTGTACAAAAGTTGAAGTATACTAGATTAATTAATTTTATTAAAAAGATATCTTTGAAGTACACTCATTATTGATATTTTATTCTATGCCTTTATTTAATTGTAAAACAGTTTATATACACCCCCGTTTTTCAGGTAGACTTTATAAAAAGACTATTTATTCCCATTAAATTTATTTTACTCTTTAATACAACGTCTTACGCAATCTGTAGTTTTATTATTTATGATGAAATTTATTTATTTATTTTTTTTAATCACGAGTATTTATTAAAGTAAACAATTATTGAAAATACAAGCTATCGCACAAATCTTTAAATACTCTTACTATGTTTACTTTCCTTAGTGTTATAGCATCGGGATGGTACTTCATTTATTTCCAACTTACATCCGCAATCACGTACGTAAAGAACGTTGAAAGAACATCTAGCCGTATATACAGTGAAAGCATACGTCCGCTGGTAGCGTCAGCTTCCCTGACCACCATGTGACCCTTTATCGATTTCTAACCGATGGAGTATCGCAATACTCTCTACCCCTCCTCATAGCGCTAGAACTCACTCTCCCTCTCTCGTTTCCGTCCTTCCTTATTCTATCTACTGCTCGCTGTATCTCTCCCGCGTACGTCACACTACCCCTTGATCGCAATGATAAGTTAATCTCCTTTCATTTGACCATAATCGGTAATACTTAAAACTATTTTTTTTTTCATCCCTCATCCTTTTCATTGCATATGTTTATTCTACAAGTTTACTCTCATAGAGTTCATATTTCCCAACTGTCCTCGTTCTCAAGTTACTGTAAAATAAATTTATACTTTAATTCAATGGTTGAAAAGCATAAGAATTTACATTTTTCAAAATTATCTTCAATGTATGTCTTTACACATATAAATACCCAATACGAAAATGTTTGCATTAATATCAAAGTACAATTTTACACATGGAACTAAACATTCATAGTATTTGATTTTTTTTTAATTATTGCTTATGAACTTTCTTTAAAAAACATTACATTTCACTTCTGATTACATTCTTTCAAATTTATTTTAACTACAGTTTAGTTCTCATTATATAAATAAAGTGTAATCTTCCATTGAGAGAAAGAAAAATATATAGGTACTGCATTTCTTCTTTAAAAGTTCGTCAACATTTTAATTCATGATTCGAATTTTCAAAATTTAAACACAAATTACGAGAAAACACAAAAATTTCATATATTGACAATGATGTGATTAATATCAATATTGTACATATGTATTTTAAACACAAATTATAAAATATAATTATCCTATATATTTTTATCAACTATTTCAATAGGATAGTTTTTTATATAAATATTTCAATAGAATGTTATCTAATTAATTAATACGGCTTGGATATAAATACATAATCTTTTGCTACTATAATAATGAAATATTTATTTAAATAATATATGTTTTATTCATTATATGTAGATTAGTATTAAAGGTAATAAAATTCTACCGACAAACTCAAGTATATAAAAATCAGTTATAGTGAAGATGCCAATGGTATAGTATATCTTGTTTAAACTTATAATCTTTATTATAATTAAGATTGATGGGATCGATTATACTGCTCTATCGCAAATTATACTTTTAAGAATCTTTCGCTGTTACGGTTGCCAAGTGTAAAATAGAAGTTGATTATATTCGGTGTACGTTTCGAAGTTACTTGATAGATAGATTAAAGGTAAATGATTTTATAAATTGCATCGGATGTAAGCTCTATCACTTCCGTAGGATGGGTCACGAATCGGGATTACTTCAAGGAAGTCATTAGGAAAGATCGAACAAGAAAATAGTTAAAACTTTCTCTACAGTATCTATTATGATATATTGAGAGCATAATAGTGAAGTGAATAGCCATATCCGCACACTAATAAAACTCAATTATAGAACCAATAATTCCATACTAGTATACAAAACTAGCTCGGATAAATTAAAAGCTGGAGTTAGTTATGCTCATCTGGTAACTATAAAGTTGTGAACAAATTGACTATGCGTATAAGCTGAAGGCAGGAGGATATTGTTACAACTTATAATAAGGCCACAGTGCATTGAGCTACTTAACCGATGTTTTGTATATTCTAATGATCTAGTACTTTTCATGAAAGTAAATAATTATAGCTATTCAGAACTTTAGCATTGATGTTAACTGAAGAATATTTTTGAAGCATCTATATATCATAAAATGCCGAAAGAATCCTTTCGAACTTCAGTAGGCTTTTTTTAAAATTCGTAAGTACCACTGAAATTGCGTTCACTCAAAAATAATTGTATTTCAGTAGTTATTGATGCCGTTGTAACTGTTTATACTAAAATTTAGGTACTAAAATGGTATATGTACATCTTATATATATCATACTGACGTAATAGTCTTAAACATTTAAGTTGTGTATTATAGTAATAACAGTTTCAAATTGCGCATCAAATATACTACAGCTTATAGGATAATTAATTTAATATAAAGGCTTAAATGCACATTTACACTAAAACAACTTTATTTTTATATTATTAAGAAACATTATATTGAGACTTAGTATTATAATAGACAAGTATGTGTATTTTATTTTAAAATATACCTGCGTATAACATAATCCTTTAAACTATAAGGAAAAATTCTTTCAAACCAATAAAAAACTTATTTTTATTTATTATTAATATTATTATTAAGAAAAGTTGCGATAGGGGAGCTGTGCCAACGGAAACTTGAGGAATCCTTGTCGATTGACTAATCTAAGGTGCCCTATATTCCGGACGGCGAAAACGACCAAATTTCCAAGATATTGGAGCGTCTTTTGCCCCAACTTTACAGCCTTTAAGAAGAGTGAAGCTCCTCCTCTCCAGTCAGTGCAGCCTTTCCTAGAGGAAAAGCTCTGACCTCCTGCTATGCAGATGCATAGGTGATCATTACCAGAGATGCAACAATTCTTAGTGTCCCATTCTTCTCTTATAGAGATACTAATCCTATACTTGTTGTCGAAGAGGAAGATTGTCGTCATGGCGGGGGGGGGGCATCACAAGGCCATCATAATCTTCTGCTTCTGGTTTTTGGGACAGGTTTTAATACATCTTCCCCACCTCCCTTACCCAAACTGTTAGTGATTCTGAACACTACCCGTGCCGCTGCCGCTTCCAGTGTCACTTTAAGGTATTCCAAGGAACATCCCCAGAGCCACCGCGAGTGAAACTCGGTAGATCCGGAGATGCATCTCACCACGAGACTCCTTCGCATTTCCAGAAATTCTATTGAGGTGTAGAATTGCGTTCTCTTTCACCATACAAGTGAACCGTAGGTCAGGCCTAGTTTTAAAACGGCTTCATATGTACATCTCATGGTCTTTGAGCTCAGACCCAAGTTTGTACTTATAACTCTTTTCATGAGTCACAAGTCAACTGTGATCTTTTTACTAATGTACTACAGGTGAGACTTCCATAACAATTTATTGTACGACATGATACCCAGGTACTTCATCTTATATCTGAACGTCAATATTTGATCCCCAGTGTGAGTTTATATTTCCTCTTCCATCTGTATCGCCTGGTGAATACGAGGACATCAATCTTTTACTGGAATGACCGAAAGTCCGACACTTTGCAACATTTATTTATAATTAAAAAGGTCCCCTGCATAATAAGGCGATCCAGGAACGGGTCTATGACCAATATGAATATATTATCCGCATTCCCTATGATCTTGCCTACTGAGTTTTATGCGTAACTCATTCTCATCCACCACCAAACTCAAAAAAAAAGATTCCACCCTGAGAACGGCTGGATCAAACTGTGCCTCTCAGTGTGGTAGACTCCCTAATGGCTTGCACCTGTCGATGAAGTCCACCCTCTAGATTCTGACAATATGTAATAATCACATATGGTTTCCTTAATGATCCCCCTCGAAGTCTGACGAATGGCCTTCTATATGCCGAAGAGTGCCCTGATCACATTCCTCTTATCACTCAGCTCCTACTCTACTATCTTTAAAATAAAGTAGGACAAACTGTACGGTCTGAAATCCTATGAAGATTTATAACTACATCTATCCCGGTTGGAGATAAAAATCATTCTGATGCCTTGCCATGCTTACGAAAATCAAGTGCAATATTAGATCTTGTCATCATCACAAGACCAATGACTCTTCCTCCCTTTTTAGCAAGATCGAAAAGATTTTGTCCGGACTTCGTGATTTGAAGGGCTCAATAGATCCGATCGCGTAACTAGCCCGTAAACGGGTAATCGCGTAAACAGTTCGAATTGATAATTGTTTTTACTAATACTTATACCTTATACCTAATTTGGTATATGTACGTCTACATCATATGCTGGCCTTTGATTTACTAATTAGATTTACTCATCCCTCGACTAGGGAAGTGCGTGCGGAACAAGGGAGTCGGACTTTCTTCGTCTGTATGCGCAAACCTACCATGTGGTATCTTTCGCCTGTCTTAATGCATGAATGAAAGGCTTTCGAATTCTTTGCTAAGTTCCTGTTCGTCCTGACCAACTCTCTACCTCTTTGATTGTTCTCAAAGGAGCTTTTCCAAATATTTCTTTACGGCATTTCTAAATTACATTTTATACTTTCCCTGAAATTTGTCCACGGGATCCCCTTCATTTTGAGTTAAGGGGCTTTATAAGAGTTTGAGAGAGTTAAAAGTCTTTTCCATCGTTCAGCTCAGTCGTTCGGTCTGTAAGTATACCTAGTCCTTTGTGCCTGCCCTTTTCGATGGGCAGTTTTCTCCCAAAGACTCATACAATTTCTGAACCTCTGCCACCAGTTCTAGGGTCTATTTATCCTTGATTTACATTAAAAGGTCCTGTAATGAGTTTGACACCTTCTGTCTAAATTGACAACACTCTGTACACCAGGGATTCATCACCTATTCCTGTACTTTTCTCTTTGGCGCGCCTATCCCATAATTAATCAGAGAGTAATCGGACAATGATTGTTCGCCTCTGATACTCCAACCTTTGACTCAGTCTGCGATACTTGTGGAAGTTGAAGTGATATCTATTACCTATGAAAAGAGGAAACTTTTTAACTCCAAAACGTTTCACTAACCTACAAGTCTTATAACGTGGGGTTGTCTTACTATCAAATAGAACGTAACTTTGTGACAAGGGTGTTTCCATTCCCAGTATAGTAGAGGAGGATGGAGCTCGGCGGCTCCAGGGTGCGGAAAAAGGGGAGAATCGGAGTTAAGGGAGGAGGATACAAGGAAACGCGTATAATTAATAATAAACAAAAAAATTTTTTTGTTTCTCCGTCTCAACGGCGTAATCCGGAACTTACTTTTCATTTACAATGCTACAAAAAAATTTACAAAGGGATAATAGTTACTAATTAAGAAAGTCATAAAATAATAA